>JALMGJ010000044.1:5197500-5697727 GCA_023362775.1 Charina bottae | reverse complement strand
TTTCCTGACTCCGCGGTCAGGAAATTTTTGATTTTTGGGCCAAAAATTATGCCCTCCCAAATCAAGCATCCAAAAGTGCCTCTAACCCTTAAATTCAACCCCGAATCTCGTGGCGGGCTTCGTTTTTCAATTTGACCGGATTCGGTCCGGCCCATCCCGGGAGGTTTTCCTGACTCCGCGGTCAGGAAATTTTTGATTTTTGGGCCAAAAATTATGCCCTCCCAAATCAAGCATCCAAAAGTGCCCTCTAACCCTTAAATTCAACCCCGAATCTCGTGGCGGGCTTCGTTTTTCAATTTGACCGGATTCGGTCCGGCCCATCCCGGGAGGTTTTCCTGACTCCGCGGTCAGGAAATTTTTGATTTTTGGGCCAAAAATTATGCCCTCCCAAATCAAGCATCCAAAAGTGCCTCTAACCCTTAAATTCAACCCCGAATCTCGTGGCGGGCTTCGTTTTTTCAATTTGACCGGATTCGGTCCGGCCCATCCCGGGAGGTTTTCCTGACTCCGCGGTCAGGAAATTTTTGATTTTTGGGCCAAAAATTATGCCCTCCCAAATCAAGCATCCAAAAGTGCCTCTAACCCTTAAATTCAACCCCGAATCTCGTGGCGGGCTTCGTTTTTCAATTTGACCGGATTCGGTCCGGCACATCCCGGGAGGTTTTCCTGACTCCGCGGTCAGGAAATTTTTGATTTTTGGGCCAAAAATTATGCCCTCCCAAATCAAGCATCCAAAAGTGCCTCTAACCCTTAAATTCAACCCCGAATCTCGTGGCGGGCTTCGTTTTTCAATTTGACCGGATTCGGTCCGGCCCATCCCGGGAGGTTTTCCTGACTCCGCGGTCAGGAAATTTTTGATTTTTGGGCCAAAAATTATGCCCTCCCAAATCAAGCATCCAAAAGTGCCTCTAACCCTTAAATTCAACCCCGAATCTCGTGGCGGGCTTCGTTTTTCAATTTGACCGGATTCGGTCCGGCCCATCCCGGGAGGTTTTCCTGACTCCGCGGTCAGGAAATTTTTGATTTTTGGGCCAAAAATTATGCCCTCCCAAATCAAGCATCCAAAAGTGCCTCTAACCCTTAAATTCAACCCCGAATCTCGTGGCGGGCTTCGTTTTTCAATTTGACCGGATTCGGTCCGGCCCATCCCGGGAGGTTTTCCTGACTCCGCGGTCAGGAAATTTTTGATTTTTGGGCCAAAAATTATGCCCTCCCAAATCAAGCATCCAAAAGTGCCTCTAACCCTTAAATTCACCCCGAATCTCGTGGCGGGCTTCGTTTTTCAATTTGACCGGATTCGGTCCGGCACATCCCGGGAGGTTTTCCTGACTCCGCGGTCAGGAAATTTTTGATTTTTGGGCCAAAAATTATGCCCTCCCAAATCAAGCATCCAAAAGTGCCTCTAACCCTTAAATTCAATCTCGAATCTCGTGGCGGGCTTCGTTTTTCAATTTGACCGGATTCGATACGGCCCATCCAGGGAGGTTTTCCTGACTCCGCGGTCAGGAAATTTTTGATTATTGGGCCAAAAATAATGCCCTCCCAAATCAAGCATCCAAAAGTGCCTCTAACCCTTAAATTCAACCCCGAATCTTGTGGCGGGCTTCGTTTTTCAATTTGACCGGATTCGGTCCGGCCCATCCCGGGAGGTTTTCCTGACTCCGCGGTCAGGAAATTTTTGATTATTGGGCCAAAAATAATGCCCTCCCAAATCAAGCATCCAAAAGTGCCTCTAACCCTTAAATTCAACCCCGAATCTCGTGGCGGGCTTCGTTTTTCAATTTGACCGGATTCGGTCCGGCCCATCCAGGGAGGTTTTCCTGACTCCGCGGTCAGGAAATTTTTGATTTTTGGGCCAAAAATTATGCCCTCCCAAATCAAGCATCCAAAAGTGCCTCTAACCCTTAAATTCAACCCCGAATCTCGTGGCGGGCTTCGTTTTTCAATTTGACCGGATTCGGTCCGGCCCATCCCGGGAGGTTTTCCTGACTCCGCGGTCAGGAAATTTTTGATTTTTGGGCCAAAAATTATGCCCTCCCAAATCAAGCATCCAAAAGTGCCTCTAACCCTTAAATTCAACCCCGAATCTCGTGGCGGGCTTCGTTTTTCAATTTGACCGGATTCGGTCCGGCCCATCCCGGGAGGTTTTCCTGACTCCGCGGTCAGGAAATTTTTGATTTTTGGGCCAAAAATTATGCCCTCCCAAATCAAGCATCCAAAAGTGCCTCTAACCCTTAAATTCAACCCCGAATCTCGTGGCGGGCTTCGTTTTTCAATTTGACCGGATTCGGTCCGGCACATCCCGGGAGGTTTTCCTGACTCCGCGGTCAGGAAATTTTTGATTTTTGGGCCAAAAATTATGCCCTCCCAAATCAAGCATCCAAAAGTGCCTCTAACCCTTAAATTCAACCCCGAATCTCGTGGCGGGCTTCGTTTTTCAATTTGACCGGATTCGGTCCGGCCCATCCCGGGAGGTTTTCCTGACTCCGCGGTCAGGAAATTTTTGATTTTTGGGCCAAAAATTATGCCCTCCCAAATCAAGCATCCAAAAGTGCCTCTAACCCTTAAATTCAACCCCGAATCTCGTGGCGGGCTTCGTTTTCCTATTTGACCGGATTCGGTCCGGCACATCCCGGGAGGTTTTCCTGACTCCGCGGTCAGGAAATTTTTGATTTTTGGGCCAAAAATTATGCCCTCCCAAATCAAGCATCCAAAAGTGCCTCCAACCCTTAAATTCAACCCCGAATCTCGTGGCGGGCTTCGTTTTTCAATTTGACCGGATTCGGTCCGGCCCATCCAGGGAGGTTTTCCTGACTCCGCGGTCAGGAAATTTTTGATTTTTGGGCCAAAAATTATGCCCTCCCAAATCAAGCATCCAAAAGTGCCTCTAACCCTTAAATTCAACCCCGAATCTCGTGGCGGGCTTCGTTTTTCAATTTGACCGGATTCGGTCCGGCCCATCCCGGGAGGTTTTCCTGACTCCGCGGTCAGGAAATTTTTGATTTTTGGGCCAAAAATTATACCCTCCCAAATCAAGCATCCAAAAGTGCCTCTAACCCTTAAATTCAACCCCGAATCTCGTGGCGGGCTTCGTTTTTCAATTTGACCGGATTCGGTCCGGCACATCCCGGGAGGTTTTCCTGACTCCGCGGTCAGGAAATTTTTGATTTTTGGGCCAAAAATTATGCCCTCCCAAATCAAGCATCCAAAAGTGCCTCTAACCCTTAAATTCAACCCCGAATCTCGTGGCGGGCTTCGTTTTTCAATTTGACCGGATTCGGTCCGGCACATCCCAGGAGGTTTTCCTGACTCCGCGGTCAGGAAATTTTTGATTTTTGGGCCAAAAATTATGCCCTCCCAAATCAAGCATCCAAAAGTGCCTCTAACCCTTAAATTCAACCCCGAATCTCGTGGCGGGCTTCGTTTTTCTATTTGACCGGATTCGGTCCGGCACATCCCGGGAGGTTTTCCTGACTCCGCGGTCAGGAAATTTTTGATTTTTGGGCCAAAAATTATGCCCTCCCAAATCAAGCATCCAAAAGTGCCTCCAACCCTTAAATTCAACCCCGAATCTCGTGGCGGGCTTCGTTTTTCAATTTGACCAGATTCGGTCCGGCCCATCCAGGGAGGTTTTCCTGACTCCGCGGTCAGGAAATTTTTGATTTTTGGGCCAAAAATTATGCCCTCCCAAATCAAGCATCCAAAAGTGCCTCTAACCCTTAAATTCAACCCCGAATCTCGTGGCGGGCTTCGTTTTTCAATTTGACCGGATTCGGTCCGGCCCATCCCGGGAGGTTTTCCTGACTCCGCGGTCAGGAAATTTTTGATTTTTGGGCCAAAAATTATGCCCTCCCAAATCAAGCATCCAAAAGTGCCTCTAACCCTTAAATTCAACCCCGAATCTCGTGGCGGGCTTCGTTTTTCAATTTGACCGGATTCGGTCCGGCCCATCCCGGGAGGTTTTCCTGACTCCGCGGTCAGGAAATTTTTGATTTTTGGGCCAAAAATTATGCCCTCCCAAATCAAGCATCCAAAAGTGCCTCTAACCCTTAAATTCAACCCCGAATCTCGTGGCGGGCTTCGTTTTTCAATTTGACCGGATTCGGTCCGGCACATCCCGGGAGGTTTTCCTGACTCCGCGGTCAGGAAATTTTGGATTTTTGGGACAAAAATTATGCCCTCCCAAATCAAGCATCCAAAAGTGCCTCTAACCCTTAAATTCAACCCCGAATCTCGTGGCGGGCTTCGTTTTTCAATTTGACCGGATTCGGTCCGGCCCATCCCGGGAGGTTTTCCTGACTCCGCGGTCAGGAAATTTTTGATTTTTGGGCCAAAAATTATGCCCTCCCAAATCAAGCATCCAAAAGTGCCTCTAACCCTTAAATTCAACCCCGAATCTCGTGGCGGGCTTCGTTTTTCTATTTGACCGGATTCGGTCCGGCACATCCCGGGAGGTTTTCCTGACTCCGCGGTCAGGAAATTTTTGATTTTTGGGCCAAAAATTATGCCCTCCCAAATCAAGCATCCAAAAGTGCCTCCAACCCTTAAATTCAACCCCGAATCTCGTGGCGGGCTTCGTTTTTCAATTTGACCGGATTCGGTCCGGCCCATCCAGGGAGGTTTTCCTGACTCCGCGGTCAGGAAATTTTTGATTTTTGGGCCAAAAATTATGCCCTCCCAAATCAAGCATCCAAAAGTGCCTCTAACCCTTAAATTCAACCCCGAATCTCGTGGCGGGCTTCGTTTTTCAATTTGACCGGATTCGGTCCGGCCCATCCCGGGAGGTTTTCCTGACTCCGTGGTCAGGAAATTTTTGATTTTTGGGCCAAAAATTATGCCCTCCCAAATCAAGCATCCAAAAGTGCCTCTAACCCTTAAATTCAACCCCGAATCTCGTGGCGGGCTTCGTTTTTCAATTTGACCGGATTCGGTCCGGCCCATCCCGGGAGGTTTTCCTGACTCCGCGGTCAGGAAATTTTTGATTTTTGGGCCAAAAATTATGCCCTCCCAAATCAAGCATCCAAAAGTGCCTCTAACCCTTAAATTCAACCCCGAATCTCGTGGCGGGCTTCGTTTTTCAATTTGACCGGATTCGGTCCGGCACATCCCGGGAGGTTTTCCTGACTCCGCGGTCAGGAAATTTTTGATTTTTGGGCCAAAAATTATGCCCTCCCAAATCAAGCATCCAAAAGTGCCTCTAACCCTTAAATTCAATCTCGAATCTCGTGGCGGGCTTCGTTTTTCAATTTGACCGGATTCGATACGGCCCATCCAGGGAGGTTTTCCTGACTCCGCGGTCAGGAAATTTTTGATTATTGGGCCAAAAATAATGCCCTCCCAAATCAAGCATCCAAAAGTGCCTCTAACCCTTAAATTCAACCCCGAATCTTGTGGCGGGCTTCGTTTTTCAATTTGACCGGATTCGGTCCGGCCCATCCCGGGAGGTTTTCCTGACTCCGCGGTCAGGAAATTTTTGATTATTGGGCCAAAAATAATGCCCTCCCAAATCAAGCATCCAAAAGTGCCTCTAACCCTTAAATTCAACCCCGAATCTCGTGGCGGGCTTCGTTTTTCAATTTGACCGGATTCGGTCCGGCCCATCCAGGGAGGTTTTCCTGACTCCGCGGTCAGGAAATTTTTGATTTTTGGGCCAAAAATTATGCCCTCCCAAATCAAGCATCCAAAAGTGCCTCTAACCCTTAAATTCAACCCCGAATCTCGTGGCGGGCTTCGTTTTTCAATTTGACCGGATTCGGTCCGGCCCATCCCGGGAGGTTTTCCTGACTCCGCGGTCAGGAAATTTTTGATTTTTGGGCCAAAAATTATGCCCTCCCAAATCAAGCATCCAAAAGTGCCTCTAACCCTTAAATTCAACCCCGAATCTCGTGGCGGGCTTCGTTTTTCAATTTGACCGGATTCGGTCCGGCCCATCCCGGGAGGTTTTCCTGACTCCGCGGTCAGGAAATTTTTGATTTTTGGGCCAAAAATTATGCCCTCCCAAATCAAGCATCCAAAAGTGCCTCTAACCCTTAAATTCAACCCCGAATCTCGTGGCGGGCTTCGTTTTTCAATTTGACCGGATTCGGTCCGGCACATCCCGGGAGGTTTTCCTGACTCCGCGGTCAGGAAATTTTTGATTTTTGGGCCAAAAATTATGCCCTCCCAAATCAAGCATCCAAAAGTGCATCTAACCCTTAAATTCAACCTCGAATCTCGTGGCGGGCTTCGTTTTTCAATTTGACCGGATTCGGTACGGCCCATCCAGGGAGGTTTTCCTGACTCCGCGGTCAGGAAATTTTTGATTTTTGGGCCAAAAATTATGCCCTCCCAAATCAAGCATCCAAAAGTGCCTCTAACCCTTAAATTCAATCTCGAATCTCGTGGCGGGCTTCGTTTTTCAATTTGACCGGATTCGATACGGCCCATCCAGGGAGGTTTTCCTGACTCCGCGGTCAGGAAATTTTTGATTATTGGGCCAAAAATAATGCCCTCCCAAATCAAGCATCCAAAAGTGCCTCTAACCCTTAAATTCAACCCCGAATCTTGTGGCGGGCTTCGTTTTTCAATTTGACCGGATTCGGTCCGGCCCATCCCGGGAGGTTTTCCTGACTCCGCGGTCAGGAAATTTTTGATTATTGGGCCAAAAATAATGCCCTCCCAAATCAAGCATCCAAAAGTGCCTCTAACCCTTAAATTCAACCCCGAATCTCGTGGCGGGCTTCGTTTTTCAATTTGACCGGATTCGGTCCGGCCCATCCAGGGAGGTTTTCCTGACTCCGCGGTCAGGAAATTTTTGATTTTTGGGCCAAAAATTATGCCCTCCCAAATCAAGCATCCAAAAGTGCCTCTAACCCTTAAATTCCACCCCGAATCTCGTGGCGGGCTTCGTTTTTCAATTTGACCGGATTCGGTCCGGCCCATCCCGGGAGGTTTTCCTGACTCCGCGGTCAGGAAATTTTTGATTTTTGGGCCAAAAATTATGCCCTCCCAAATCAAGCATCCAAAAGTGCCTCTAACCCTTAAATTCAACCCCGAATCTCGTGGCGGGCTTCGTTTTTCAATTTGACCGGATTCGGTCCGGCCCATCCCGGGAGGTTTTCCTGACTCCGCGGTCAGGAAATTTTTGATTTTTGGGCCAAAAATTATGCCCTCCCAAATCAAGCATCCAAAAGTGCCTCTAACCCTTAAATTCAACCCCGAATCTCGTGGCGGGCTTCGTTTTTCAATTTGACCGGATTCGGTCCGGCACATCCCGGGAGGTTTTCCTGACTCCGCGGTCAGGAAATTTTTGATTTTTGGGCCAAAAATTATGCCCTCCCAAATCAAGCATCCAAAAGTGCATCTAACCCTTAAATTCAACCTCGAATCTCGTGGCGGGCTTCGTTTTTCAATTTGACCGGATTCGGTACGGCCCATCCAGGGAGGTTTTCCTGACTCCGCGGTCAGGAAATTTTTGATTT
The DNA here is from genome assembly GCA_023362775.1 of Charina bottae. Taxonomy (NCBI): domain Eukaryota; kingdom Metazoa; phylum Chordata; class Lepidosauria; order Squamata; family Charinaidae; genus Charina; species Charina bottae. Next base: position 5,690,267 of record JALMGJ010000044.1, on the reverse strand, counting down.
TTGGGCCAAAAATTATGCCCTCCCAAATCAAGCATCCAAAAGTGCCTCTAACCCTTAAATTCAACCCCGAATCTCGTGGCGGGCTTCGTTTTTCAATTTGACCGGATTCGGTCCGGCCCATCCCGGGAGGTTTTCCTGACTCCGCGGTCAGGAAATTTTTGATTTTTGGGCCAAAAATTATGCCCTCCCAAATCAAGCATCCAAAAGTGCCTCTAACCCTTAAATTCAACCCCGAATCTCGTGGCGGGCTTCGTTTTTCAATTTGACCGGATTCGGTCCGGCCCATCCCGGGAGGTTTTCCTGACTCCGCGGTCAGGAAATTTTTGATTTTTGGGCCAAAAATTATGCCCTCCCAAATCAAGCATCCAAAAGTGCCTCCAACCCTTAAATTCAACCCCGAATCTCGTGGCGGGCTTCGTTTTTCAATTTGACCGGATTCGGTCCGGCACATCCCAGGAGGTTTTCCTGACTCCGCGGTCAGGAAATTTTTGATTTTTGGGCCAAAAATTATGCCCTCCCAAATCACGCATCCAAAAGTGCCACTAAGCCTTAAATTCAACCCCAAATCTCATGGCAGGCTTCGTTTTTAAATTTGACCGGATTCGGTCCGGCCCATCCCGGGAGGTTTTCCTGACTCCGCGGTCAGGAAATTTTTGATTTTGGGTCCAAAAATTATGCCCTCCCAAATCAAGCATCCAAAAGTGCCTCTAACCCTTAAATTCAACCCCGAATCTCGTGGCGGGCTTCGTTTTTCAATTTGACCGGATTCGGTCCGGCCCATCCCGGGAGGTTTTCCTGACTCCGCGGTCAGGAAATTTTTGATTTTTGGGCCAAAAATTATGCCCTCCCAAATCAAGCATCCAAAAGTGCCTCTAACCCTTAAATTCAACCCCGAATCTCGTGGCGGGCTTCGTTTTTCAATTTGACCGGATTCGGTCCGGCACATCCCAGGAGGTTTTCCTGACTCCGCGGTCAGGAAATTTTTGATTTTTGGGCCAAAAATTATGCCCTCCCAAATCAAGCATCCAAAAGTGCCTCTAACCCTTAAATTCAACCCCGAATCTCGTGGCGGGCTTCGTTTTTCTATTTGACCGGATTCGGTCCGGCACATCCCGGGAGGTTTTCCTGACTCCGCGGTCAGGAAATTTTTGATTTTTGGGCCAAAAATTATGCCCTCCCAAATCAAGCATCCAAAAGTGCCTCTAACCCTTAAATTCAACCCCGAATCTCGTGGCGGGCTTCGTTTTTCTATTTGACCAGATTCGGTCCGGCACATCCCGGGAGGTTTTCCTGACTCCGCGGTCAGGAAATTTTTGATTTTTGGGCCAAAAATTATGCCCTCCCAAATCAAGCATCCAAAAGTGCCTCCAACCCTTAAATTCAACCCCGAATCTCGTGGCGGGCTTCGTTTTTCAATTTGACCGGATTCGGTCCGGCCCATCCAGGGAGGTTTTCCTGACTCCGCGGTCAGGAAATTTTTGATTTTTGGGCCAAAAATTATGCCCTCCCAAATCAAGCATCCAAAAGTGCCTCTAACCCTTAAATTCAACCCCGAATCTCGTGGCGGGCTTCGTTTTTCAATTTGACCGGATTCGGTCCGGCCCATCCCGGGAGGTTTTCCTGACTCCGCGGTCAGGAAATTTTTGATTTTTGGGCCAAAAATTATGCCCTCCCAAATCAAGCATCCAAAAGTGCCTCTAACCCTTAAATTCAACCCCGAATCTCGTGGCGGGCTTCGTTTTTCAATTTGACCGGATTCGGTCCGGCCCATCCCGGGAGGTTTTCCTGACTCCGCGGTCAGGAAATTTTTGATTTTTGGGCCAAAAATTATGCCCTCCCAAATCAAGCATCCAAAAGTGCCTCTAACCCTTAAATTCAACCCCGAATCTCGTGGCGGGCTTCGTTTTTCAATTTGACCGGATTCGGTCCGGCACATCCCGGGAGGTTTTCCTGACTCCGCGGTCAGGAAATTTTTGATTTTTGGGCCAAAAATTATGCCCTCCCAAATCAAGCATCCAAAAGTGCCTCTAACCCTTAAATTCAACCCCGAATCTCGTGGCGGGCTTCGTTTTTCAATTTGACCGGATTCGGTCCGGCCCATCCCGGGAGGTTTTCCTGACTCCGCGGTCAGGAAATTTTTGATTTTTGGGCCAAAAATTATGCCCTCCCAAATCAAGCATCCAAAAGTGCCTCTAACCCTTAAATTCAACCCCGAATCTCGTGGCGGGCTTCATTTTCCTATTTGACCGGATTCGGTCCGGCACATCCCGGGAGGTTTTCCTGACTCCGCGGTCAGGAAATTTTTGATTTTTGGGCCAAAAATTATGCCCTCCCAAATCAAGCATCCAAAAGTGCCTCCAACCCTTAAATTCAACCCCGAATCTCGTGGCGGGCTTCGTTTTTCAATTTGACCGGATTCGGTCCGGCCCATCCAGGGAGGTTTTCCTGACTCCGCGGTCAGGAAATTTTTGATTTTTGGGCCAAAAATTATGCCCTCCCAAATCAAGCATCCAAAAGTGCCTCTAACCCTTAAATTCAACCCCGAATCTCGTGGCGGGCTTCGTTTTTCAATTTGACCGGATTCGGTCCGGCCCATCCCGGGAGGTTTTCCTGACTCCGCGGTCAGGAAATTTTTGATTTTTGGGCCAAAAATTATACCCTCCCAAATCAAGCATCCAAAAGTGCCTCTAACCCTTAAATTCAACCCCGAATCTCGTGGCGGGCTTCGTTTTTCAATTTGACCGGATTCGGTCCGGCACATCCCGGGAGGTTTTCCTGACTCCGCGGTCAGGAAATTTTTGATTTTTGGGCCAAAAATTATGCCCTCCCAAATCAAGCATCCAAAAGTGCCTCTAACCCTTAAATTCAACCCCGAATCTCGTGGCGGGCTTCGTTTTTCAATTTGACCGGATTCGGTCCGGCACATCCCGGGAGGTTTTCCTGACTCCGCGGTCAGGAAATTTTTGATTTTTGGGCCAAAAATTATGCCCTCCCAAATCAAGCATCCAAAAGTGCCTCCAACCCTTAAATTCAACCCCGAATCTCGTGGCGGGCTTCGTTTTTCAATTTGACCAGATTCGGTCCGGCCCATCCAGGGAGGTTTTCCTGACTCCGCGGTCAGGAAATTTTTGATTTTTGGGCCAAAAATTATGCCCTCCCAAATCAAGCATCCAAAAGTGCCTCTAACCCTTAAATTCAACCCCGAATCTCGTGGCGGGCTTCGTTTTTCAATTTGACCGGATTCGGTCCGGCACATCCCAGGAGGTTTTCCTGACTCCGCGGTCAGGAAATTTTTGATTTTTGGGCCAAAAATTATGCCCTCCCAAATCAAGCATCCAAAAGTGCCTCTAACCCTTAAATTCAACCCCGAATCTCGTGGCGGGCTTCGTTTTTCTATTTGACCGGATTCGGTCCGGCACATCCCGGGAGGTTTTCCTGACTCCGCGGTCAGGAAATTTTTGATTTTTGGGCCAAAAATTATGCCCTCCCAAATCAAGCATCCAAAAGTGCCTCTAACCCTTAAATTCAACCCCGAATCTCGTGGCGGGCTTCGTTTTTCAATTTGACCGGATTCGGTCCGGCCCATCCAGGGAGGTTTTCCTGACTCCGCGGTCAGGAAATTTTTGATTTTTGGGCCAAAAATTATGCCCTCCCAAATCAAGCATCCAAAAGTGCCTCTAACCCTTAAATTCAACCCCGAATCTCGTGGCGGGCTTCGTTTTTCTATTTGACCGGATTCGGTCCGGCACATCCCGGGAGGTTTTCCTGACTCCGCGGTCAGGAAATTTTTGATTTTTGGGCCAAAAATTATGCCCTCCCAAATCAAGCATCCAAAAGTGCCTCCAACCCTTAAATTCAACCCCGAATCTCGTGGCGGGCTTCGTTTTTCAATTTGACCAGATTCGGTCCGGCCCATCCAGGGAGGTTTTCCTGACTCCGCGGTCAGGAAATTTTTGATTTTTGGGCCAAAAATTATGCCCTCCCAAATCAAGCATCCAAAAGTGCCTCTAACCCTTAAATTCAACCCCGAATCTCGTGGCGGGCTTCGTTTTTCAATTTGACCGGATTCGGTCCGGCCCATCCCGGGAGGTTTTCCTGACTCCGCGGTCAGGAAATTTTTGATTATTGGGCCAAAAATAATGCCCTCCCAAATCAAGCATCCAAAAGTGCCTCTAACCCTTAAATTCAACCCCGAATCTCGTGGCGGGCTTCGTTTTTCAATTTGACCGGATTCGGTCCGGCCCATCCAGGGAGGTTTTCCTGACTCCGCGGTCAGGAAATTTTTGATTTTTGGGCCAAAAATTATGCCCTCCCAAATCAAGCATCCAAAAGTGCCTCTAACCCTTAAATTCAACCCCGAATCTCGTGGCGGGCTTCGTTTTTCAATTTGACCGGATTCGGTCCGGCCCATCCCGGGAGGTTTTCCTGACTCCGCGGTCAGGAAATTTTTGATTTTTGGGCCAAAAATTATGCCCTCCCAAATCAAGCATCCAAAAGTGCCTCTAACCCTTAAATTCAACCCCGAATCTCGTGGCGGGCTTCGTTTTTCAATTTGACCGGATTCGGTCCGGCACATCCCGGGAGGTTTTCCTGACTCCGCGGTCAGGAAATTTTTGATTTTTGGGCCAAAAATTATGCCCTCCCAAATCAAGCATCCAAAAGTGCCTCTAACCCTTAAATTCAATCTCGAATCTCGTGGCGGGCTTCGTTTTTCAATTTGACCGGATTCGATACGGCCCATCCAGGGAGGTTTTCCTGACTCCGCGGTCAGGAAATTTTTGATTATTGGGCCAAAAATAATGCCCTCCCAAATCAAGCATCCAAAAGTGCCTCTAACCCTTAAATTCAACCCCGAATCTCGTGGCGGGCTTCGTTTTTCAATTTGACCGGATTCGGTCCGGCACATCCCGGGAGGTTTTCCTGACTCCGCGGTCAGGAAATTTTTGATTTTTGGGCCAAAAATTATGCCCTCCCAAATCAAGCATCCAAAAGTGCCTCCAACCCTTAAATTCAACCCCGAATCTCGTGGCGGGCTTCGTTTTTCAATTTGACCAGATTCGGTCCGGCCCATCCAGGGAGGTTTTCCTGACTCCGCGGTCAGGAAATTTTTGATTTTTGGGCCAAAAATTATGCCCTCCCAAATCAAGCATCCAAAAGTGCCTCTAACCCTTAAATTCAACCCCGAATCTCGTGGCGGGCTTCGTTTTTCAATTTGACCGGATTCGGTCCGGCCCATCCCGGGAGGTTTTCCTGACTCCGCGGTCAGGAAATTTTTGATTTTTGGGCCAAAAATTATGCCCTCCCAAATCAAGCATCCAAAAGTGCCTCTAACCCTTAAATTCAACCCCGAATCTCGTGGCGGGCTTCGTTTTTCAATTTGACCGGATTCGGTCCGGCCCATCCCGGGAGGTTTTCCTGACTCCGCGGTCAGGAAATTTTTGATTTTTGGGCCAAAAATTATGCCCTCCCAAATCAAGCATCCAAAAGTGCCTCTAACCCTTAAATTCAACCCCGAATCTCGTGGCGGGCTTCGTTTTTCAATTTGACCGGATTCGGTCCGGCACATCCCGGGAGGTTTTCCTGACTCCGCGGTCAGGAAATTTTTGATTTTTGGGCCAAAAATTATGCCCTCCCAAATCAAGCATCCAAAAGTGCCTCTAACCCTTAAATTCAACCCCGAATCTCGTGGCGGGCTTCGTTTTTCAATTTGACCGGATTCGGTCCGGCCCATCCCGGGAGGTTTTCCTGACTCCGCGGTCAGGAAATTTTTGATTTTTGGGCCAAAAATTATGCCCTCCCAAATCAAGCATCCAAAAGTGCCTCTAACCCTTAAATTCAACCCCGAATCTCGTGGCGGGCTTCGTTTTTCTATTTGACCGGATTCGGTCCGGCACATCCCGGGAGGTTTTCCTGACTCCGCGGTCAGGAAATTTTTGATTTTTGGGCCAAAAATTATGCCCTCCCAAATCAAGCATCCAAAAGTGCCTCCAACCCTTAAATTCAACCCCGAATCTCGTGGCGGGCTTCGTTTTTCAATTTGACCGGATTCGGTCCGGCCCATCCCGGGAGGTTTTCCTGACTCCGCGGTCAGGAAATTTTTGATTATTGGGCCAAAAATAATGCCCTCCCAAATCAAGCATCCAAAAGTGCCTCTAACCCTTAAATTCAACCCCGAATCTCGTGGCGGGCTTCGTTTTTCAATTTGACCGGATTCGGTCCGGCCCATCCAGGGAGGTTTTCCTGACTCCGCGGTCAGGAAATTTTTGATTTTTGGGCCAAAAATTATGCCCTCCCAAATCAAGCATCCAAAAGTGCCTCTAACCCTTAAATTCAACCCCGAATCTCGTGGCGGGCTTCGTTTTTCAATTTGACCGGATTCGGTCCGGCCCATCCCGGGAGGTTTTCCTGACTCCGCGGTCAGGAAATTTTTGATTTTTGGGCCAAAAATTATGCCCTCCCAAATCAAGCATCCAAAAGTGCCTCTAACCCTTAAATTCAACCCCGAATCTCGTGGCGGGCTTCGTTTTTCAATTTGACCGGATTCGGTCCGGCACATCCCGGGAGGTTTTCCTGACTCCGCGGTCAGGAAATTTTTGATTTTTGGGCCAAAAATTATGCCCTCCCAAATCAAGCATCCAAAAGTGCCTCTAACCCTTAAATTCAATCTCGAATCTCGTGGCGGGCTTCGTTTTTCAATTTGACCGGATTCGATACGGCCCATCCAGGGAGGTTTTCCTGACTCCGCGGTCAGGAAATTTTTGATTATTGGGCCAAAAATAATGCCCTCCCAAATCAAGCATCCAAAAGTGCCTCTAACCCTTAAATTCAACCCCGAATCTCGTGGCGGGCTTCGTTTTTCAATTTGACCGGATTCGGTCCGGCACATCCCGGGAGGTTTTCCTGACTCCGCGGTCAGGAAATTTTTGATTTTTGGGCCAAAAATTATGCCCTCCCAAATCAAGCATCCAAAAGTGCCTCCAACCCTTAAATTCAACCCCGAATCTCGTGGCGGGCTTCGTTTTTCAATTTGACCAGATTCGGTCCGGCCCATCCAGGGAGGTTTTCCTGACTCCGCGGTCAGGAAATTTTTGATTTTTGGGCCAAAAATTATGCCCTCCCAAATCAAGCATCCAAAAGTGCCTCTAACCCTTAAATTCAACCCCGAATCTCGTGGCGGGCTTCGTTTTTCAATTTGACCGGATTCGGTCCGGCCCATCCCGGGAGGTTTTCCTGACTCCGCGGTCAGGAAATTTTTGATTTTTGGGCCAAAAATTATGCCCTCCCAAATCAAGCATCCAAAAGTGCCTCTAACCCTTAAATTCAACCCCGAATCTCGTGGCGGGCTTCGTTTTTCAATTTGACCGGATTCGGTCCGGCCCATCCCGGGAGGTTTTCCTGACTCCGCGGTCAGGAAATTTTTGATTTTTGGGCCAAAAATTATGCCCTCCCAAATCAAGCATCCAAAAGTGCCTCTAACCCTTAAATTCAACCCCGAATCTCGTGGCGGGCTTCGTTTTTCAATTTGACCGGATTCGGTCCGGCACATCCCGGGAGGTTTTCCTGACTCCGCGGTCAGGAAATTTTTGATTTTTGGGCCAAAAATTATGCCCTCCCAAATCAAGCATCCAAAAGTGCCTCTAACCCTTAAATTCAACCCCGAATCTCGTGGCGGGCTTCGTTTTTCAATTTGACCGGATTCGGTCCGGCCCATCCCGGGAGGTTTTCCTGACTCCGCGGTCAGGAAATTTTTGATTTTTGGGCCAAAAATTATGCCCTCCCAAATCAAGCATCCAAAAGTGCCTCTAACCCTTAAATTCAACCCCGAATCTCGTGGCGGGCTTCGTTTTTCTATTTGACCGGATTCGGTCCGGCACATCCCGGGAGGTTTTCCTGACTCCGCGGTCAGGAAATTTTTGATTTTTGGGCCAAAAATTATGCCCTCCCAAATCAAGCATCCAAAAGTGCCTCCAACCCTTAAATTCAACCCCGAATCTCGTGGCGGGCTTCGTTTTTCAATTTGACCGGATTCGGTCCGGCCCATCCAGGGAGGTTTTCCTGACTCCGCGGTCAGGAAATTTTTGATTTTTGGGCCAAAAATTATGCCCTCCCAAATCAAGCATCCAAAAGTGCCTCTAACCCTTAAATTCAACCCCGAATCTCGTGGCGGGCTTCGTTTTTCAATTTGACCGGATTCGGTCCGGCCCATCCCGGGAGGTTTTCCTGACTCCGCGGTCAGGAAATTTTTGATTTTTGGGCCAAAAATTATGCCCTCCCAAATCAAGCATCCAAAAGTGCCTCTAACCCTTAAATTCAACCCCGAATCTCGTGGCGGGCTTCGTTTTTCAATTTGACCGGATTCGGTCCGGCCCATCCCGGGAGGTTTTCCTGACTCCGCGGTCAGGAAATTTTTGATTTTTGGGCCAAAAATTATGCCCTCCCAAATCAAGCATCCAAAAGTGCCTCTAACCCTTAAATTCAACCCCGAATCTCGTGGCGGGCTTCGTTTTTCAATTTGACCGGATTCGGTCCGGCACATCCCGGGAGGTTTTCCTGACTCCGCGGTCAGGAAATTTTTGATTTTTGGGCCAAAAATTATGCCCTCCCAAATCAAGCATCCAAAAGTGCCTCTAACCCTTAAATTCAACCTCGAATCTCGTGGCGGGCTTCGTTTTTCAATTTGACCGGATTCGATACGGCCCATCCAGGGAGGTTTTCCTGACTCCGCGGTCAGGAAATTTTTGATTATTGGGCCAAAAATAATGCCCTCCCAAATCAAGCATCCAAAAGTGCCTCTAACCCTTAAATTCAACCCCGAATCTTGTGGCGGGCTTCGTTTTTCAATTTGACCGGATTCGGTCCGGCCCATCCCGGGAGGTTTTCCTGACTCCGCGGTCAGGAAATTTTTGATTATTGGGCCAAAAATAATGCCCTCCCAAATCAAGCATCCAAAAGTGCCTCTAACCCTTAAATTCAACCCCGAATCTCGTGGCGGGCTTCGTTTTTCAATTTGACCGGATTCGGTCCGGCCCATCCAGGGAGGTTTTCCTGACTCCGCGGTCAGGAAATTTTTGATTTTTGGGCCAAAAATTATGCCCTCCCAAATCAAGCATCCAAAAGTGCCTCTAACCCTTAAATTCAACCCCGAATCTCGTGGCGGGCTTCGTTTTTCAATTTGACCGGATTCGGTCCGGCCCATCCCGGGAGGTTTTCCTGACTCCGCGGTCAGGAAATTTTTGATTTTTGGGCCAAAAATTATGCCCTCCCAAATCAAGCATCCAAAAGTGCCTCTAACCCTTAAATTCAACCCCGAATCTCGTGGCGGGCTTCGTTTTTCAATTTGACCGGATTCGGTCCGGCCCATCCCGGGAGGTTTTCCTGACTCCGCGGTCAGGAAATTTTTGATTTTTGGGCCAAAAATTATGCCCTCCCAAATCAAGCATCCAAAAGTGCCTCTAACCCTTAAATTCAACCCCGAATCTCGTGGCGGGCTTCGTTTTTCAATTTGACCGGATTCGGTCCGGCACATCCCGGGAGGTTTTCCTGACTCCGCGGTCAGGAAATTTTTGATTTTTGGGCCAAAAATTATGCCCTCCCAAATCAAGCATCCAAAAGTGCATCTAACCCTTAAATTCAACCTCGAATCTCGTGGCGGGCTTCGTTTTTCAATTTGACCGGATTCGGTACGGCCCATCCAGGGAGGTTTTCCTGACTCCGCGGTCAGGAAATTTTTGATTTTTGGGCCAAAAATTATGCCCTCCCAAATCAAGCATCCAAAAGTGCCTCTAACCCTTAAATTCAACCCCGAATCTCGTGGCGGGCTTCGTTTTTCAATTTGACCGGATTCGGTCCGGCCCATCCCGGGAGGTTTTCCTGACTCCGCGGTCAGGAAATTTTTGATTTTTGGGCCAAAAATTATGCCCTCCCAAATCAAGCATCCAAAAGTGCCTCTAACCCTTAAATTCAACCCCGAATCTCGTGGCGGGCTTCGTTTTTCAATTTGACCGGATTCGGTCCGGCCCATCCCGGGAGGTTTTCCTGACTCCGCGGTCAGGAAATTTTTGATTTTTGGGCCAAAAATTATGCCCTCCCAAATCAAGCATCCAAAAGTGCCTCCAACCCTTAAATTCAACCCCGAATCTCGTGGCCGGCTTCGTTTTTCAATTTGACCGGATTCGGTCCGGCACATCCCAGGAGGTTTTCCTGACTCCGCGGTCAGGAAATTTTTGATTTTTGGGCCAAAAATTATGCCCTCCCAAATCACGCATCCAAAAGTGCCACTAAGCCTTAAATTCAACCCCAAATCTCATGGCAGGCTTCGTTTTTCAATTTGACCGGATTCGGTCCGGCCCATCCCGGGAGGTTTTCCTGACTCCGCGGTCAGGAAATTTTTGATTTTGGGTCCAAAAATTATGCCCTCCCAAATCAAGCATCCAAAAGTGCCTCTAACCCTTAAATTCAACCCCGAATCTCGTGGCGGGCTTCGTTTTTCAATTTGACCGGATTCGGTCCGGCCCATCCCGGGAGGTTTTCCTGACTCCGCGGTCAGGAAATTTTTGATTTTTGGGCCAAAAATTATGCCCTCCCAAATCAAGCATCCAAAAGTGCCTCTAACCCTTAAATTCAACCCCGAATCTCGTGGCGGGCTTCGTTTTTCAATTTGACCGGATTCGGTCCGGCCCATCCCGGGAGGTTTTCCTGACTCCGCGGTCAGGAAATTTTTGATTTTTGGGCCAAAAATTATGCCCTCCCAAATCAAGCATCCAAAAGTGCCTCTAACCCTTAAATTCAACCCCGAATCTCGTGGCGGGCTTCGTTTTTCAATTTGACCGGATTCGGTCCGGCACATCCCGGGAGGTTTTCCTGACTCCGCGGTCAGGAAATTTTTGATTTTTGGGCCAAAAATTATGCCCTCCCAAATCAAGCATCCAAAAGTGCCTCTAACCCTTAAATTCAACCCCGAATCTCGTGGCGGGCTTCGTTTTTCTATTTGACCGGATTCGGTCCGGCACATCCCGGGAGGTTTTCCTGACTCCGCGGTCAGGAAATTTTTGATTTTTGGGCCAAAAATTATGCCCTCCCAAATCAAGCATCCAAAAGTGCCTCTAACCCTTAAATTCAACCCCGAATCTCGTGGCGGGCTTCGTTTTTCTATTTGACCGGATTCGGTCCGGCACATCCCGGGAGGTTTTCCTGACTCCGCGGTCAGGAAATTTTTGATTTTTGGGCCAAAAATTATGCCCTCCCAAATCAAGCATCCAAAAGTGCCTCTAACCCTTAAATTCAACCCCGAATCTCGTGGCGGGCTTCGTTTTTCAATTTGACCGGATTCGGTCCGGCCCATCCAGGGAGGTTTTCCTGACTCCGCGGTCAGGAAATTTTTGATTTTTGGGCCAAAAATTATGCCCTCCCAAATCAAGCATCCAAAAGTGCCTCTAACCCTTAAATTCAACCCCGAATCTCGTGGCGGGCTTCGTTTTTCAATTTGACCGGATTCGGTCCGGCACATCCCGGGAGGTTTTCCTGACTCCGCGGTCAGGAAATTTTTGATTTTTGGGCCAAAAATTATGCCCTCCCAAATCAAGCATCCAAAAGTGCCTCTAACCCTTAAATTCAACCTCGAATCTCGTGGCGGGCTTCGTTTTTCAATTTGACCGGATTCGATACGGCCCATCCAGGGAGGTTTTCCTGACTCCGCGGTCAGGAAATTTTTGATTATTGGGCCAAAAATAATGCCCTCCCAAATCAAGCATCCAAAAGTGCCTCTAACCCTTAAATTCAACCCCGAATCTTGTGGCGGGCTTCGTTTTTCAATTTGACCGGATTCGGTCCGGCCCATCCCGGGAGGTTTTCCTGACTCCGCGGTCAGGAAATTTTTGATTATTGGGCCAAAAATAATGCCCTCCCAAATCAAGCATCCAAAAGTGCCTCTAACCCTTAAATTCAACCCCGAATCTCGTGGCGGGCTTCGTTTTTCAATTTGACCGGATTCGGTCCGGCCCATCCAGGGAGGTTTTCCTGACTCCGCGGTCAGGAAATTTTTGATTTTTGGGCCAAAAATTATGCCCTCCCAAATCAAGCATCCAAAAGTGCCTCTAACCCTTAAATTCAACCCCGAATCTCGTGGCGGGCTTCGTTTTTCAATTTGACCGGATTCGGTCCGGCCCATCCCGGGAGGTTTTCCTGACTCCGCGGTCAGGAAATTTTTGATTTTTGGGCCAAAAATTATGCCCTCCCAAATCAAGCATCCAAAAGTGCCTCTAACCCTTAAATTCAACCCCGAATCTCGTGGCGGGCTTCGTTTTTCAATTTGACCGGATTCGGTCCGGCCCATCCCGGGAGGTTTTCCTGACTCCGCGGTCAGGAAATTTTTGATTTTTGGGCCAAAAATTATGCCCTCCCAAATCAAGCATCCAAAAGTGCCTCTAACCCTTAAATTCAACCCCGAATCTCGTGGCGGGCTTCGTTTTTCAATTTGACCGGATTCGGTCCGGCACATCCCGGGAGGTTTTCCTGACTCCGCGGTCAGGAAATTTTTGATTTTTGGGCCAAAAATTATGCCCTCCCAAATCAAGCATCCAAAAGTGCATCTAACCCTTAAATTCAACCTCGAATCTCGTGGCGGGCTTCGTTTTTCAATTTGACCGGATTCGGTACGGCCCATCCAGGGAGGTTTTCCTGACTCCGCGGTCAGGAAATTTTTGATTTTTGGGCCAAAAATTATGCCCTCCCAAATCAAGCATCCAAAAGTGCCTCTAACCCTTAAATTCAACCCCGAATCTCGTGGCGGGCTTCGTTTTTCAATTTGACCGGATTCGGTCCGGCCCATCCCGGGAGGTTTTCCTGACTCCGCGGTCAGGAAATTTTTGATTTTTGGGCCAAAAATTATGCCCTCCCAAATCAAGCATCCAAAAGTGCCTCTAACCCTTAAATTCAACCCCGAATCTCGTGGCGGGCTTCGTTTTTCAATTTGACCGGATTCGGTCCGGCCCATCCCGGGAGGTTTTCCTGACTCCGCGGTCAGGAAATTTTTGATTTTTGGGCCAAAAATTATGCCCTCCCAAATCAAGCATCCAAAAGTGCCTCCAACCCTTAAATTCAACCCCGAATCTCGTGGCCGGCTTCGTTTTTCAATTTGACCGGATTCGGTCCGGCACATCCCAGGAGGTTTTCCTGACTCCGCGGTCAGGAAATTTTTGATTTTTGGGCCAAAAATTATGCCCTCCCAAATCACGCATCCAAAAGTGCCACTAAGCCTTAAATTCAACCCCAAATCTCATGGCAGGCTTCGTTTTTCAATTTGACCGGATTCGGTCCGGCCCATCCCGGGAGGTTTTCCTGACTCCGCGGTCAGGAAATTTTTGATTTTGGGTCCAAAAATTATGCCCTCCCAAATCAAGCATCCAAAAGTGCCTCTAACCCTTAAATTCAACCCCGAATCTCGTGGCGGGCTTCGTTTTTCAATTTGACCGGATTCGGTCCGGCCCATCCCGGGAGGTTTTCCTGACTCCGCGGTCAGGAAATTTTTGATTTTTGGGCCAAAAATTATGCCCTCCCAAATCAAGCATCCAAAAGTGCCTCTAACCCTTAAATTCAACCCCGAATCTCGTGGCGGGCTTCGTTTTTCAATTTGACCGGATTCGGTCCGGCCCATCCCGGGAGGTTTTCCTGACTCCGCGGTCAGGAAATTTTTGATTTTTGGGCCAAAAATTATGCCCTCCCAAATCAAGCATCCAAAAGTGCCTCTAACCCTTAAATTCAACCCCGAATCTCGTGGCGGGCTTCGTTTTTCAATTTGACCGGATTCGGTCCGGCACATCCCGGGAGGTTTTCCTGACTCCGCGGTCAGGAAATTTTTGATTTTTGGGCCAAAAATTATGCCCTCCCAAATCAAGCATCCAAAAGTGCCTCTAACCCTTAAATTCAACCCCGAATCTCGTGGCGGGCTTCGTTTTTCTATTTGACCGGATTCGGTCCGGCACATCCCGGGAGGTTTTCCTGACTCCGCGGTCAGGAAATTTTTGATTTTTGGGCCAAAAATTATGCCCTCCCAAATCAAGCATCCAAAAGTGCCTCTAACCCTTAAATTCAACCCCGAATCTCGTGGCGGGCTTCGTTTTTCTATTTGACCGGATTCGGTCCGGCACATCCCGGGAGGTTTTCCTGACTCCGCGGTCAGGAAATTTTTGATTTTTGGGCCAAAAATTATGCCCTCCCAAATCAAGCATCCAAAAGTGCCTCTAACCCTTAAATTCAACCCCGAATCTCGTGGCGGGCTTCGTTTTTCAATTTGACCGGATTCGGTCCGGCCCATCCCGGGAGGTTTTCCTGACTCCGCGGTCAGGAAATTTTTGATTTTGGGTCCAAAAATTATGCCCTCCCAAATCAAGCATCCAAAAGTGCCTCTAACCCTTAAATTCAACCCCGAATCTCGTGGCGGGCTTCGTTTTTCAATTTGACCGGATTCGGTCCGGCCCATCCCGGGAGGTTTTCCTGACTCCGCGGTCAGGAAATTTTTGATTTTTGGGCCAAAAATTATGCCCTCCCAAATCAAGCATCCAAAAGTGCCTCTAACCCTTAAATTCAACCCCGAATCTCGTGGCGGGCTTCGTTTTTCAATTTGACCGGATTCGGTCCGGCCCATCCCGGGAGGTTTTCCTGACTCCGCGGTCAGGAAATTTTTGATTTTTGGGCCAAAAATTATGCCCTCCCAAATCAAGCATCCAAAAGTGCCTCTAACCCTTAAATTCAACCCCGAATCTCGTGGCGGGCTTCGTTTTTCAATTTGACCGGATTCGGTCCGGCACATCCCGGGAGGTTTTCCTGACTCCGCGGTCAGGAAATTTTTGATTTTTGGGCCAAAAATTATGCCCTCCCAAATCAAGCATCCAAAAGTGCCTCTAACCCTTAAATTCAACCCCGAATCTCGTGGCGGGCTTCGTTTTTCTATTTGACCGGATTCGGTCCGGCACATCCCGGGAGGTTTTCCTGACTCCGCGGTCAGGAAATTTTTGATTTTTGGGCCAAAAATTATGCCCTCCCAAATCAAGCATCCAAAAGTGCCTCTAACCCTTAAATTCAACCCCGAATCTCGTGGCGGGCTTCGTTTTTCTATTTGACCGGATTCGGTCCGGCACATCCCGGGAGGTTTTCCTGACTCCGCGGTCAGGAAATTTTTGATTTTTGGGCCAAAAATTATGCCCTCCCAAATCAAGCATCCAAAAGTGCCTCTAACCCTTAAATTCAACCCCGAATCTCGTGGCGGGCTTCGTTTTTCAATTTGACCGGATTCGGTCCGGCCCATCCAGGGAGGTTTTCCTGACTCCGCGGTCAGGAAATTTTTGATTTTTGGGCCAAAAATTATGCCCTCCCAAATCAAGCATCCAAAAGTGCCTCTAACCCTTAAATTCAACCCCGAATCTCGTGGCGGGCTTCGTTTTTCAATTTGACCGGATTCGGTCCGGCACATCCCGGGAGGTTTTCCTGACTCCGCGGTCAGGAAATTTTTGATTTTTGGGCCAAAAATTATGCCCTCCCAAATCAAGCATCCAAAAGTGCCTCTAACCCTTAAATTCAACCCCGAATCTCGTGGCGGGCTTCGTTTTTCAATTTGACCGGATTCGGTCCGGCCCATCCAGGGAGGTTTTCCTGACTCCGCGGTCAGGAAATTTTTGATTTTTGGGCCAAAAATTATGCCCTCCCAAATCAAGCATCCAAAAGTGCCTCTAACCCTTAAATTCAACCCCGAATCTCGTGGCGGGCTTCGTTTTTCAATTTGACCGGATTCGGTCTGGCACATCCCGGGAGGTTTTCCTGACTCCGCGGTCAGGAAATTTTTGATTTTTGGGCCAAAAATTATGCCCTCCCAAATCAAGCATCCAAAAGTGCCTCTAACCCTTAAATTCAACCCCGAATCTCGTGGCGGGCTTCGTTTTTCAATTTGACCGGATTCGGTCCGGCCCATCCCGGGAGGTTTTCCTGACTCCGCGGTCAGGAAATTTTTGATTTTTGGGCCAAAAATTATGCCCTCCCAAATCAAGCATCCAAAAGTGCCTCTAACCCTTAAATTCAACCCCGAATCTCGTGGCGGGCTTCGTTTTTCTATTTGACCGGATTCGGTCCGGCACATCCCGGGAGGTTTTCCTGACTCCGCGGTCAGGAAATTTTTGATTTTTGGGCCAAAAATTATGCCCTCCCAAATCAAGCATCCAAAAGTGCCTCCAACCCTTAAATTCAACCCCGAATCTCGTGGCGGGCTTCGTTTTTCAATTTGACCGGATTCGGTCCGGCCCATCCCGGGAGGTTTTCCTGACTCCGCGGTCAGGAAATTTTTGATTTTTGGGCCAAAAATTATGCCCTCCCAAATCAAGCATCCAAAAGTGCCTCTAACCCTTAAATTCAACCCCGAATCTCGTGGCGGGCTTCGTTTTTCAATTTGACCGGATTCGGTCCGGCCCATCCCGGGAGGTTTTCCTGACTCCGCGGTCAGGAAATTTTTGATTTTTGGGCCAAAAATTATGCCCTCCCAAATCAAGCATCCAAAAGTGCCTCTAACCCTTAAATTCAACCCCGAATCTCGTGGCGGGCTTCGTTTTTCAATTTGACCGGATTCGGTCCGGCCCATCCAGGGAGGTTTTCCTGACTCCGCGGTCAGGAAATTTTTGATTTTTGGGCCAAAAATTATGCCCTCCCAAATCAAGCATCCAAAAGTGCCTCTAACCCTTAAATTCAACCCCGAATCTCGTGGCGGGCTTCGTTTTTCAATTTGACCGGATTCGGTCTGGCACATCCCGGGAGGTTTTCCTGACTCCGCGGTCAGGAAATTTTTGATTTTTGGGCCAAAAATTATGCCCTCCCAAATCAAGCATCCAAAAGTGCCTCTAACCCTTAAATTCAACCCCGAATCTCGTGGCGGGCTTCGTTTTTCAATTTGACCGGATTCGGTCCGGCCCATCCCGGGAGGTTTTCCTGACTCCGCGGTCAGGAAATTTTTGATTTTTGGGCCAAAAATTATGCCCTCCCAAATCAAGCATCCAAAAGTGCCTCTAACCCTTAAATTCAACCCCGAATCTCGTGGCGGGCTTCGTTTTTCTATTTGACCGGATTCGGTCCGGCCCATCCAGGGAGGTTTTCCTGACTCCGCGGTCAGGAAATTTTTGATTTTTGGGCCAAAAATTATGCCCTCCCAAATCAAGCATCCAAAAGTGCCTCCAACCCTTAAATTCAACCCCGAATCTCGTGGCGGGCTTCGTTTTTCAATTTGACCGGATTCGGTCCGGCCCATCCCGGGAGGTTTTCCTGACTCCGCGGTCAGGAAATTTTTGATTTTTGGGCCAAAAATTATGCCCTCCCAAATCAAGCATCCAAAAGTGCCTCCAACCCTTAAATTCAACCCCGAATCTCGTGGCGGGCTTCGTTTTTCAATTTGACCGGATTCGGTCCGGCCCATCCCGGGAGGTTTTCCTGACTCCGCGGTCAGGAAATTTTTGATTTTTGGGCCAAAAATTATGCCCTCCCAAATCAAGCATCCAAAAGTGCCTCTAACCCTTAAATTCAACCCCGAATCTCGTGGCGGGCTTCGTTTTTCAATTTGACCGGATTCGGTCCGGCCCATCCCGGGAGGTTTTCCTGACTCCGCGGTCAGGAAATTTTTGATTTTTGGGCCAAAAATTATGCCCTCCCAAATCAAGCATCCAAAAGTGCCTCTAACCCTTAAATTCAACCCCGAATCTCGTGGCGGGCTGTGTTTTTCAATTTGACCGGATTCGGTCCGGCCCATCCCGGGAGGTTTTCCTGACTCCGCGGTCAGGAAATTTTTGATTTTTGGGCCAAAAATTATGCCCTCCCAAATCAAGCATCCAAAATTGCCTCTAACCCTTAAATTCAACCCCGAATCTCGTGGCGGGCTTCGTTTTTCAATTTGACCGGATTCGGTCCGGCACATCCCGGGAGGTTTTCCTGACTCCGCGGTCAGGAAATTTTGATTTTTGGGCCAAAAATTATGCCCTCCCAAATCAAGCATCCAAAAGTGCCTCTAACCCTTAAATTCAACCTCGAATCTCGTGGCGGGCTTCGTTTTTCAATTTGACCGGATTCGGTACGGCCCATCCAGGGAGGTTTTCCTGACTCCGCGGTCAGGAAATTTTTGATTTTTGGGCCAAAAATTATGCCCTCCCAAATCAAGCATCCAAAAGTGCCTCTAACCCTTAAATTCAACCCCGAATCTTGTGGCGGGCTTCGTTTTTCAATTTGACCGGATTCGGTCCGGCCCATCCCGGGAGGTTTTCCTGACTCCGCGGTCAGGAAATTTTTGATTTTTGGGCCAAAAATAATGCCCTCCCAAATCAAGCATCCAAAAGTGCCTCTAACCCTTAAATTCAACCCCGAATCTCGTGGCGGGCTTCGTTTTTCAATTTGACCGGATTCGGTCCGGCCCATCCAGGGAGGTTTTCCTGACTCCGCGGTCAGGAAATTTTTGATTTTTGTGCCAAAAATTATGCCCTCCCAAATCAAGCATCCAAAAGTGCCTCTAACCCTTAAATTCAACCCCGAATCTCATGACGGGCTTCGTTGTTCAATTTGACCGGATTCGGTCCGGCCCATCCCGGGAGGTTTTCCTGACTCCGCGGTCAGGAAATTTTTGATTTTTGGGCCAAAAATTATGCCCTCCCAAATCAAGCATCCAAAAGTGCCTCTAACCCTTAAATTCAACCCCGAATCTCGTGGCGGGCTTCGTTTTTCAATTTGACCGGATTCGGTCCGGCCCATCCCGGGAGGTTTTCCTGACTCCGCGGTCAGGAAATTTTTGATTTTTGGGCCAAAAATTATGCCCTCCCAAATCAAGCATCCAAAAGTGCCTCTAACCCTTAAATTCAACCCCGAATCTCGTGGCGGGCTTCGTTTTTCAATTTGACCGGATTCGGTCCGGCCCATCCCGGGAGGTTTTCCTGACTCCGCGGTCAGGAAATTTTTGATTTTTGGGCCAAAAATTATGCCCTCCCAAATCAAGCATCCAAAAGTGCCTCTAACCCTTAAATTCAACCCCGAATCTCGTGGCGGGCTTCGTTTTTCAATTTGACCGGATTCGGTCCGGCCCATCCAGGGAGGTTTTCCTGACTCCGCGGTCAGGAAATTTTTGATTTTTGGGCCAAAAATTATGCCCTCCCAAATCAAGCATCCAAAAGTGCCTCTAACCCTTAAATTCAACCCCGAATCTCGTGGCGGGCTTCGTTTTTCAATTTGACCGGATTCGGTCTGGCACATCCCGGGAGGTTTTCCTGACTCCGCGGTCAGGAAATTTTTGATTTTTGGGCCAAAAATTATGCCCTCCCAAATCAAGCATCCAAAAGTGCCTCTAACCCTTAAATTCAACCCCGAATCTCGTGGCGGGCTTCGTTTTTCAATTTGACCGGATTCGGTCCGGCCCATCCCAGGAGGTTTTCCTGACTCCGCGGTCAGGAAATTTTTGATTTTTGGGCCAAAAATTATGCCCTCCCAAATCAAGCATCCAAAAGTGCCTCTAACCCTTAAATTCAACCCCGAATCTCGTGGCGGGCTTCGTTTTTCTATTTGACCGGATTCGGTCCGGCACATCCCGGGAGGTTTTCCTGACTCCGCGGTCAGGAAATTTTTGATTTTTGGGCCAAAAATTATGCCCTCCCAAATCAAGCATCCAAAAGTGCCTCCAACCCTTAAATTCAACCCCGAATCTCGTGGCGGGCTTCGTTTTTCAATTTGACCGGAT
The DNA here is from genome assembly GCA_023362775.1 of Charina bottae. Taxonomy (NCBI): domain Eukaryota; kingdom Metazoa; phylum Chordata; class Lepidosauria; order Squamata; family Charinaidae; genus Charina; species Charina bottae. The sequence goes on along the minus strand of JALMGJ010000044.1, from coordinate 5,670,526 downwards.
TCGGTCCGGCCCATCCCGGGAGGTTTTCCTGACTCCGCGGTCAGGAAATTTTTGATTTTTGGGCCAAAAATTATGCCCTCCCAAATCAAGCATCCAAAAGTGCCTCTAACCCTTAAATTCAACCCCGAATCTCGTGGCGGGCTTCGTTTTTCAATTTGACCGGATTCGGTCCGGCCCATCCCGGGAGGTTTTCCTGACTCCGCGGTCAGGAAATTTTTGATTTTTGGGCCAAAAATTATGCCCTCCCAAATCAAGCATCCAAAAGTGCCTCTAACCCTTAAATTCAACCCCGAATCTCGTGGCGGGCTTCGTTTTTCAATTTGACCGGATTCGGTCCGGCCCATCCCGGGAGGTTTTTCTGACTCCGCGGTCAGGAAATTTTTGATTTTTGGGCCAAAAATTATGCCCTCCCAAATCAAGCATCCAAAATTGCCTCTAACCCTTAAATTCAACCCCGAATCTCGTGGCGGGCTTCGTTTTTCAATTTGACCGGATTCGGTCCGGCACATCCCGGGAGGTTTTCCTGACTCCGCGGTCAGGAAATTTTTGATTTTTGGGCCAAAAATTATGCCCTCCCAAATCAAGCATCCAAAAGTGCCTCTAACCCTTAAATTCAACCTCGAATCTCGTGGCGGGCTTCGTTTTTCAATTTGACCGGATTCGGTACGGCCCATCCAGGGAGGTTTTCCTGACTCCGCGGTCAGGAAATTTTTGATTTTTGGGCCAAAAATTATGCCCTCCCAAATCAAGCATCCAAAAGTGCCTCTAACCCTTAAATTCAACCCCGAATCTTGTGGCGGGCTTCGTTTTTCAATTTGACCGGATTCGGTCCGGCCCATCCCGGGAGGTTTTCCTGACTCCGCGGTCAGGAAATTTTTGATTTTTGGGCCAAAAATAATGCCCTCCCAAATCAAGCATCCAAAAGTGCCTCTAACCCTTAAATTCAACCCCGAATCTCGTGGCGGGCTTCGTTTTTCAATTTGACCGGATTCGGTCCGGCCCATCCAGGGAGGTTTTCCTGACTCCGCGGTCAGGAAATTTTTGATTTTTGGGCCAAAAATTATGCCCTCCCAAATCAAGCATCCAAAAGTGCCTCTAACCCTTAAATTCAACCCCGAATCTCGTGGCGGGCTTCGTTTTTCAATTTGACCGGATTCGGTCCGGCCCATCCCGGGAGGTTTTCCTGACTCCGCGGTCAGGAAATTTTTGATTTTTGGGCCAAAAATTATGCCCTCCCAAATCAAGCATCCAAAAGTGCCTCTAACCCTTAAATTCAACCCCGAATCTCGTGGCGGGCTTCGTTTTTCAATTTGACCGGATTCGGTCCGGCCCATCCCGGGAGGTTTTCCTGACTCCGCGGTCAGGAAATTTTTGATTTTTGGGCCAAAAATTATGCCCTCCCAAATCAAGCATCCAAAAGTGCCTCTAACCCTTAAATTCAACCCCGAATCTCGTGGCGGGCTTCGTTTTTCAATTTGACCGGATTCGGTCCGGCCCATCCCGGGAGGTTTTCCTGACTCCGCGGTCAGGAAATTTTTGATTTTTGGGCCAAAAATTATGCCCTCCCAAATCAAGCATCCAAAAGTGCCTCCAACCCTTAAATTCAACCCCGAATCTCGTGGCGGGCTTCGTTTTTCAATTTGACCGGATTCGGTCCGGCCCATCCAGGGAGGTTTTCCTGACTCCGCGGTCAGGAAATTTTTGATTTTTGGGCCAAAAATTATGCCCTCCCAAATCAAGCATCCAAAAGTGCCTCTAACCCTTAAATTCAACCCCGAATCTCGTGGCGGGCTTCGTTTTTCAATTTGACCGGATTCGGTCCGGCCCATCCCGGGAGGTTTTCCTGACTCCGCGGTCAGGAAATTTTTGATTTTTGGGCCAAAAATTATGCCCTCCCAAATCAAGCATCCAAAAGTGCCTCTAACCCTTAAATTCAACCCCGAATCTCGTGGCGGGCTTCGTTTTTCAATTTGACCGGATTCGGTCCGGCCCATCCCGGGAGGTTTTCCTGACTCCGCGGTCAGGAAATTTTTGATTTTTGGGCCAAAAATTATGCCCTCCCAAATCAAGCATCCAAAAGTGCCTCTAACCCTTAAATTCAACCCCGAATCTCGTGGCGGGCTTCGTTTTTCAATTTGACCGGATTCGGTCCGGCACATCCCGGGAGGTTTTCCTGACTCCGCGGTCAGGAAATTTTTGATTTTTGGGCCAAAAATTATGCCCTCCCAAATCAAGCATCCAAAAGTGCCTCTAACCCTTAAATTCAACCCCGAATCTCGTGGCGGGCTTCGTTTTTCAATTTGACCGGATTCGGTCCGGCACATCCCGGGAGGTTTTCCTGACTCCGCGGTCAGGAAATTTTTGATTTTTGGGCCAAAAATTATGCCCTCCCAAATCAAGCATCCAAAAGTGCCTCTAACCCTTAAATTCAACCCCGAATCTTGTGGCGGGCTTCGTTTTTCAATTTGACCTGGATTCGGTCCGGCCCATCCCGGGAGGTTTTCCTGACTCCGCGGTCAGGAAATTTTTGATTTTTGGGCCAAAAATTATGCCCTCCCAAATCAAGCATCCAAAAGTGCCTCTAACCCTTAAATTCAACCTCGAATCTCGTGGCGGGCTTCGTTTTTCAATTTGACCGGATTCGGTCCGGCCCATCCCGGGAGGTTTTCCTGACTCCGCGGTCAGGAAATTTTTGATTTTTGGGCCAAAAATTATGCCCTCCCAAATCAAGCATCCAAAAGTGCCTCCAACCCTTAAATTCAACCCCGAATCTCGTGGCGGGCTTCGTTTTTCAATTTGACCGGATTCGGTCCGGCCCATCCAGGGAGGTTTTCCTGACTCCGCGGTCAGGAAATTTTTGATTTTTGGGCCAAAAATTATGCCCTCCCAAATCAAGCATCCAAAAGTGCCTCTAACCCTTAAATTCAACCCCGAATCTCGTGGCGGGCTTCGTTTTTCAATTTGACCGGATTCGGTCCGGCCCATCCCGGGAGGTTTTCCTGACTCCGCGGTCAGGAAATTTTTGATTTTTGGGCCAAAAATTATGCCCTCCCAAATCAAGCATCCAAAAGTGCCTCTAACCCTTAAATTCAACCCCGAATCTCGTGGCGGGCTTCGTTTTTCAATTTGACCGGATTCGGTCCGGCCCATCCCGGGAGGTTTTCCTGACTCCGCGGTCAGGAAATTTTTGATTTTTGGGCCAAAAATTATGCCCTCCCAAATCAAGCATCCAAAAGTGCCTCTAACCCTTAAATTCAACCCCGAATCTCGTGGCGGGCTTCGTTTTTCAATTTGACCGGATTCGGTCCGGCACATCCCGGGAGGTTTTCCTGACTCCGCGGTCAGGAAATTTTTGATTTTTGGGCCAAAAATTATGCCCTCCCAAATCAAGCATCCAAAAGTGCCTCTAACCCTTAAATTCAACCTCGAATCTCGTGGCGGGCTTCGTTTTTCAATTTGACCGGATTCGGTACGGCCCATCCAGGGAGGTTTTCCTGACTCCGCGGTCAGGAAATTTTTGATTTTTGGGCCAAAAATTATGCCCTCCCAAATCAAGCATCCAAAAGTGCCTCTAACCCTTAAATTCAACCCCGAATCTTGTGGCGGGCTTCGTTTTTCAATTTGACCTGGATTCGGTCCGGCCCATCCCGGGAGGTTTTCCTGACTCCGCGGTCAGGAAATTTTTGATTTTTGGGCCAAAAATTATGCCCTCCCAAATCAAGCATCCAAAAGTGCCTCTAACCCTTAAATTCAAACCCGAATCTTGTGGCGGGCTTCGTTTTTCAATTTGACCGGATTCGGTCCGGCCCATCCCGGGAGGTTTTCCTGACTCCGCGGTCAGGAAATTTTTGATTTTTGGGCCAAAAATTATGCCCTCCCAAATCAAGCATCCAAAAGTGCCTCTAACCCTTAAATTCAACCCCGAATCTCGTGGCGGGCTTCGTTTTTCAATTTGACCGGATTCGGTCCGGCCCATCCCGGGAGGTTTTCCTGACTCCGCGGTCAGGAAATTTTTGATTTTTGGGCCAAAAATTATGCCCTCCCAAATCAAGCATCCAAAAGTGCCTCTAACCCTTAAATTCAACCCCGAATCTCGTGGCGGGCTTCGTTTTTCAATTTGACCGGATTCGGTCCGGCCCATCCCGGGAGGTTTTCCTGACTCCGCGGTCAGGAAATTTTTGATTTTTGGGCCAAAAATAATGCCCTCCCAAATCAAGCATCCAAAAGTGCCTCTAACCCTTAAATTCAACCCCGAATCTCGTGGCGGGCTTCGTTTTTCAATTTGACCGGATTCGGTCCGGCCCATCCAGGGAGGTTTTCCTGACTCCGCGGTCAGGAAATTTTTGATTTTTGGGCCAAAAATTATGCCCTCCCAAATCAAGCATCCAAAAGTGCCTCTAACCCTTAAATTCAACCCCGAATCTCGTGGCGGGCTTCGTTTTTCAATTTGACCGGATTCGGTCCGGCCCATCCCGGGAGGTTTTCCTGACTCCGCGGTCAGGAAATTTTTGATTTTTGGGCCAAAAATTATGCCCTCCCAAATCAAGCATCCAAAAGTGCCTCTAACCCTTAAATTCAACCCCGAATCTCGTGGCGGGCTTCGTTTTTCAATTTGACCGGATTCGGTCCGGCCCATCCAGGGAGGTTTTCCTGACTCCGCGGTCAGGAAATTTTTGATTTTTGGGCCAAAAATTATGCCCTCCCAAATCAAGCATCCAAAAGTGCCTCTAACCCTTAAATTCAACCCCGAATCTCGTGGCGGGCTTCGTTTTTCAATTTGACCGGATTCGGTCCGGCCCATCCCGGGAGGTTTTCCTGACTCCGCGGTCAGGAAATTTTTGATTTTTGGGCCAAAAATTATGCCCTCCCAAATCAAGCATCCAAAAGTGCCTCCAACCCTTAAATTCAACCCCGAATCTCGTGGCGGGCTTCGTTTTTCAATTTGACCGGATTCGGTCCGGCCCATCCAGGGAGGTTTTCCTGACTCCGCGGTCAGGAAATTTTTGATTTTTGGGCCAAAAATTATGCCCTCCCAAATCAAGCATCCAAAAGTGCCTCTAACCCTTAAATTCAACCCCGAATCTCGTGGCGGGCTTCGTTTTTCAATTTGACCGGATTCGGTCCGGCACATCCCGGGAGGTTTTCCTGACTCCGCGGTCAGGAAATTTTTGATTTTTGGGCCAAAAATTATGCCCTCCCAAATCAAGCATCCAAAAGTGCCTCTAACCCTTAAATTCAACCTCGAATCTCGTGGCGGGCTTCGTTTTTCAATTTGACCGGATTCGGTACGGCCCATCCAGGGAGGTTTTCCTGACTCCGCGGTCAGGAAATTTTTGATTTTTGGGCCAAAAATTATGCCCTCCCAAATCAAGCATCCAAAAGTGCCTCTAACCCTTAAATTCAACCCCGAATCTTGTGGCGGGCTTCGTTTTTCAATTTGACCTGGATTCGGTCCGGCCCATCCCGGGAGGTTTTCCTGACTCCGCGGTCAGGAAATTTTTGATTTTTGGGCCAAAAATTATGCCCTCCCAAATCAAGCATCCAAAAGTGCCTCTAACCCTTAAATTCAACCCCGAATCTTGTGGCGGGCTTCGTTTTTCAATTTGACCGGATTCGGTCCGGCCCATCCCGGGAGGTTTTCCTGACTCCGCGGTCAGGAAATTTTTGATTTTTGGGCCAAAAATTATGCCCTCCCAAATCAAGCATCCAAAAGTGCCTCTAACCCTTAAATTCAACCCCGAATCTCGTGGCGGGCTTCGTTTTTCAATTTGACCGGATTCGGTCCGGCCCATCCCGGGAGGTTTTCCTGACTCCGCGGTCAGGAAATTTTTGATTTTTGGGCCAAAAATTATGCCCTCCCAAATCAAGCATCCAAAAGTGCCTCTAACCCTTAAATTCAACCCTGAATCTCGTGGCGGGCTTCGTTTTTCAATTTGACCGGATTCGGTCCGGCCCATCCCGGGAGGTTTTCCTGACTCCGCGGTCAGGAAATTTTTGATTTTTGGGCCAAAAATTATGCCCTCCCAAATCAAGCATCCAAAAGTGCCTCTAACCCTTAAATTCAACCCCGAATCTCGTGGCGGGCTTCGTTTTTCAATTTGACCGGATTCGGTCCGGCACATCCCGGGAGGTTTTCCTGACTCCGCGGTCAGGAAATTTTTGATTTTTGGGCCAAAAATTATGCCCTCCCAAATCAAGCATCCAAAAGTGCCTCTAACCCTTAAATTCAACCCCGAATCTCGTGGCGGGCTTCGTTTTTCTATTTGACCGGATTCGGTCCGGCACATCCCGGGAGGTTTTCCTGACTCCGCGGTCAGGAAATTTTTGATTTTTGGGCCAAAAATTATGCCCTCCCAAATCAAGCATCCAAAAGTGCCTCCAACCCTTAAATTCAACCCCGAATCTCGTGGCGGGCTTCGTTTTTCAATTTGACCGGATTCGGTCCGGCCCATCCAGGGAGGTTTTCCTGACTCCGCGGTCAGGAAATTTTTGATTTTTGGGCCAAAAATTATGCCCTCCCAAATCAAGCATCCAAAAGTGCCTCTAACCCTTAAATTCAACCCCGAATCTCGTGGCGGGCTTCGTTTTTCAATTTGACCGGATTCGGTCCGGCCCATCCCGGGAGGTTTTCCTGACTCCGCGGTCAGGAAATTTTTGATTTTTGGGCCAAAAATTATGCCCTCCCAAATCAAGCATCCAAAAGTGCCTCTAACCCTTAAATTCAACCCCGAATCTCGTGGCGGGCTTCGTTTTTCAATTTGACCGGATTCGGTCCGGCCCATCCCGGGAGGTTTTCCTGACTCCGCGGTCAGGAAATTTTTGATTTTTGGGCCAAAAATTATGCCCTCCCAAATCAAGCATCCAAAAGTGCCTCTAACCCTTAAATTCAACCTCGAATCTCGTGGCGGGCTTCGTTTTTCAATTTGACCGGATTCGGTACGGCCCATCCAGGGAGGTTTTCCTGACTCCGCGGTCAGGAAATTTTTGATTTTTGGGCCAAAAATTATGCCCTCCCAAATCAAGCATCCAAAAGTGCCTCTAACCCTTAAATTCAACCCCGAATCTTGTGGCGGGCTTCGTTTTTCAATTTGACCGGATTCGGTCCGGCCCATCCCGGGAGGTTTTCCTGACTCCGCGGTCAGGAAATTTTTGATTTTTGGGCCAAAAATTATGCCCTCCCAAATCAAGCATCCAAAAGTGCCTCTAACCCTTAAATTCAACCCCGAATCTCGTGGCGGGCTTCGTTTTTCAATTTGACCGGATTCGGTCCGGCCCATCCCGGGAGGTTTTCCTGACTCCGCGGTCAGGAAATTTTTGATTTTTGGGCCAAAAATTATGCCCTCCCAAATCAAGCATCCAAAAGTGCCTCTAACCCTTAAATTCAACCCCGAATCTCGTGGCGGGCTTCGTTTTTCAATTTGACCGGATTCGGTCCGGCCCATCCCGGGAGGTTTTCCTGACTCCGCGGTCAGGAAATTTTTGATTTTTGGGCCAAAAATTATGCCCTCCCAAATCAAGCATCCAAAAGTGCCTCTAACCCTTAAATTCAACCTCGAATCTCGTGGCGGGCTTCGTTTTTCAATTTGACCGGATTCGGTACGGCCCATCCAGGGAGGTTTTCCTGACTCCGCGGTCAGGAAATTTTTGATTTTTGGGCCAAAAATTATGCCCTCCCAAATCAAGCATCCAAAAGTGCCTCTAACCCTTAAATTCAACCCCGAATCTTGTGGCGGGCTTCGTTTTTCAATTTGACCGGATTCGGTCCGGCCCATCCCGGGAGGTTTTCCTGACTCCGCGGTCAGGAAATTTTTGATTTTTGGGCCAAAAATTATGCCCTCCCAAATCAAGCATCCAAAAGTGCCTCTAACCCTTAAATTCAACCCCGAATCTCGTGGCGGGCTTCGTTTTTCAATTTGACCGGATTCGGTCCGGCCCATCCCGGGAGGTTTTCCTGACTCCGCGGTCAGGAAATTTTTGATTTTTGGGCCAAAAATTATGCCCTCCCAAATCAAGCATCCAAAAGTGCCTCTAACCCTTAAATTCAACCCCGAATCTCGTGGCGGGCTTCGTTTTTCAATTTGACCGGATTCGGTCCGGCCCATCCCGGGAGGTTTTCCTGACTCCGCGGTCAGGAAATTTTTGATTTTTGGGCCAAAAATTATGCCCTCCCAAATCAAGCATCCAAAAGTGCCTCCAACCCTTAAATTCAACACCGAATCTCGTGGCGGGCTTCGTTTTTCAATTTGACCGGATTCGGTCCGGCACATCCCGGGAGGTTTTCCTGACTCCGCGGTCAGGAAATTTTTGATTTTTGGGCCAAAAATTATGCCCTCCCAAATCAAGCATCCAAAAGTGCCTCTAACCCTTAAATTCAACCCCGAATCTCGTGGCGGGCTTCGTTTTTCAATTTGACCGGATTCGGTCCGGCACATCCCGGGAGGTTTTCCTGACTCCGCGGTCAGGAAATTTTTGATTTTTGGGCCAAAAATTATGCCCTCCCAAATCAAGCATCCAAAAGTGCCTCTAACCCTTAAATTCAACCTCGAATCTCGTGGCGGGCTTCGTTTTTCAATTTGACCGGATTCGGTACGGCCCATCCAGGGAGCTTTTCCTGACTCCGCGGTCAGGAAATTTTTGATTTTTGGGCCAAAAATTATGCCCTCCCAAATCAAGCATCCAAAAGTGCCTCTAACCCTTAAATTCAACCCCGAATCTTGTGGCGGGCTTCGTTTTTCAATTTGACCGGATTCGGTCCGGCCCATCCCGGGAGGTTTTCCTGACTCCGCGGTCAGGAAATTTTTGATTTTTGGGCCAAAAATTATGCCCTCCCAAATCAAGCATCCAAAAGTGCCTCTAACCCTTAAATTCAACCCCGAATCTCGTGGCGGGCTTCGTTTTTCAATTTGACCGGATTCGGTCCGGCCCATCCCGGGAGGTTTTCCTGACTCCGCGGTCAGGAAATTTTTGATTTTTGGGCCAAAAATTATGCCCTCCCAAATCAAGCATCCAAAAGTGCCTCTAACCCTTAAATTCAACCCCGAATCTCGTGGCGGGCTTCGTTTTTCAATTTGACCGGATTCGGTCCGGCCCATCCCGGGAGGTTTTCCTGACTCCGCGGTCAGGAAATTTTTGATTTTTGGGCCAAAAATTATGCCCTCCCAAATCAAGCATCCAAAAGTGCCTCCAACCCTTAAATTCAACCCCGAATCTCGTGGCGGGCTTCGTTTTTCAATTTGACCGGATTCGGTCCGGCACATCCCAGGAGGTTTTCCTGACTCCGCGGTCAGGAAATTTTTGATTTTTGGGCCAAAAATTATGCCCTCCCAAATCACGCATCCAAAAGTGCCACTAAGCCTTAAATTCAACCCCAAATCTCATGGCAGGCTTCGTTTTTCAATTTGACCGGATTCGGTCCGGCCCATCCCGGGAGGTTTTCCTGACTCCGCGGTCAGGAAATTTTTGATTTTGGGTCCAAAAATTATGCCCTCCCAAATCAAGCATCCAAAAGTGCCTCTAACCCTTAAATTCAACCCCGAATCTCGTGGCGGGCTTCGTTTTTCAATTTGACCGGATTCGGTCCGGCCCATCCCGGGAGGTTTTCCTGACTCCGCGGTCAGGAAATTTTTGATTTTTGGGCCAAAAATTATGCCCTCCCAAATCAAGCATCCAAAAGTGCCTCTAACCCTTAAATTCAACCCCGAATCTCGTGGCGGGCTTCGTTTTTCAATTTGACCGGATTCGGTCCGGCCCATCCCGGGAGGTTTTCCTGACTCCGCGGTCAGGAAATTTTTGATTTTTGGGCCAAAAATTATGCCCTCCCAAATCAAGCATCCAAAAGTGCCTCTAACCCTTAAATTCAACCCCGAATCTCGTGGCGGGCTTCGTTTTTCAATTTGACCGGATTCGGTCCGGCACATCCCGGGAGGTTTTCCTGACTCCGCGGTCAGGAAATTTTTGATTTTTGGGCCAAAAATTATGCCCTCCCAAATCAAGCATCCAAAAGTGCCTCTAACCCTTAAATTCAACCCCGAATCTCGTGGCGGGCTTCATTTTTCAATTTGACCGGATTCGGTCCGGCCCATCCCGGGAGGTTTTCCTGACTCCGCGGTCAGGAAATTTTTGATTTTTGGGCCAAAAATTATGCCCTCCCAAATCAAGCATCCAAAAGTGCCTCTAACCCTTAAATTCAACCCCGAATCTCGTGGCGGGCTTCGTTTTTCAATTTGACCGGATTCGGTCCGGCCCATCCCGGGAGGTTTCCCTGACTCCACGGTCAGGAAATTTTGGATTTTTGGGTCAAAAATTATGCCCTCCCAAATCAACCATCCAAAAGTGCCTCTAACCCTTAAATTCAACCCCGAATTTTGTGGCGGGCTTCGTTTTTCAATTTGACCGGATTCGGTCCGGCCCATTCCGGGAGGTTTTCCTGACTCCGCGGTCAGGAAATTTTTGATTTTTGGGCCAAAAATTATGCCCTCCCAAATCAAGCATCCAAAAGTGCCTCTAACCCTTAAATTCAACCCCGAATCTCGTGGCGGGCTTCGTTTTTCAATTTGACCGGATTCGGTCCGGCCCATCCCGGGAGGTTTTCCTGACTCCGCGGTCAGGAAATTTTTGATTTTTGGGCCAAAAATTATGCCCTCCCAAATCAAGCATCCAAAAGTGCCTCCAACCCTTAAATTCAACCCCGAATCTCGTGGCGGGCTTCGTTTTTCAATTTGACCGGATTCGGTCCGGCCCATCCCGGGAGGTTTTCCTGACTCCGCGGTCAGGAAATTTTGGATTTTTGGGCCAAAAATTATGCCCTCCCAAATCAAGCATCCAAAAGTGCCTCCCACCCTTAAATTCAACCCCGAATCTCGTGGCGGGCTTCGTTTTTCAATTTGACCGGATTCGGTCCGGCACATCCCGGGAGGTTTTCCTGACTCCGCGGTCAGGAAATTTTTGATTTTTGGGCCAAAAATTATGCCCTCCCAAATCAAGCATCCAAAAGTGCCTCTAACCCTTAAATTCAACCTCGAATCTCGTGGCGGGCTTCGTTTTTCAATTTGACCGGATTCGGTCCGGCACATCCCGGGAGGTTTTCCTGACTCCGCGGTCAGGAAATTTTTGATTTTTGGGCCAAAAATTATGCCCTCCCAAATCAAGCATCCAAAAGTGCCTCTAACCCTTAAATTCAACCTCGAATCTCGTGGCGGGCTTCGTTTTTCAATTTGACCGGATTCGGTCCGGCACATCCCGGGAGGTTTTCCTGACTCCGCGGTCAGGAAATTTTTGATTTTTGGGCCAAAAATTATGCCCTCCCAAATCAAGCATCCAAAAGTGCCTCTAACCCTTAAATTCAACCCCGAATCTCGTGGCGGGCTTCGTTTTTCAATTTGACCGGATTCGGTCCGGCCCATCCCGGGAGGTTTTCCTGACTCCGCGGTCAGGAAATTTTTGATTTTTGGGCCAAAAATTATGCCCTCCCAAATCAAGCATCCAAAAGTGCCTCTAACCCTTAAATTCAACCCCGAATCTCGTGGCGGGCTTCGTTTTTCAATTTGACCGGATTCGGTCCGGCCCATCCCGGGAGGTTTTCCTGACTCCGCGGTCAGGAAATTTTTGATTTTTGGGCCAAAAATTATGCCCTCCCAAATCAAGCATCCAAAAGTGCCTCCAACCCTTAAATTCAACCCCGAATCTCGTGGCGGGCTTCGTTTTTCAATTTGACCGGATTCGGTCCGGCACATCCCGGGAGGTTTTCCTGACTCCGCGGTCAGGAAATTTTTGATTTTTGGGCCAAAAATTATGCCCTCCCAAATCAAGCATCCAAAAGTGCCTCTAACCCTTAAATTCAACCCCGAATCTCGTGGCGGGCTTCGTTTTTCAATTTGACCGGATTCGGTCCGGCACATCCCGGGAGGTTTTCCTGACTCCGCGGTCAGGAAATTTTTGATTTTTGGGCCAAAAATTATGCCCTCCCAAATCAAGCATCCAAAAGTGCCTCTAACCCTTAAATTCAACCTCGAATCTCGTGGCGGGCTTCGTTTTTCAATTTGACCGGATTCGGTACGGCCCATCCAGGGAGGTTTTCCTGACTCCGCGGTCAGGAAATTTTTGATTTTTGGGCCAAAAATTATGCCCTCCCAAATCAAGCATCCAAAAGTGCCTCTAACCCTTAAATTCAACCCCGAATCTTGTGGCGGGCTTCGTTTTTCAATTTGACCGGATTCGGTCCGGCCCATCCCGGGAGGTTTTCCTGACTCCGCGGTCAGGAAATTTTTGATTTTTGGGCCAAAAATTATGCCCTCCCAAATCAAGCATCCAAAAGTGCCTCTAACCCTTAAATTCAACCCCGAATCTCGTGGCGGGCTTCGTTTTTCAATTTGACCGGATTCGGTCCGGCCCATCCCGGGAGGTTTTCCTGACTCCGCGGTCAGGAAATTTTTGATTTTTGGGCCAAAAATTATGCCCTCCCAAATCACGCATCCAAAAGTGCCACTAAGCCTTAAATTCAACCCCAAATCTCATGGCAGGCTTCGTTTTTCAATTTGACCGGATTCGGTCCGGCCCATCCCGGGAGGTTTTCCTGACTCCGCGGTCAGGAAATTTTTGATTTTGGGTCCAAAAATTATGCCCTCCCAAATCAAGCATCCAAAAGTGCCTCTAACCCTTAAATTCAACCCCGAATCTCGTGGCGGGCTTCGTTTTTCAATTTGACCGGATTCGGTCCGGCCCATCCCGGGAGGTTTTCCTGACTCCGCGGTCAGGAAATTTTTGATTTTTGGGCCAAAAATTATGCCCTCCCAAATCAAGCATCCAAAAGTGCCTCTAACCCTTAAATTCAACCCCGAATCTCGTGGCGGGCTTCGTTTTTCAATTTGACCGGATTCGGTCCGGCCCATCCCGGGAGGTTTTCCTGACTCCGCGGTCAGGAAATTTTTGATTTTTGGGCCAAAAATTATGCCCTCCCAAATCAAGCATCCAAAAGTGCCTCTAACCCTTAAATTCAACCCCGAATCTCGTGGCGGGCTTCGTTTTTCAATTTGACCGGATTCGGTCCGGCACATCCCGGGAGGTTTTCCTGACTCCGCGGTCAGGAAATTTTTGATTTTTGGGCCAAAAATTATGCCCTCCCAAATCAAGCATCCAAAAGTGCCTCTAACCCTTAAATTCAACCCCGAATCTCGTGGCGGGCTTCATTTTTCAATTTGACCGGATTCGGTCCGGCCCATCCAGGGAGGTTTTCCTGACTCCGCGGTCAGGAAATTTTTGATTTTTGGGCCAAAAATTATGCCCTCCCAAATCAAGCATCCAAAAGTGCCTCTAACCCTTAAATTCAACCCCGAATCTCGTGGCGGGCTTCGTTTTTCAATTTGACCGGATTCGGTCCGGCCCATCCCGGGAGGTTTTCCTGACTCCGCGGTCAGGAAATTTTTGATTTTTGGGCCAAAAATTATGCCCTCCCAAATCAAGCATCCAAAAGTGCCTCTAACCCTTAAATTCAACCCCGAATCTCGTGGCGGGCTTCGTTTTTCAATTTGACCGGATTCGGTCCGGCCCATCCCGGGAGGTTTTCCTGACTCCGCGGTCAGGAAATTTTTGATTTTTGGGCCAAAAATTATGCCCTCCCAAATCAAGCATCCAAAAGTGCCTCTAACCCTTAAATTCAACCCCGAATCTCGTGGCGGGCTTCGTTTTTCAATTTGACCGGATTCGGTCCGGCCCATCCCGGGAGGTTTTCCTGACTCCGCGGTCAGGAAATTTTTGATTTTTGGGCCAAAAATTATGCCCTCCCAAATCAAGCATCCAAAAGTGCCTCCAACCCTTAAATTCAACCCCGAATCTCGTGGCGGGCTTCGTTTTTCAATTTGACCGGATTCGGTCCGGCCCATCCCGGGAGGTTTTCCTGACTCCGCGGTCAGGAAATTTTGGATTTTTGGGCCAAAAATTATGCCCTCCCAAATCAAGCATCCAAAAGTGCCTCCAACCCTTAAATTCAACCCCGAATCTCGTGGCGGGCTTCGTTTTTCAATTTGACCGGATTCGGTCCGGCACATCCCGGGAGGTTTTCCTGACTCCGCGGTCAGGAAATTTTTGATTTTTGGGCCAAAAATTATGCCCTCCCAAATCAAGCATCCAAAAGTGCCTCTAACCCTTAAATTCAACCTCGAATCTCGTGGCGGGCTTCGTTTTTCAATTTGACCGGATTCGGTCCGGCACATCCCGGGAGGTTTTCCTGACTCCGCGGTCAGGAAATTTTTGATTTTTGGGCCAAAAATTATGCCCTCCCAAATCAAGCATCCAAAAGTGCCTCTAACCCTTAAATTCAACCTCGAATCTCGTGGCGGGCTTCGTTTTTCAATTTGACCGGATTCGGTCCGGCACATCCCGGGAGGTTTTCCTGACTCCGCGGTCAGGAAATTTTTGATTTTTGGGCCAAAAATTATGCCCTCCCAAATCAAGCATCCAAAAGTGCCTCCAACCCTTAAATTCAACCCCGAATCTCGTGGCGGGCTTCGTTTTTCAATTTGACCGGATTCGGTCCGGCCCATCCCGGGAGGTTTTCCTGACTCCGCGGTCAGGAAATTTTGGATTTTTGGGCCAAAAATTATGCCCTCCCAAATCAAGCATCCAAAAGTGCCTCCAACCCTTAAATTCAACCCCGAATCTCGTGGCGGGCTTCGTTTTTCAATTTGACCGGATTCGGTCCGGCACATCCCGGGAGGTTTTCCTGACTCCGCGGTCAGGAAATTTTTGATTTTTGGGCCAAAAATTATGCCCTCCCAAATCAAGCATCCAAAAGTGCCTCTAACCCTTAAATTCAACCTCGAATCTCGTGGCGGGCTTCGTTTTTCAATTTGACCGGATTCGGTCCGGCCCATCCAGGGAGGTTTTCCTGACTCCGCGGTCAGGAAATTTTTGATTTTTGGGCCAAAAATTATGCCCTCCCAAATCAAGCATCCAAAAGTGCCTCTAACCCTTAAATTCAACCCCGAATCTTGTGGCGGGCTTCGTTTTTCAATTTGACCGGATTCGGTCCGGCCCATCCAGGGAGGTTTTCCTGACTCCGCGGTCAGGAAATTTTTGATTTTTGGGCCAAAAATAATGCCCTCCCAAATCAAGCATCCAAAAGTGCCTCTAACCCTTAAATTCAACCCCGAATCTCGTGGCGGGCTTCGTTTTTCAATTTGACCGGATTCGGTCCGGCCCATCCAGGGAGGTTTTCCTGACTCCGCGGTCAGGAAATTTTTGATTTTTGGGCCAAAAATTATGCCCTCCCAAATCAAGCATCCAAAAGTGCCTCTAACCCTTAAATTCAACCCCGAATCTCGTGGCGGGCTTCGTTTTTCAATTTGACCGGATTCGGTCCGGCCCATCCCGGGAGGTTTTCGTGACTCCGCGGTCAGGAAATTTTTGATTTTTGGGCCAAAAATTATGCCCTCCCAAATCAAGCATCCAAAAGTGCCTCTAACCCTTAAATTCAACCTCGAATCTCGTGGCGGGCTTCGTTTTTCAATTTGACCGGATTCGGTCCGGCCCATCCAGGGAGGTTTTCCTGACTCCGCGGTCAGGAAATTTTTGATTTTTGGGCCAAAAATTATGCCCTCCCAAATCAAGCATCCAAAAGTGCCTCTAACCCTCAAATTCAACCCCGAATTTTGTGGCGGGCTTCGTTTTTCAATTTGACCGGATTCGGTCCGGCCCATCCCGGGAGGTTTTCCTGACTCCGCAGTCAGGAAATTTTTTATTTTTGGGCCAAAAATTATGCCCTCCCAAATCAAGCATCCAAAAGTGCCTCTAACCCTTAAATTCAACCCCGAATCTCGTGGCGGGCTTCGTTTTTCAATTTGACCGGATTCGGTCCGGCCCATCCCGGGAGGTTTTCCTGAATCCGCGGTCAGGAAATTTTTGATTTTTGGGCCCAAAATTATGCCCTCCCAAATCAAGCATCCAAAAGTGCCTCTAACCCTTAAATTCAACCTCGAATCTCGTGGCGGGCTTCATTTTTCAATTTGACCGGATTCGGTCCGGCCCATCCAGGGAGGTTTTCCTGACTCCGCGGTCAGGAAATTTTTGATTTTTGGGCCAAAAATTATGCCCTCCCAAATCAAGCATCCAAAAGTGCCTCTAACCCTTAAATTCAACCCCGAATCTTGTGGCGGGCTTCGTTTTTCAATTTGACCGGATTCGGTCCGGCCCATCCCGGGAGGTTTTCCTGACTCCGCGGTCAGGAAATTTTTGATTTTTGGGCCAAAAATTATGCCCTCCCAAATCAAGCATTCAAAAGTGCCTCTAACCCTTAAATTCAACCCCGAATCTCGTGGCGGGCTTCGTTTTTCAATTTGACCGGATTCGGTCCGGCACATCCCGGGAGGTTTTCCTGACTCCGCGGTCAGGAAATTTTTGATTTTTGGGCCAAAAATTATGCCCTCCCAAATCAAGCATCCAAAAGTGCCTCTAACCCTTAAATTCAACCCCGAATCTCGTGGCAGGCTTCGTTTTTCAATTTGACCGGATTCGGTCCGGCCCATCCCGGGAGGTTTTCCTGACTCCGCGGTCAGGAAATTTTTGATTTTTGGGCCAAAAATTATGCCCTCCCAAATCAAGCATCCAAAAGTGCCTCTAACCCTTAAATTCAACCCCGAATCTCGTGGCGGGCTTCGTTTTTCAATTTGACCGGATTCGGTACGGCCCATCCAGGAAGGTTTTCCTGACTCCGCTGTCAGGAAATTTTTGATTTTTGGGCCAAAAATTATGCCCTCCCAAATCAAGCATCCAAAAGTGCCTCCAACCCTTAAATTCAACCCCGAATCTCGTGGCGGGCTTCGTTTTTCAATTTGACCAGATTCGGTCCGGCACATCCCGGGAGGTTTTCCTGACTCTGCGGTCAGGAAATTTTTGATTTTTGGGCCTAAAATTATGCCCTCCCAAATCAAGCATCCGAAAGTGCCTCTAACCCTTAAATTGAACCTCGAATCTCGTGGCGGGCTTCGTTTTTCAATTTGACCGGATTCGGTCCGGCCCATCCCGGGAGGTTTTCCTGACTCCGCGGTCAGGAAATTTTTGATTTTTGGGCCAAAAATAATGCCCTCCCAAATCAAGCATCCAAAAGTGCCTCTAACCCTTAAATTCAACCCCGAATCTCGTGGCGGGCTTCGTTTTTCAATTTGACCGGATTCGGTCCGGCCCATCCAGGGAGGTTTTCCTGACTCCGCGGTCAGGAAATTTTTGATTTTTGGGCCAAAAATTATGCCCTCCCAAATCAAGCATCCAAAAGTGCCTCTAACCCTTAAATTCAACCCCGAATCTCGTGGCGGGCTTCGTTTTTCAATTTGACCGGATTCGGTCCGGCCCATCCCGGGAGGTTTTCCTGACTCCGCGGTCAGGAAATTTTTGATTTTTGGGCCAAAAATAATGCCCTCCCAAATCAAGCATCCAAAAGTGCCTCTAACCCTTAAATTCAACCCCGAATCTCGTGGCGGGCTTCGTTTTTCAATTTGACCGGATTCGGTCCGGCCCATCCAGGGAGGTTTTCCTGACTCCGCGGTCAGGAAATTTTTGATTTTTGGGCCAAAAATTATGCCCTCCCAAATCAAGCATCCAAAAGTGCCTCTAACCCTTAAATTCAACCCCGAATCTCGTGGCGGGCTTCGTTTTTCAATTTGACCGGATTCGGTCCGGCCCATCCCGGGAGGTTTTCGTGACTCCGCGGTCAGGAAATTTTTGATTTTTGGGCCAAAAATTATGCCCTCCCAAATCAAGCATCCAAAAGTGCCTCTAACCCTTAAATTCAACCTCGAATCTCGTGGCGGGCTTCGTTTTTCAATTTGACCGGATTCGGTCCGGCCCATCCAGGGAGGTTTTCCTGACTCCGCGGTCAGGAAATTTTTGATTTTTGGGCCAAAAATTATGCCCTCCCAAATCAAGCATCCAAAAGTGCCTCTAACCCTTAAATTCAACCCCGAATTTTGTGGCGGGCTTCGTTTTTCAATTTGACCGGATTCGGTCCGGCCCATCCCGGGAGGTTTTCCTGACTCCGCAGTCAGGAAATTTTTTATTTTTGGGCCAAAAATTATGCCCTCCCAAATCAAGCATCCAAAAGTGCCTCTAACCCTTAAATTCAACCCCGAATCTCGTGGCGGGCTTCGTTTTTCAATTTGACCGGATTCGGTCCGGCCCATCCCGGGAGGTTTTCCTGAATCCGCGGTCAGGAAATTTTTGATTTTTGGGCCCAAAATTATGCCCTCCCAAATCAAGCATCCAAAAGTGCCTCTAACCCTTAAATTCAACCTCGAATCTCGTGGCGGGCTTCATTTTTCAATTTGACCGGATTCGGTCCGGCCCATCCAGGGAGGTTTTCCTGACTCCGCGGTCAGGAAATTTTTGATTTTTGGGCCAAAAATTATGCCCTCCCAAATCAAGCATCCAAAAGTGCCTCTAACCCTTAAATTCAACCCCGAATCTTGTGGCGGGCTTCGTTTTTCAATTTGACCGGATTCGGTCCGGCCCATCCCGGGAGGTTTTCCTGACTCCGCGGTCAGGAAATTTTTGATTTTTGGGCCAAAAATTATGCCCTCCCAAATCAAGCATCCAAAAGTGCCTCTAACCCTTAAATTCAACCCCGAATCTCGTGGCGGGCTTCGTTTTTCAATTTGACCGGATTCGGTCCGGCCCATCCCGGGAGGTTTTCCTGACTCCGCGGTCAGGAAATTTTTGATTTTTGGGCCAAAAATTATGCCCTCCCAAATCAAGCATCCAAAAGTGCCTCTAACCCTTAAATTCAACCCCGAATCTCGTGGCGGGCTTCGTTTTTCAATTTGACCGGATTCGGTCCGGCCCATCCCGGGAGGTTTTCCTGACTCCGCGGTCAGGAAATTTTTGATTTTTGGGCCAAAAATTATGCCCTCCCAAATCAAGCATCCAAAAGTGCCTCTAACCCTTAAATTCAACCTCGAATCTCGTGGCGGGCTTCGTTTTTCAATTTGACCGGATTCGGTCCGGCCCATCCAGGGAGGTTTTCCTGACTCCGCGGTCAGGAAATTTTTGATTTTTGGGCCAAAAATTATGCCCTCCCAAATCAAGCATCCAAAAGTGCCTCTAACCCTTAAATTCAACCTCGAATCTCGTGGCGGGCTTCGTTTTTCAATTTGACCGGATTCGGTCCGGCCCATCCAGGGAGGTTTTCCTGACTCCGCGGTCAGGAAATTTTTGATTTTTGGGCCAAAAATTATGCCCTCCCAAATCAAGCATCCAAAAGTGCCTCTAACCCTTAAATTCAACCCCGAATCTTGTGGCGGGCTTCGTTTTTCAATTTGACCGGATTCGGTCCGGCCCATCCCGGGAGGTTTTCCTGACTCCGCGGTCAGGAAATTTTTGATTTTTGGGCCAAAAATTATGCCCTCCCAAATCAAGCATTCAAAAGTGCCTCTAACCCTTAAATTCAACCCCGAATCTCGTGGCGGGCTTCGTTTTTCAATTTGACCGGATTCGGTCCGGCACATCCCGGGAGGTTTTCCTGACTCCGCGGTCAGGAAATTTTTGATTTTTGGGCCAAAAATTATGCCCTCCCAAATCAAGCATCCAAAAGTGCCTCTAACCCTTAAATTCAACCCCGAATCTCGTGGCAGGCTTCGTTTTTCAATTTGACCGGATTCGGTCCGGCCCATCCCGGGAGGTTTTCCTGACTCCGCGGTCAGGAAATTTTTGATTTTTGGGCCAAAAATTATGCCCTCCCAAATCAAGCATCCAAAAGTGCCTCTAACCCTTAAATTCAACCCCGAATCTCGTGGCGGGCTTCGTTTTTCAATTTGACCGGATTCGGTACGGCCCATCCAGGAAGGTTTTCCTGACTCCGCTGTCAGGAAATTTTTGATTTTTGGGCCAAAAATTATGCCCTCCCAAATCAAGCATCCAAAAGTGCCTCCAACCCTTAAATTCAACCCCGAATCTCGTGGCGGGCTTCGTTTTTCAATTTGACCAGATTCGGTCCGGCACATCCCGGGAGGTTTTCCTGACTCTGCGGTCAGGAAATTTTTGATTTTTGGGCCTAAAATTATGCCCTCCCAAATCAAGCATCCGAAAGTGCCTCTAACCCTTAAATTGAACCTCGAATCTCGTGGCGGGCTTCGTTTTTCAATTTGACCGGATTCGGTCCGGCCCATCCCGGGAGGTTTTCCTGACTCCGCGGTCAGGAAATTTTTGATTTTTGGGCCAAAAATAATGCCCTCCCAAATCAAGCATCCAAAAGTGCCTCTAACCCTTAAATTCAACCCCGAATCTCGTGGCGGGCTTCGTTTTTCAATTTGACCGGATTCGGTCCGGCCCATCCAGGGAGGTTTTCCTGACTCCGCGGTCAGGAAATTTTTGATTTTTGGGCCAAAAATTATGCCCTCCCAAATCAAGCATCCAAAAGTGCCTCTAACCCTTAAATTCAACCCCGAATCTCGTGGCGGGCTTCGTTTTTCAATTTGACCGGATTCGGTCCGGCCCATCCCGGGAGGTTTTCCTGACTCCGCGGTCAGGAAATTTTTGATTTTTGGGCCAAAAATAATGCCCTCCCAAATCAAGCATCCAAAAGTGCCT
The DNA here is from genome assembly GCA_023362775.1 of Charina bottae. Lineage (NCBI taxonomy): Eukaryota > Metazoa > Chordata > Lepidosauria > Squamata > Charinaidae > Charina > Charina bottae. The sequence continues at coordinate 5,649,958 of JALMGJ010000044.1, read as the reverse complement.
CTAACCCTTAAATTCAACCCCGAATCTCGTGGCGGGCTTCGTTTTTCAATTTGACCGGATTCGGTCCGGCCCATCCAGGGAGGTTTTCCTGACTCCGCGGTCAGGAAATTTTTGATTTTTGGGCCAAAAATTATGCCCTCCCAAATCAAGCATCCAAAAGTGCCTCTAACCCTTAAATTCAACCCCGAATCTCGTGGCGGGCTTCGTTTTTCAATTTGACCGGATTCGGTCCGGCCCATCCCGGGAGGTTTTCGTGACTCCGCGGTCAGGAAATTTTTGATTTTTGGGCCAAAAATTATGCCCTCCCAAATCAAGCATCCAAAAGTGCCTCTAACCCTTAAATTCAACCTCGAATCTCGTGGCGGGCTTCGTTTTTCAATTTGACCGGATTCGGTCCGGCCCATCCAGGGAGGTTTTCCTGACTCCGCGGTCAGGAAATTTTTGATTTTTGGGCCAAAAATTATGCCCTCCCAAATCAAGCATCCAAAAGTGCCTCTAACCCTTAAATTCAACCCCGAATTTTGTGGCGGGCTTCGTTTTTCAATTTGACCGGATTCGGTCCGGCCCATCCCGGGAGGTTTTCCTGACTCCGCAGTCAGGAAATTTTTTATTTTTGGGCCAAAAATTATGCCCTCCCAAATCAAGCATCCAAAAGTGCCTCTAACCCTTAAATTCAACCCCGAATCTCGTGGCGGGCTTCGTTTTTCAATTTGACCGGATTCGGTCCGGCCCATCCCGGGAGGTTTTCCTGAATCCGCGGTCAGGAAATTTTTGATTTTTGGGCCCAAAATTATGCCCTCCCAAATCAAGCATCCAAAAGTGCCTCTAACCCTTAAATTCAACCTCGAATCTCGTGGCGGGCTTCGTTTTTCAATTTGACCGGATTCGGTCCGGCCCATCCAGGGAGGTTTTCCTGACTCCGCGGTCAGGAAATTTTTGATTTTTGGGCCAAAAATTATGCCCTCCCAAATCAAGCATCCAAAAGTGCCTCTAACCCTTAAATTCAACCCCGAATCTTGTGGCGGGCTTCGTTTTTCAATTTGACCGGATTCGGTCCGGCCCATCCCGGGAGGTTTTCCTGACTCCGCGGTCAGGAAATTTTTGATTTTTGGGCCAAAAATTATGCCCTCCCAAATCAAGCATCCAAAAGTGCCTCTAACCCTTAAATTCAACCCCGAATCTCGTGGCGGGCTTCGTTTTTCAATTTGACCGGATTCGGTCCGGCCCATCCCGGGAGGTTTTCCTGACTCCGCGGTCAGGAAATTTTTGATTTTTGGGCCAAAAATTATGCCCTCCCAAATCAAGCATCCAAAAGTGCCTCTAACCCTTAAATTCAACCCCGAATCTCGTGGCGGGCTTCGTTTTTCAATTTGACCGGATTCGGTCCGGCCCATCCCGGGAGGTTTTCCTGACTCCGCGGTCAGGAAATTTTTGATTTTTGGGCCAAAAATTATGCCCTCCCAAATCAAGCATCCAAAAGTGCCTCTAACCCTTAAATTCAACCTCGAATCTCGTGGCGGGCTTCGTTTTTCAATTTGACCGGATTCGGTCCGGCCCATCCAGGGAGGTTTTCCTGACTCCGCGGTCAGGAAATTTTTGATTTTTGGGCCAAAAATTATGCCCTCCCAAATCAAGCATCCAAAAGTGCCTCTAACCCTTAAATTCAACCCCGAATTTTGTGGCGGGCTTCGTTTTTCAATTTGACCGGATTCGGTCCGGCCCATCCCGGGAGGTTTTCCTGACTCCGCAGTCAGGAAATTTTTTATTTTTGGGCCAAAAATTATGCCCTCCCAAATCAAGCATCCAAAAGTGCCTCTAACCCTTAAATTCAACCCCGAATCTCGTGGCGGGCTTCGTTTTTCAATTTGACCGGATTCGGTCCGGCCCATCCCGGGAGGTTTTCCTGAATCCGCGGTCAGGAAATTTTTGATTTTTGGGCCCAAAATTATGCCCTCCCAAATCAAGCATCCAAAAGTGCCTCTAACCCTTAAATTCAACCTCGAATCTCGTGGCGGGCTTCATTTTTCAATTTGACCGGATTCGGTCCGGCCCATCCAGGGAGGTTTTCCTGACTCCGCGGTCAGGAAATTTTTGATTTTTGGGCCAAAAATTATGCCCTCCCAAATCAAGCATCCAAAAGTGCCTCTAACCCTTAAATTCAACCCCGAATCTTGTGGCGGGCTTCGTTTTTCAATTTGACCGGATTCGGTCCGGCCCATCCCGGGAGGTTTTCCTGACTCCGCGGTCAGGAAATTTTTGATTTTTGGGCCAAAAATTATGCCCTCCCAAATCAAGCATCCAAAAGTGCCTCTAACCCTTAAATTCAACCCCGAATCTCGTGGCGGGCTTCGTTTTTCAATTTGACCGGATTCGGTCCGGCCCATCCCGGGAGGTTTTCCTGACTCCGCGGTCAGGAAATTTTTGATTTTTGGGCCAAAAATTATGCCCTCCCAAATCAAGCATCCAAAAGTGCCTCTAACCCTTAAATTCAACCCCGAATCTCGTGGCGGGCTTCGTTTTTCAATTTGACCGGATTCGGTCCGGCCCATCCCGGGAGGTTTTCCTGACTCCGCGGTCAGGAAATTTTTGATTTTTGGGCCAAAAATTATGCCCTCCCAAATCAAGCATCCAAAAGTGCCTCTAACCCTTAAATTCAACCCCGAATCTCGTGGCGGGCTTCGTTTTTCAATTTGACCGGATTCGGTACGGCCCATCCAGGAAGGTTTTCCTGACTCCGCTGTCAGGAAATTTTTGATTTTTGGGCCAAAAATTATGCCCTCCCAAATCAAGCATCCAAAAGTGCCTCCAACCCTTAAATTCAACCCCGAATCTCGTGGCGGGCTTCGTTTTTCAATTTGACCAGATTCGGTCCGGCACATCCCGGGAGGTTTTCCTGACTCTGCGGTCAGGAAATTTTTGATTTTTGGGCCTAAAATTATGCCCTCCCAAATCAAGCATCCGAAAGTGCCTCTAACCCTTAAATTGAACCTCGAATCTCGTGGCGGGCTTCGTTTTTCAATTTGACCGGATTCGGTCCGGCCCATCCCGGGAGGTTTTCCTGACTCCGCGGTCAGGAAATTTTTGATTTTTGGGCCAAAAATTATGCCCTCCCAAATCAACCATCCAAAAGTGCCTCTAACCCTTAAATTCAACCCCGAATCTCGTGGCGGGCTTCGTTTTTCAATTTGACCGGATTCGGTCCGGCCCATCCAGGGAGGTTTTCCTGACTCCGCGGTCAGGAAATTTTTGATTTTTGGGCCAAAAATTATGCCCTCCCAAATCAAGCATCCAAAAGTGCCTCTAACCCTTAAATTCAACCCCGAATCTCGTGGCGGGCTTCGTTTTTCAATTTGACCGGATTCGGTCCGGCCCATCCAGGGAGGTTTTCCTGACTCCGCGGTCAGGAAATTTTTGATTTTTGGGCCAAAAATTATGCCCTCCCAAATCAAGCATCCAAAAGTGCCTCTAACCCTTAAATTCAACCCCGAATTTTGTGGCGGGCTTCGTTTTTCAATTTGACCGGATTCGGTCCGGCCCATCCCGGGAGGTTTTCCTGACTCCGCAGTCAGGAAATTTTTTATTTTTGGGCCAAAAATTATGCCCTCCCAAATCAAGCATCCAAAAGTGCCTCTAACCCTTAAATTCAACCCCGAATCTCGTGGCGGGCTTCGTTTTTCAATTTGACCGGATTCGGTCCGGCCCATCCCGGGAGGTTTTCCTGAATCCGCGGTCAGGACATTTTTGATTTTTGGGCCAAAAATTATGCCCTCCCAAATCAAGCATCCAAAAGTGCCTCTAACCCTTAAATTCAACCTCGAATCTCGTGGCGGGCTTCATTTTTCAATTTGACCGGATTCGGTCCGGCCCATCCAGGGAGGTTTTCCTGACTCCGCGGTCAGGAAATTTTTGATTTTTGGGCCAAAAATTATGCCCTCCCAAATCAAGCATCCAAAAGTGCCTCTAACCCTTAAATTCAACCCCGAATCTTGTGGCGGGCTTCGTTTTTCAATTTGACCGGATTCGGTCCGGCCCATCCCGGGAGGTTTTCCTGACTCCGCGGTCAGGAAATTTTTGATTTTTGGGCCAAAAATTATGCCCTCCCAAATCAAGCATCCAAAAGTGCCTCTAACCCTTAAATTCAACCCCGAATCTCGTGGCGGGCTTCGTTTTTCAATTTGACCGGATTCGGTCCGGCCCATCCCGGGAGGTTTTCCTGACTCCGCGGTCAGGAAATTTTTGATTTTTGGGCCAAAAATTATGCCCTCCCAAATCAAGCATCCAAAAGTGCCTCTAACCCTTAAATTCAACCCCGAATCTCGTGGCGGGCTTCGTTTTTCAATTTGACCGGATTCGGTCCGGCCCATCCCGGGAGGTTTTCCTGACTCCGCGGTCAGGAAATTTTTGATTTTTGGGCCAAAAATTATGCCCTCCCAAATCAAGCATCCAAAAGTGCCTCTAACCCTTAAATTCAACCTCGAATCTCGTGGCGGGCTTCGTTTTTCAATTTGACCGGATTCGGTCCGGCCCATCCAGGGAGGTTTTCCTGACTCCGCGGTCAGGAAATTTTTGATTTTTGGGCCAAAAATTATGCCCTCCCAAATCAAGCATCCAAAAGTGCCTCTAACCCTTAAATTCAACCCCGAATTTTGTGGCGGGCTTCGTTTTTCAATTTGACCGGATTCGGTCCGGCCCATCCCGGGAGGTTTTCCTGACTCCGCAGTCAGGAAATTTTTTATTTTTGGGCCAAAAATTATGCCCTCCCAAATCAAGCATCCAAAAGTGCCTCTAACCCTTAAATTCAACCCCGAATCTCGTGGCGGGCTTCGTTTTTCAATTTGACCGGATTCGGTCCGGCCCATCCCGGGAGGTTTTCCTGAATCCGCGGTCAGGAAATTTTTGATTTTTGGGCCCAAAATTATGCCCTCCCAAATCAAGCATCCAAAAGTGCCTCTAACCCTTAAATTCAACCTCGAATCTCGTGGCGGGCTTCATTTTTCAATTTGACCGGATTCGGTCCGGCCCATCCAGGGAGGTTTTCCTGACTCCGCGGTCAGGAAATTTTTGATTTTTGGGCCAAAAATTATGCCCTCCCAAATCAAGCATCCAAAAGTGCCTCTAACCCTTAAATTCAACCCCGAATCTTGTGGCGGGCTTCGTTTTTCAATTTGACCGGATTCGGTCCGGCCCATCCCGGGAGGTTTTCCTGACTCCGCGGTCAGGAAATTTTTGATTTTTGGGCCAAAAATTATGCCCTCCCAAATCAAGCATCCAAAAGTGCCTCTAACCCTTAAATTCAACCCCGAATCTCGTGGCGGGCTTCGTTTTTCAATTTGACCGGATTCGGTCCGGCCCATCCCGGGAGGTTTTCCTGACTCCGCGGTCAGGAAATTTTTGATTTTTGGGCCAAAAATTATGCCCTCCCAAATCAAGCATCCAAAAGTGCCTCTAACCCTTAAATTCAACCCCGAATCTCGTGGCGGGCTTCGTTTTTCAATTTGACCGGATTCGGTCCGGCCCATCCCGGGAGGTTTTCCTGACTCCGCGGTCAGGAAATTTTTGATTTTTGGGCCAAAAATAATGCCCTCCCAAATCAAGCATCCAAAAGTGCCTCTAACCCTTAAATTCAACCCCGAATCTCGTGGCGGGCTTCGTTTTTCAATTTGACCGGATTCGGTCCGGCCCATCCAGGGAGGTTTTCCTGACTCCGCGGTCAGGAAATTTTTGATTTTTGGGCCAAAAATTATGCCCTCCCAAATCAAGCATCCAAAAGTGCCTCTAACCCTTAAATTCAACCCCGAATCTCGTGGCGGGCTTCGTTTTTCAATTTGACCGGATTCGGTCCGGCCCATCCCGGGAGGTTTTCGTGACTCCGCGGTCAGGAAATTTTTGATTTTTGGGCCAAAAATTATGCCCTCCCAAATCAAGCATCCAAAAGTGCCTCTAACCCTTAAATTCAACCTCGAATCTCGTGGCGGGCTTCGTTTTTCAATTTGACCGGATTCGGTCCGGCCCATCCAGGGAGGTTTTCCTGACTCCGCGGTCAGGAAATTTTTGATTTTTGGGCCAAAAATTATGCCCTCCCAAATCAAGCATCCAAAAGTGCCTCTAACCCTTAAATTCAACCCCGAATTTTGTGGCGGGCTTCGTTTTTCAATTTGACCGGATTCGGTCCGGCCCATCCCGGGAGGTTTTCCTGACTCCGCAGTCAGGAAATTTTTTATTTTTGGGCCAAAAATTATGCCCTCCCAAATCAAGCATCCAAAAGTGCCTCTAACCCTTAAATTCAACCCCGAATCTCGTGGCGGGCTTCGTTTTTCAATTTGACCGGATTCGGTCCGGCCCATCCCGGGAGGTTTTCCTGAATCCGCGGTCAGGAAATTTTTGATTTTTGGGCCCAAAATTATGCCCTCCCAAATCAAGCATCCAAAAGTGCCTCTAACCCTTAAATTCAACCTCGAATCTCGTGGCGGGCTTCATTTTTCAATTTGACCGGATTCGGTCCGGCCCATCCAGGGAGGTTTTCCTGACTCCGCGGTCAGGAAATTTTTGATTTTTGGGCCAAAAATTATGCCCTCCCAAATCAAGCATCCAAAAGTGCCTCTAACCCTTAAATTCAACCCCGAATCTTGTGGCGGGCTTCGTTTTTCAATTTGACCGGATTCGGTCCGGCCCATCCCGGGAGGTTTTCCTGACTCCGCGGTCAGGAAATTTTTGATTTTTGGGCCAAAAATTATGCCCTCCCAAATCAAGCATCCAAAAGTGCCTCTAACCCTTAAATTCAACCCCGAATCTCGTGGCGGGCTTCGTTTTTCAATTTGACCGGATTCGGTCCGGCCCATCCCGGGAGGTTTTCCTGACTCCGCGGTCAGGAAATTTTTGATTTTTGGGCCAAAAATTATGCCCTCCCAAATCAAGCATCCAAAAGTGCCTCTAACCCTTAAATTCAACCCCGAATCTCGTGGCGGGCTTCGTTTTTCAATTTGACCGGATTCGGTCCGGCCCATCCCGGGAGGTTTTCCTGACTCCGCGGTCAGGAAATTTTTGATTTTTGGGCCAAAAATTATGCCCTCCCAAATCAAGCATCCAAAAGTGCCTCTAACCCTTAAATTCAACCTCGAATCTCGTGGCGGGCTTCGTTTTTCAATTTGACCGGATTCGGTCCGGCCCATCCAGGGAGGTTTTCCTGACTCCGCGGTCAGGAAATTTTTGATTTTTGGGCCAAAAATTATGCCCTCCCAAATCAAGCATCCAAAAGTGCCTCTAACCCTTAAATTCAACCCCGAATTTTGTGGCGGGCTTCGTTTTTCAATTTGACCGGATTCGGTCCGGCCCATCCCGGGAGGTTTTCCTGACTCCGCAGTCAGGAAATTTTTTATTTTTGGGCCAAAAATTATGCCCTCCCAAATCAAGCATCCAAAAGTGCCTCTAACCCTTAAATTCAACCCCGAATCTCGTGGCGGGCTTCGTTTTTCAATTTGACCGGATTCGGTCCGGCCCATCCCGGGAGGTTTTCCTGAATCCGCGGTCAGGAAATTTTTGATTTTTGGGCCCAAAATTATGCCCTCCCAAATCAAGCATCCAAAAGTGCCTCTAACCCTTAAATTCAACCTCGAATCTCGTGGCGGGCTTCATTTTTCAATTTGACCGGATTCGGTCCGGCCCATCCAGGGAGGTTTTCCTGACTCCGCGGTCAGGAAATTTTTGATTTTTGGGCCAAAAATTATGCCCTCCCAAATCAAGCATCCAAAAGTGCCTCTAACCCTTAAATTCAACCCCGAATCTCGTGGCGGGCTTCGTTTTTCAATTTGACCGGATTCGGTCCGGCCCATCCCGGGAGGTTTTCCTGACTCCGCGGTCAGGAAATTTTTGATTTTTGGGCCAAAAATTATGCCCTCCCAAATCAAGCATCCAAAAGTGCCTCTAACCCTTAAATTCAACCCCGAATCTCGTGGCGGGCTTCGTTTTTCAATTTGACCGGATTCGGTCCGGCCCATCCCGGGAGGTTTTCCTGACTCCGCGGTCAGGAAATTTTTGATTTTTGGGCCAAAAATTATGCCCTCCCAAATCAAGCATCCAAAAGTGCCTCTAACCCTTAAATTCAACCCCGAATCTCGTGGCGGGCTTCGTTTTTCAATTTGACCAGATTCGGTCCGGCACATCCCGGGAGGTTTTCCTGACTCTGCGGTCAGGAAATTTTTGATTTTTGGGCCTAAAATTATGCCCTCCCAAATCAAGCATCCGAAAGTGCCTCTAACCCTTAAATTGAACCTCGAATCTCGTGGCGGGCTTCGTTTTTCAATTTGACCGGATTCGGTCCGGCCCATCCCGGGAGGTTTTCCTGACTCCGCGGTCAGGAAATTTTTGATTTTTGGGCCAAAAATTATGCCCTCCCAAATCAACCATCCAAAAGTGCCTCTAACCCTTAAATTCAACCCCGAATCTCGTGGCGGGCTTCGTTTTTCAATTTGACCGGATTCGGTCCGGCCCATCCAGGGAGGTTTTCCTGACTCCGCGGTCAGGAAATTTTTGATTTTTGGGCCAAAAATTATGCCCTCCCAAATCAAGCATCCAAAAGTGCCTCTAACCCTTAAATTCAACCCCGAATCTCGTGGCGGGCTTCGTTTTTCAATTTGACCGGATTCGGTCCGGCCCATCCAGGGAGGTTTTCCTGACTCCGCGGTCAGGAAATTTTTGATTTTTGGGCCAAAAATTATGCCCTCCCAAATCAAGCATCCAAAAGTGCCTCTAACCCTTAAATTCAACCCCGAATTTTGTGGCGGGCTTCGTTTTTCAATTTGACCGGATTCGGTCCGGCCCATCCCGGGAGGTTTTCCTGACTCCGCAGTCAGGAAATTTTTTATTTTTGGGCCAAAAATTATGCCCTCCCAAATCAAGCATCCAAAAGTGCCTCTAACCCTTAAATTCAACCCCGAATCTCGTGGCGGGCTTCGTTTTTCAATTTGACCGGATTCGGTCCGGCCCATCCCGGGAGGTTTTCCTGAATCCGCGGTCAGGACATTTTTGATTTTTGGGCCAAAAATTATGCCCTCCCAAATCAAGCATCCAAAAGTGCCTCTAACCCTTAAATTCAACCTCGAATCTCGTGGCGGGCTTCATTTTTCAATTTGACCGGATTCGGTCCGGCCCATCCAGGGAGGTTTTCCTGACTCCGCGGTCAGGAAATTTTTGATTTTTGGGCCAAAAATTATGCCCTCCCAAATCAAGCATCCAAAAGTGCCTCTAACCCTTAAATTCAACCCCGAATCTTGTGGCGGGCTTCGTTTTTCAATTTGACCGGATTCGGTCCGGCCCATCCCGGGAGGTTTTCCTGACTCCGCGGTCAGGAAATTTTTGATTTTTGGGCCAAAAATTATGCCCTCCCAAATCAAGCATCCAAAAGTGCCTCTAACCCTTAAATTCAACCCCGAATCTCGTGGCGGGCTTCGTTTTTCAATTTGACCGGATTCGGTCCGGCCCATCCCGGGAGGTTTTCCTGACTCCGCGGTCAGGAAATTTTTGATTTTTGGGCCAAAAATTATGCCCTCCCAAATCAAGCATCCAAAAGTGCCTCTAACCCTTAAATTCAACCCCGAATCTCGTGGCGGGCTTCGTTTTTCAATTTGACCGGATTCGGTCCGGCCCATCCCGGGAGGTTTTCCTGACTCCGCGGTCAGGAAATTTTTGATTTTTGGGCCAAAAATTATGCCCTCCCAAATCAAGCATCCAAAAGTGCCTCTAACCCTTAAATTCAACCTCGAATCTCGTGGCGGGCTTCGTTTTTCAATTTGACCGGATTCGGTCCGGCCCATTCAGGGAGGTTTTCCTGACTCCGCGGTCAGGAAATTTTTGATTTTTGGGCCAAAAATTATGCCCTCCCAAATCAAGCATCCAAAAGTGCCTCTAACCCTTAAATTCAACCCCGAATTTTGTGGCGGGCTTCGTTTTTCAATTTGACCGGATTCGGTCCGGCCCATCCCGGGAGGTTTTCCTGACTCCGCAGTCAGGAAATTTTTTATTTTTGGGCCAAAAATTATGCCCTCCCAAATCAAGCATCCAAAAGTGCCTCTAACCCTTAAATTCAACCCCGAATCTCGTGGCGGGCTTCGTTTTTCAATTTGACCGGATTCGGTCCGGCCCATCCCGGGAGGTTTTCCTGAATCCGCGGTCAGGAAATTTTTGATTTTTGGGCCCAAAATAATGCCCTCCCAAATCAAGCATCAAAAAGTGCCTCTAACCCTTAAATTCAACCTCGAATCTCGTGGCGGGCTTCATTTTTCAATTTGACCGGATTCGGTCCGGCCCATCCAGGGAGGTTTTCCTGACTCCGCGGTCAGGAAATTTTTGATTTTTGGGCCAAAAATTATGCCCTCCCAAATCAAGCATCCAAAAGTGCCTCTAACCCTTAAATTCAACCCCGAATCTTGTGGCGGGCTTCGTTTTTCAATTTGACCGGATTCGGTCCGGCCCATCCCGGGAGGTTTTCCTGACTCCGCGGTCAGGAAATTTTTGATTTTTGGGCCAAAAATTATGCCCTCCCAAATCAAGCATCCAAAAGTGCCTCTAACCCTTAAATTCAACCCCGAATCTCGTGGCGGGCTTCGTTTTTCAATTTGACCGGATTCGGTCCGGCCCATCCCGGGAGGTTTTCCTGACTCCGCGGTCAGGAAATTTTTGATTTTTGGGCCAAAAATTATGCCCTCCCAAATCAAGCATCCAAAAGTGCCTCTAACCCTTAAATTCAACCCCGAATCTCGTGGCGGGCTTCGTTTTTCAATTTGACCGGATTCGGTCCGGCCCATCCCGGGAGGTTTTCCTGACTCCGCGGTCAGGAAATTTTTGATTTTTGGGCCAAAAATTATGCCCTCCCAAATCAAGCATCCAAAAGTGCCTCTAACCCTTAAATTCAACCCCGAATCTCGTGGCGGGCTTCGTTTTTCAATTTGACCGGATTCGGTACGGCCCATCCAGGAAGGTTTTCCTGACTCCGCTGTCAGGAAATTTTTGATTTTTGGGCCAAAAATTATGCCCTCCCAAATCAAGCATCCAAAAGTGCCTCCAACCCTTAAATTCAACCCCGAATCTCGTGGCGGGCTTCGTTTTTCAATTTGACCAGATTCGGTCCGGCACATCCCGGGAGGTTTTCCTGACTCTGAGGTCAGGAAATTTTTGATTTTTGGGCCTAAAATTATGCCCTCCCAAATCAAGCATCCGAAAGTGCCTCCAACCCTTAAATTGAACCTCGAATCTCGTGGCGGGCTTCGTTTTTCAATTTGACCGGATTCGGTCCGGCCCATCCCGGGAGGTTTTCCTGACTCCGCGGTCAGGAAATTTTTGATTTTTGGGCCAAAAATTATGCCCTCCCAAATCAACCATCCAAAAGTGCCTCTAACCCTTAAATTCAACCCCGAATCTCATGGCGGGCTTCGTTTTTCAATTTGACCGGATTCGGTCCGGCCCATCCAGGGAGGTTTTCCTGACTCCGCGGTCAGGAAATTTTTGATTTTTGGGCCAAAAATTATGCCCTCCCAAATCAAGCATCCAAAAGTGCCTCTAACCCTTAAATTCAACCCCGAATCTCGTGGCGGGCTTCGTTTTTCAATTTGACCGGATTCGGTCCGGCCCATCCAGGGAGGTTTTCCTGACTCCGCGGTCAGGAAATTTTTGATTTTTGGGCCAAAAATTATGCCCTCCCAAATCAAGCATCCAAAAGTGCCTCTAACCCTTAAATTCAACCCCGAATTTTGTGGCGGGCTTCGTTTTTCAATTTGACCGGATTCGGTCCGGCCCATCCCGGGAGGTTTTCCTGACTCCGCAGTCAGGAAATTTTTTATTTTTGGGCCAAAAATTATGCCCTCCCAAATCAAGCATCCAAAAGTGCCTCTAACCCTTAAATTCAACCCCGAATCTCGTGGCGGGCTTCGTTTTTCAATTTGACCGGATTCGGTCCGGCCCATCCCGGGAGGTTTTCCTGAATCCGCGGTCAGGACATTTTTGATTTTTGGGCCAAAAATTATGCCCTCCCAAATCAAGCATCCAAAAGTGCCTCTAACCCTTAAATTCAACCTCGAATCTCGTGGCGGGCTTCATTTTTCAATTTGACCGGATTCGGTCCGGCCCATCCAGGGAGGTTTTCCTGACTCCGCGGTCAGGAAATTTTTGATTTTTGGGCCAAAAATTATGCCCTCCCAAATCAAGCATCCAAAAGTGCCTCTAACCCTTAAATTCAACCCCGAATCTTGTGGCGGGCTTCGTTTTTCAATTTGACCGGATTCGGTCCGGCCCATCCCGGGAGGTTTTCCTGACTCCGCGGTCAGGAAATTTTTGATTTTTGGGCCAAAAATTATGCCCTCCCAAATCAAGCATCCAAAAGTGCCTCTAACCCTTAAATTCAACCCCGAATCTCGTGGCGGGCTTCGTTTTTCAATTTGACCGGATTCGGTCCGGCCCATCCCGGGAGGTTTTCCTGACTCCGCGGTCAGGAAATTTTTGATTTTTGGGCCAAAAATTATGCCCTCCCAAATCAAGCATCCAAAAGTGCCTCTAACCCTTAAATTCAACCCCGAATCTCGTGGCGGGCTTCGTTTTTCAATTTGACCGGATTCGGTCCGGCCCATCCCGGGAGGTTTTCCTGACTCCGCGGTCAGGAAATTTTTGATTTTTGGGCCAAAAATTATGCCCTCCCAAATCAAGCATCCAAAAGTGCCTCTAACCCTTAAATTCAACGCCGAATCTCGTGGCGGGCTTCGTTTTTCAATTTGACCGGATTCGGTACGGCCCATCCAGGGAGGTTTTCCTGACTCCGCGGTCAGGAAATTTTTGATTTTTGGGCCAAAAATTATGCCCTCCCAAATCAAGCATCCAAAAGTGCCTCCAACCCTTAAATTCAACCCCGAATCTCGTGGCGGGCTTCGTTTTTCAATTTGACCGGATTCGGTCCGGCCCATCCAGGGAGGTTTTCCTGACTCCGCGGTCAGGAAATTTTTGATTTTTGGGCCAAAAATTATGCCCTCCCAAATCAAGCATCCAAAAGTGCCTCTAACCCTTAAATTCAACCCCGAATTTTGTGGCGGGCTTCGTTTTTCAATTTGACCGGATTCGGTCCGGCCCATCCCGGGAGGTTTTCCTGACTCCGCAGTCAGGAAATTTTTTATTTTTGGGCCAAAAATTATGCCCTCCCAAATCAAGCATCCAAAAGTGCCTCTAACCCTTAAATTCAACCCCGAATCTCGTGGCGGGCTTCGTTTTTCAATTTGACCGGATTCGGTCCGGCCCATCCAGGGAGGTTTTCCTGACTCCGCGGTCAGGAAATTTTTGATTTTTGGGCCAAAAATTATGCCCTCCCAAATCAAGCATCCAAAAGTGCCTCTAACCCTTAAATTCAACCCCGAATCTCGTGGCGGGCTTCGTTTTTCAATTTGACCGGATTCGGTCCGGCCCATCCAGGGAGGTTTTCCTGACTCCGCGGTCAGGAAATTTTTGATTTTTGGGCCAAAAATTATGCCCTCCCAAATCAAGCATCCAAAAGTGCCTCTAACCCTTAAATTCAACCCCGAATTTTGTGGCGGGCTTCGTTTTTCAATTTGACCGGATTCGGTCCGGCCCATCCCGGGAGGTTTTCCTGACTCCGCAGTCAGGAAATTTTTTATTTTTGGGCCAAAAATTATGCCCTCCCAAATCAAGCATCCAAAAGTGCCTCTAACCCTTAAATTCAACCCCGAATCTCGTGGCGGGCTTCGTTTTTCAATTTGACCGGATTCGGTCCGGCCCATCCCGGGAGGTTTTCCTGAATCCGCGGTCAGGACATTTTTGATTTTTGGGCCAAAAATTATGCCCTCCCAAATCAAGCATCCAAAAGTGCCTCTAACCCTTAAATTCAACCTCGAATCTCGTGGCGGGCTTCATTTTTCAATTTGACCGGATTCGGTCCGGCCCATCCAGGGAGGTTTTCCTGACTCCGCGGTCAGGAAATTTTTGATTTTTGGGCCAAAAATTATGCCCTCCCAAATCAAGCATCCAAAAGTGCCTCTAACCCTTAAATTCAACCCCGAATCTTGTGGCGGGCTTCGTTTTTCAATTTGACCGGATTCGGTCCGGCCCATCCCGGGAGGTTTTCCTGACTCCGCGGTCAGGAAATTTTTGATTTTTGGGCCAAAAATTATGCCCTCCCAAATCAAGCATCCAAAAGTGCCTCTAACCCTTAAATTCAACCCCGAATCTCGTGGCGGGCTTCGTTTTTCAATTTGACCGGATTCGGTCCGGCCCATCCCGGGAGGTTTTCCTGACTCCGCGGTCAGGAAATTTTTGATTTTTGGGCCAAAAATTATGCCCTCCCAAATCAAGCATCCAAAAGTGCCTCTAACCCTTAAATTCAACCCCGAATCTCGTGGCGGGCTTCGTTTTTCAATTTGACCGGATTCGGTCCGGCCCATCCCGGGAGGTTTTCCTGACTCCGCGGTCAGGAAATTTTTGATTTTTGGGCCAAAAATTATGCCCTCCCAAATCAAGCATCCAAAAGTGCCTCTAACCCTTAAATTCAACCCCGAATCTCGTGGCGGGCTTCGTTTTTCAATTTGACCGGATTCGGTACGGCCCATCCAGGGAGGTTTTCCTGACTCCGCTGTCAGGAAATTTTTGATTTTTGGGCCAAAAATTATGCCCTCCCAAATCAAGCATCCAAAAGTGCCTCCAACCCTTAAATTCAACCCCGAATCTCGTGGCGGGCTTCGTTTTTCAATTTGACCGGATTCGGTCCGGCCCATCCAGGGAGGTTTTCCTGACTCCGCGGTCAGGAAATTTTTGATTTTTGGGCCAAAAATTATGCCCTCCCAAATCAAGCATCCAAAAGTGCCTCTAACCCTTAAATTCAACCCCGAATTTTGTGGCGGGCTTCGTTTTTCAATTTGACCGGATTCGGTCCGGCCCATCCCGGGAGGTTTTCCTGACTCCGCAGTCAGGAAATTTTTTATTTTTGGGCCAAAAATTATGCCCTCCCAAATCAAGCATCCAAAAGTGCCTCTAACCCTTAAATTCAACCCCGAATCTCGTGGCGGGCTTCGTTTTTCAATTTGACCGGATTCGGTCCGGCCCATCCCGGGAGGTTTTCCTGAATCCGCGGTCAGGAAATTTTTGATTTTTGGGCCCAAAATTATGCCCTCCCAAATCAAGCATCCAAAAGTGCCTCTAACCCTTAAATTCAACCTCGAATCTCGTGGCGGGCTTCATTTTTCAATTTGACCGGATTCGGTCCGGCCCATCCAGGGAGGTTTTCCTGACTCCGCGGTCAGGAAATTTTTGATTTTTGGGCCAAAAATTATGCCCTCCCAAATCAAGCATCCAAAAGTGCCTCTAACCCTTAAATTCAACCCCGAATCTTGTGGCGGGCTTCGTTTTTCAATTTGACCGGATTTGGTCCGGCCCATCCCGGGAGGTTTTCCTGACTCCGCGGTCAGGAAATTTTTGATTTTTGGGCCAAAAATTATGCCCTCCCAAATCAAGCATCCAAAAGTGCCTCTAACCCTTAAATTCAACCCCGAATCTTGTGGCGGGCTTCGTTTTTCAATTTGACCGGATTCGGTCCGGCCCATCCCGGGAGGTTTTCCTGACTCCGCGGTCAGGAAATTTTTGATTTTTGGGCCAAAAATTATGCCCTCCCAAATCAAGCATCCAAAAGTGCCTCTAACCCTTAAATTCAACCCCGAATCTCGTGGCGGGCTTCGTTTTTCAATTTGACCGGATTCGGTCCGGCCCATCCCGGGAGGTTTTCCTGACTCCGCGGTCAGGAAATTTTTGATTTTTGGGCCAAAAATTATGCCCTCCCAAATCAAGCATCCAAAAGTGCCTCTAACCCTTAAATTCAACCCCGAATCTCGTGGCGGGCTTCGTTTTTCAATTTGACCGGATTCGGTACGGCCCATCCAGGGAGGTTTTCCTGACTCCGCTGTCAGGAAATTTTTGATTTTTGGGCCAAAAATTATGCCCTCCCAAATCAAGCATCCAAAAGTGCCTCCAACCCTTAAATTCAACCCCGAATCTCGTGGCGGGCTTCGTTTTTCAATTTGACCAGATTCGGTCCGGCACATCCCGGGAGGTTTTCCTGACTCTGCGGTCAGGAAATTTTTGATTTTTGGGCCTAAAATTATGCCCTCCCAAATCAAGCATCCGAAAGTGCCTCTAACCCTTAAATTGAACCTCGAATCTCGTGGCGGGCTTCGTTTTTCAATTTGACCGGATTCGGTCCGGCCCATCCCGGGAGGTTTTCCTGACTCCGCGGTCAGGAAATTTTTGATTTTTGGGCCAAAAATTATGCCCTCCCAAATCAACCATCCAAAAGTGCCTCTAACCCTTAAATTCAACCCCGAATCTTGTGGCGGGCTTCGTTTTTCAATTTGACCGGATTCGGTCCGGCCCATCCCGGGAGGTTTTCCTGACTCCCCGGTCAGGAAATTTTTGATTTTTGGGCCAAAAATAATGCCCTCCCAAATCAAGCATCCAAAAGTGCCTCTAACCCTTAAATTCAACCCCGAATCTCGTGGCGGGCTTCGTTTTTCAATTTGACCGGATTCGGTCCGGCCCATCCAGGGAGGTTTTCCTGACTCCGCGGTCAGGAAATTTTTGATTTTTGGGCCAAAAATTATGCCCTCCCAAATCAAGCATCCAAAAGTGCCTCTAACCCTTAAATTCAACCTCGAATCTCGTGGCGGGCTTCGTTTTTCAATTTGACCGGATTCGGTCCGGCCCATCCCGGGAGGTTTTCCTGACTCCGCAGTCAGGAAATTTTTTATTTTTGGGCCAAAAATTATGCCCTCCCAAATCAAGCATCCAAAAGTGCCTCTAACCCTTAAATTCAACCCCGAATCTCGTGGCGGGCTTCGTTTTTCAATTTGACCGGATTCGGTCCGGCCCATCCCGGGAGGTTTTCCTGACTCCGCGGTCAGGAAATTTTTGATTTTTGGGCCAAAAATTATGCCCTCCCAAATCAAGCATCCAAAAGTGCCTCTAACCCTTAAATTCAACCTCGAATCTCGTGGCGGGCTTCATTTTTCAATTTGACCGGATTCGGTCCGGCCCATCCAGGGAGGTTTTCCTGACTCCGCGGTCAGGAAATTTTTGATTTTTGGGCCAAAAATTATGCCCTCCCAAATCAAGCATCCAAAAGTGCCTCTAACCCTTAAATTCAACCTCGAATCTCGTGGCGGGCTTCGTTTTTCAATTTGACCGGATTCGGTCCGGCCCATCCCGGGAGGTTTTCCTGACTCCGCGGTCAGGAAATTTTTGATTTTTGGGCCAAAAATTATGCCCTCCCAAATCAAGCATCCAAAAGTGCCTCTAACCCTTAAATTCAACCCCGAATCTCGTGGCGGGCTTCGTTTTTCAATTTGACCGGATTCGGTCCGGCCCATCCCGGGAGGTTTTCCTGACTCCGCGGTCAGGAAATTTTTGATTTTTGGGCCAAAAATTATGCCCTCCCAAATCAAGCATCCAAAAGTGCCTCTAACCCTTAAATTCAACCCCGAATCTCGTGGCGGGCTTCGTTTTTCAATTTGACCGGATTCGGTCCGGCCCATCCCGGGAGGTTTTCCTGACTCCGCGGTCAGGAAATTTTTGATTTTTGGGCCAAAAATTATGCCCTCCCAAATCAAGCATCCAAAAGTGCCTCTAACCCTTAAATTCAACCCCGAATCTCGTGGCGGGCTTCGTTTTTCAATTTGACCGGATTCGGTACGGCCCATCCAGGGAGGTTTTCCTGACTCCGCTGTCAGGAAATTTTTGATTTTTGGGCCAAAAATTATGCCCTCCCAAATCAAGCATCCAAAAGTGCCTCCAACCCTTAAATTCAACCCCGAATCTCGTGGCGGGCTTCGTTTTTCAATTTGACCGGATTCGGTCCGGCACATCCCGGGAGGTTTTCCTGACTCCCCGGTCAGGAAATTTTTGATTTTTGGGCCAAAAATAATGCCCTCCCAAATCAAGCATCCAAAAGTGCCTCTAACCCTTAAATTCAACCCCGAATCTCGTGGCGGGCTTCGTTTTTCAATTTGACCGGATTCGGTCCGGCCCATCCAGGGAGGTTTTCCTGACTCCGCGGTCAGGAAATTTTTGATTTTTGGGCCAAAAATTATGCCCTCCCAAATCAAGCATCCAAAAGTGCCTCTAACCCTTAAATTCAACCTCGAATCTCGTGGCGGGCTTCGTTTTTCAATTTGACCGGATTCGGTCCGGCCCATCCAGGGAGGTTTTCCTGACTCCGCGGTCAGGAAATTTTTGATTTTTGGGCCAAAAATTATGCCCTCCCAAATCAAGCATCCAAAAGTGCCTCTAACCCTTAAATTCAACCCCGAATTTTGTGGCGGGCTTCGTTTTTCAATTTGACCGGATTCGGTCCGGCCCATCCCGGGAGGTTTTCCTGACTCCGCAGTCAGGAAATTTTTTATTTTTGGGCCAAAAATTATGCCCTCCCAAATCAAGCATCCAAAAGTGCCTCTAACCCTTAAATTCAACCCCGAATCTCGTGGCGGGCTTCGTTTTTCAATTTGACCGGATTCGGTCCGGCCCATCCCGGGAGGTTTTCCTGAATCCGCGGTCAGGACATTTTTGATTTTTGGGCCAAAAATTATGCCCTCCCAAATCAAGCATCCAAAAGTGCCTCTAACCCTTAAATTCAACCTCGAATCTCGTGGCGGGCTTCATTTTTCAATTTGACCGGATTCGGTCCGGCCCATCCCGGGAGGTTTTCCTGACTCCGCGGTCAGGAAATTTTTGATTTTTGGGCCAAAAATTATGCCCTCCCAAATCAAGCATCCAAAAGTGCCTCTAACCCTTAAATTCAACCCCGAATCTTGTGGCGGGCTTCGTTTTTCAATTTGACCGGATTCGGTCCGGCCCATCCCGGGAGGTTTTCCTGACTCCGCGGTCAGGAAATTTTTGATTTTTGGGCCAAAAATTATGCCCTCCCAAATCAAGCATCCAAAAGTGCCTCTAACCCTTAAATTCAACCCCGAATCTCGTGGCGGGCTTCGTTTTTCAATTTGACCGGATTCGGTCCGGCCCATCCCGGGAGGTTTTCCTGACTCCGCGGTCAGGAAATTTTTGATTTTTGGGCCAAAAATTATGCCCTCCCAAATCAAGCATCCAAAAGTGCCTCTAACCCTTAAATTCAACCCCGAATCTCGTGGCGGGCTTCGTTTTTCAATTTGACCGGATTCGGTCCGGCCCATCCCGGGAGGTTTTCCTGACTCCGCGGTCAGGAAATTTTTGATTTTTGGGCCAAAAATTATGCCCTCCCAAATCAAGCATCCAAAAGTGCCTCTAACCCTTAAATTCAACCCCGAATCTCGTGGCGGGCTTCGTTTTTCAATTTGACCGGATTCGGTACGGCCCATCCAGGGAGGTTTTCCTGACTCCGCTGTCAGGAAATTTTTGATTTTTGGGCCAAAAATTATGCCCTCCCAAATCAAGCATCCAAAAGTGCCTCCAACCCTTAAATTCAACCCCGAATCTCGTGGCGGGCTTCGTTTTTCAATTTGACCGGATTCGGTCCGGCACATCCCGGGAGGTTTTCCTGACTCCGCGGTCAGGAAATTTTTGATTTTTGTGCCAAAAATTATGCCCTCCCAAATCAAGCATCCAAAAGTGCCTCTAACCCTTAAATTCAACCTCGAATCTCGTGGCGGGCTTCGTTTTTCAATTTGACCGGATTCGGTCCGGCCCATCCAGGGAGGTTTTCCTGACTCCGCGGTCAGGAAATTTTTGATTTTTGGGCCAAAAATTATGCCCTCCCAAATCAAGCATCCAAAAGTGCCTCTAACCCTTAAATTCAACCCCGAATCTTGTGGCGGGCTTCGTTTTTCAATTTGACCGGATTCGGTCCGGCCCATCCCGGGAGGTTTTCCTGACTCCCCGGTCAGGAAATTTTTGATTTTTGGGCCAAAAATTATGCCCTCCCAAATCAAGCATCCAAAAGTGCCTCTAACCCTTAAATTCAACCCCGAATCTCGTGGCGGGCTTCGTTTTTCAATTTGACCGGATTCGGTCCGGCCCATCCAGGGAGGTTTTCCTGACTCCGCGGTCAGGAAATTTTTGATTTTTGGGCCAAAAATTATGCCCTCCCAAATCAAGCATCCAAAAGTGCCTCTAAGCCTTAAATTCAACCCCGAATCTCGTGGCGGGCTTCGTTTTTCAATTTGACCGGATTCGGTCCGGCCCATCCCGGGAGGTTTTCCTGACTCCGCGGTCAGGAAATTTTTGATTTTTGGGCCAAAAATTATGCCCTCCCAAATCAAGCATCCAAAAGTGCCTCCAACCCTTAAATTCAACCCCGAATCTCGTGGCGGGCTTCGTTTTTCAATTTGACCGGATTCGGTCCGGCACATCCCGGGAGGTTTTCCTGACTCCGCGGTCAGGAAATTTTTGATTTTTGGGCCAAAAATTATGCCCTCCCAAATCACGCATCCAAAAGTGCCACTAAGCCTTAAATTCAACCCCAAATCTCATGGCGGGCTTCGTTTTTCAATTTGACCGGATTCGGTCCGGCCCATCCCGGGAGGTTTTCCTGACTCCGCGGTCAGGAAATTTTTGATTTTGGGTCCAAAAATTATGCCCTCCCAAATCAAGCATCCAAAAATGCCTCTAACCCTTAAATTCAACCCCGAATCCCATGGCGGACTTTGTTTTTCAATTTGACCGGATTCGGTCCGGCCCATCCAGGGTGGTTTTCCTGACTCCGCGGTCAGGAAATTTTTGATTTTTGGGCCAAAAATTATGCCCTCCCAAATCAAGCATCCAAAAGTGCCTCTAACCCTTAAATTCAACCCCGAATCTCGTGGCGGGCTTCGTTTTTCAATTTGACCGGATTCGGTCCGGCCCATCCCGGGAGGTTTTCCTGACTCCGCGGTCAGGAAATTTTTGATTTTTGGGCCAAAAATTATGCCCTCCCAAATCAAGCATCCAAAAGTGCCTCTAACCCTTAAATTCAACCCCGAATCTCGTGGCGGGCTTCGTTTTTCAATTTGACCGGATTCGGTCCGGCCCATCCCGGGAGGTTTTCCTGACTCCGCGGTCAGGAATTTTTTGATTTTGGGTCCAAAAATTATGCCCTCCCAAATCAAGCATCCAAAAGTGCCTCTAACCCTTAAATTCAACTGCGATTCTCATGGCGGACTTTGTTTTTCAATTTGACCTGATTTGCCCCGGCCCATCCCGGGAAGTTTTCCTGACTCCATGGTCAGGAATTTTTTGATTTCTGCACCAAAAATCCTCCTATCCCAAATCGAGCATCCAAAAGCACCTCTAAACCTTAAATTCAACCCCGAATCATATAGGGGCCTTCGTTTTTCAATTCTACCTGATTCAGCTCGGCCCACCCTGGGAGGTTGCCGTGACTCCGCGGTCAGGAATTTTTTGATTTCTGGGCTAAAAATCCTCCTTTCCCAAATCAAGCATCCAAAAGCACCTCTAAACCTTAAATTCAGCTCCGAATCTCATGGTGGCCTTTGTTTTTCCATTCGACCTCATTCGGCCTGGCCCACCCCTGGAGGTCGCCCTGACTCCGCGGTCAGGAATTCTTAATTCCAAAATGGAGGTCGCGATGAGGTTCAGCTTCAAATTTTGTCCTTAGAATTGGACTTGTATTCTATTCTCCAGAACTGGTGATTTTGGCTCCCCAGGATGAAATTTCCTGATGCTGGCAGTAGGGGAGTGGGCCTGGAGGGTCAAAAAAAATTCGGTCCACATTCAAAGACAAAGGCCGGGATGAAGTTCGGGGTGGAATTTATGCTTAGAATTGGATTGGATTCTATTTTCCGGAATGGGCGATTTTGGCTCCACTGGAGGAAATTTCCTGATGCCAGGAGTAGGGGCGCAGGCCTGGAGGCTGAAAAAAAAAATTGGTCCCAATTCAAAATGAGAGGCCTGGACAAGGTTGAGGGTTGAATTTTTTCCATAGATTCGGCCTTGGATTCTATTTTCCAGCATCTGCGATTTTTGCTTCCCAGAAGGGAATTTCCTGATGCCGGCAGTAGGGGCGCGGGCCTGGAGGCTCAAAAAAATTTCAGTCGGAATTCAATAACGGAGGCCGGGATGAGGTTCGGGCTGGAATTTTATCCTGGCCTTGGATTCTATTTTTCAGAACTGGTGATTTTTGCTCCGCGAGAGGAATTTTCCTGATGTCGCCAGGAGGGCCAGGAGGCTCAAAAAAATGTTGGTCCGAATGCGAAAACGGAGGCTGGGATGAGGTTCTGGGTTTAATTTTATCATTAGATTTGGCCTTGGATTCTATTTTCCGGAACTGGCGATTTTGGCTCCCTGGGAGGAAATTTCCTGTTGCCGGTGGTAGGGGCCCCAGCTGGGGTTGTGGAAAAAAGGTCAGTCCAAATACAAAAATGAAGACCTGGACAAGATTATGGGTGGAATTTTATGCTTATAACCAACCTTGGATTCTATTCTCTGGAACTGGCGATTTGGCTCCCCGGGAGGAAGTTTCCTGATGTAGGGGAGCGGGCCTGGAGGCTCAAAAAAATGTCGGTCAAAAACAAAGGCTGCGATGAGGTTAGGGGTAGACTTTTATCCTAAGAATTGGCCTTGGATTCTATTTTATGGAACGGGCAATTTTGGCTCCACTGGAGGAAATTTCCTGATGCCGGCAGTTGGGGCGCAGGCCTGGAGGTTCAAAATTTTTTTGGTCCCAATTCAAAATGAGAGGCCAGGACGAAGTTTGGGGTGGAATTTCATCTTTAGATTTGGCCTTGGATTCCATTTTCCGGAACTGGCAATTTCAGTTCGCCGGGAGGAACTTTCCTGATGCCGGCAGTAGGGAAACGGGTCTGGAAACTCAAAAAAATGTCGGTCCAAATTCAAAAACGGAGGCCGGGACGAGGTTCGGGGTGGAATTTATCCTTAGAATTGGCCTTGGATTCTATTTTCCAGAACGGGTGATTTTGGCTCCCTGGGAGGAATTTTCTTGATGCCGGCAGTATGGGTGCAGGCCGGGAGGCTAAAAAAAATTTGGTCCAAATTCAGAAACGGAGGCCGGGATGAGGTTTGGGGTGGAACTTATCCTTAGAATTGGATTGGATTCTATTTTCTGGAACAGGCGAATTTGGCTCCCCGGGAGGAAATTTCCTTATGTATTGTCGAAGGCTTTCACGGCCGGAGTTCAATGGCTGTTGTGGGTCTTCCGGGCTGTGTGGCCGTGTTCTGGAAGTTGTGGTTCCTAACGTTTCGCCAGCATCTGTGGCCAGCATCTTCAGAGGGCAGGAGCACAGATAGAAGCAGAGATTTTGCTTCTATCTGTGCTCCTGCCCTCTGAAGATGCTGGCCACAGATGCTGGCGAAACGTTAGGAACCACAACTTCCAGAACACGGCCACACAGCCCGGAAGACCCACAACAGCCATCAAATTTCCTTATGCTGGCAGTAGGGGCGCCGGCCTGGAGTCTCAAAAATATTTCGGTCCCGGTTCAAAAATGGAGGCCGGTATGAGGTTCAGGGTGGATATTTTCGCTTAGGTTTGGCCTTGGATTCTATTTTCCGGAACTGGCGATTTTGGCTCCCCGGGAGGAAATTTCCTGATGCCAGGAGTAGGGGCGCAGGCCTGGAGGCTCAAAAAAATTTCGGTCCAAATTCAAAAATGGAGGCCGGGACGAAATTGGGGGTGGAATTTCATTCTTAGAATTGGCTTTGGATTCTATTTTCCGGAATGGGCGATTTTGGTTTCCTGGGAGGAAATTTCTTGTTGCCGGCGGTACAGGCCCCAGCTGGGGTTCTGAAAAAAAGGTCAGTCCAAATACAAAAATGAAGACCTGGACAAGATTCCGGGTGGAATTTTATGCTGGAACGGCCAAATTTGGGACCCCATTTCTAAATCACCAATTTGGTTTTTTTTAAGTACATGTACCCCAAGAGAGGCTTCCTACAGTGAGGAGAAGCTGGTTCTCTTGGTGCTTAACGTTATTTTTGGGATTACTATTTTTTTTTTAAAAAAATTCTTTTTTAAGTTTTGGATTTCGTTTTGCTTCCAAAGGAAATTCCAAAGATTGAGAGTAAACAATTGTCTTCCTGTTATTATTTTTGTACTAAATTTGAAGATATTAGCATTTTCCTGCACGTTGAATCGGCTGTTTTGAACTTTCAGTTTTCTGCTTCTACTTTCCCTTGGGAACTGTCTGCATATCTCACTTTCGCTTATGTAAACACATTCCGGAATCCTTTCATATCTTCGACTTTCACTGGTTAAGCTCCTAGGGGGCACCATAATTTACTGTATGAGACATGGAGGATTTCAAACAGATTCTTTCTGACTTTCACCAGGATTTCAAACAGATTTCTTATGACTCCTATCAAACTTTTATGCAAGATATCCAGGACATTGTGGAAAATATGAGATCTAAAATGTGCCATCAGGTTGGGGATGTGGTGGATGAAACAGGAATTTAAGAGCGAAAGTTTTTTTTAAGACTGAGATTCAGATTTTTATCAAGATGCTGGATGAAGATTGGATAATGGAGTTGGAGAAATCTAAGGGAGAGAGTGATCTCCAAGCCATAAGTAAAATCGATCTCCTGGTGGAATGCCATGAAAAGAACCTGGAATCTTTGAGCGGGGGTGTTGGGCTGTTTGATTCTTTCAAGAGGAAAGCTCTGTGCACATTGTGGGGATATGTAACTGCTTTGGTTTATTTTGAAGTGGGATAAGGGTTGAAGAATGTTCATCTGGTTTGCTTTAAGGATTTGATTGATGCTATTTGCCTATAAAGATTTGGATTTACTCTTTTGAATTATCTTTGTTTTTTGGGTTTATTAAGATTGGGATTATTAAAATTGTTGTACTATTAAGTATAATAGCAGACAACTTATGTGCTTATTAATTTGATTCTTATCATAGTAGACAGAAATATATAGAATAGTGGTAGGAAGGGAATAATTAAATATGTTTATCTCTTGGAGGGGAGAAAGATGTTTAGGAGGTTTATATGAACTTTTTTTTCTTTATTTTAATATAAGGGGGAGGAGTAACTGTACTTAGTGATTTTTATTATGTGTTAAAGTGGAATGACTTATAGAAATAATGTGGTGTTTTGGTTTAATATAGAGTAAGAGATTGATTATGGAAAATTTTTGTATATCCTTGCTGTTAAAAGTCGGAAGCCACATCTTTTTGTAAATTTGAAAAAAAAAAATCTTGTGTTTCCGAACTTTTTTAGTTTATGTTCTTTCTTTGTAGTTTTTTTGTTTTCTTGTAGTTTTTATTCTTCTCTTGAAACCTAATAAAATTTACTATATATAAAAAAGAGAAACAGTTCTGTGTTGTTGTTTTTTGTAAGTCCACTTTAAGGATATTTTGAATATTAACACATATTTGATCCCAACATTTTTTGGCCTTCTCACAAGTCCACCAAAGATGATAAAAAGTTCCTTCACCAAGAGAGTACCATTTCAAATTGAGTTGTTTCATTGACAAATTTTAAATTCTTTTTATCCACTTTAAAACATTCTGACAATTGCGCATATGTGAACCAATGACATGCAAAACCTTCCAACTCTAACCCTTGTTTTAAGCTTAGGTTCACCTTTTGTATTTTTATAAAATTTGTGATCAGAGTTATGGAAAAACCAAGAGATAAGTTTGTAGCAAAACGTTGTTTTATTTAAAACAAAAACATAGGAACAAACCTCGAATCTTCTTCTTTAGCCAAAGCATGGCATGGTTGATTAGCATAGCCATTTACATTTTGATAGCAGAGAGCAGAATGCAGAGTAGTTAGCAGAGGACAAAAGGCATTTACATTTTTAAACCTTTACCTGACCAGCATCTGAGTGGACAGGATCCAGCATGTGACCAAAACACCTAGGCAACAGATTCCCAATATGGGCAAAGCTCAAACAGCTAATTCTGATTGGTCAGAACTCACAGACTGGCCGGCACCTGAAGGCAAACTAACAATCCTGAGTGGGGGTTGAATATGTGCTCTCTGAGCCCAAACAGGAAAAAAAGTTTTGAGGCCTGGCTTTTTAAAAACTCAGCCACATATTCTACAGACATAAAAAATATATACAACACTCCCCTTTTTTTATGACTAGAAAGAATATGGAAACAAACCCAGCTTGGTAATTAACTCATTGTGCCTACTGGCAACTAGAGGCTTGGTTAAGATATCAGCCAACATTAATTTAGTATCACAGTATTTCAAAATAACCTTTTTCTTGGCTAGAAAATCTTTAACAAGATGAAAACGCACATCAATGTGCTTTGTGCGATTTTTGGAACTTTCAGATAAAGCCAAATGGATACAGGCTTGGTTGTCTTCATGAATTGTTACAGGCTGGCTTAAAATGACTCCAATGTCTTGCAACAATTGTGTAAACCAAATTACTTCATTGCAGAGTTGTGCTAAAGCATAAAATTCGGCTTCAGCTGTGCTGATGGCTACTACAGTCTGCTTTCTGGAAAACCAAGCAATAGTGGACTTTGCAAATTGAATTACACTTCCAGAAGTAGACTTCCTATCACTGAGATCTCCAGCCCAATCTGAATCACACCAGCATTCTAACTTTTCTTCTGTGTCTGTAGCAGACAACCTTAAGCAAAAATCTTTGGTGCCTTGCAAATAACGAAACAGCCTTTTTAACCCAGACTTTGCAGCAGATGTGGGATTTTCCACAAACCTGCTCAAAATGGACACACTGTTAGAAATGTCCGGACGGCTGTTATTTGCAATGTAAAGAAGACTGCCAATGGCTGATCTGAAACTATCTCCTTCAGATAACTCACCATCCCCCTTCTCCCCCTCCTCTCTTAGAAACTCGGGAAGCATGGGGGAGGAGACAGACTTGCAGTCCTGCATTTTAAAATCCTCCAGCAGTTTCTTAATTTTGCTGCTCTGGCTTATCAGAAAACTGCCATCTTTTTCCCTCTGAATTTCTAATCCTAAGTAATTGTTGACTGCTCCAAGACATTTCAATGTGAAATTGTTTTTCATACAAACCTCAAAGGAATGCTTCTGTTCATCAAATGAAGTGAGCAGCAACAAATCATCCACATACAAGCACAAGTACATTACACCTTGCTTATCATTTTTTACATACACACAAGGATCAGCAATTCCCTTCTGAAACCCAAAATTTTTGCAAAATATTATCCATTTTAATATTCCAACAACGCGCGGCCTGTTTCAATCCATAGATGGATTTCTGCAATTCACACACAAGATGTTTTTCTTTTTCATAACCAGGAGGTTGTTGCATAAACAATTTTTCCTCCAAGTCACCATACAGAAAAGCAGTTTGAATATCATAGTGATAAACAGACAGTTTCTTCATGGCAGCAACCTTTAAAAGCAACCTGATAGATTCAGCTTTTGTCACTGGAGCAAAAGTTTTGTCATAATCCACATTTTTTCTTTGAGCAAAACCTTTTGCTACCAACCTTGCTTTGTACTTCTGAATTTTGCCATCAGAATCTTTTTTCAGTTTGAACACCCACCTACAACCTAAAACCTTCTGATTAGGAGGCAAACTTACTAGTTTCCAAGTTTTATTTTCCTTTAAGGAATCCAATTCTTGTTGCATGGCTTCATGCCAACACTTAGCTATTTCAGCTGGCATTTCTTTAATTTCTTCCAGAGACTCAGGCTCTGTGTGAATGTGAAAAGCCTTCACAACATCTACTTGATAACGATCAGGAGGAACTCCCTTATTAATCCTTTCAGACCTGCGAGGTAGGACAGGACTTACACTCTGATTCCCACCATTGTCCTCAGAAACCTCTGACTTTCCAGACAAGTCAGCTTCTTGATCATTGACTTCACTGGGTGATTCCTGCAAATCACCATCAGCAAGACTTTGCTGCTCCCCCATGGATAAATCAACTGAAGAACTAGAGTTTATTTTGTCCCAATTCGGCTCAACAAAAGAAGCACTTTTACTAATTATCAGTTGATTATCCAGTATGAACCTGTAGCTACTCTGACTCTGTTCATACCCTACAAAGGTTGCTTTCTTTGTTCTGGAAGCCCCCTTGCGCCTCAGCTGTTTGGGAATGTGGACCCAAGCTGTGCTTCCAAACACTCTGAGGTGGCTTACTTTAGGCTTCACACCATAGAACAAATGAAAAGGCACATCGTGTATTGCACTGCTAAACAGCCTGTTCTGCACATAACACGCTGTAGTAACAGCTTCTCCCCAATACCTAAAAGGCAAACTAGCATCCTTCAGCAAACACATCATTGCTTCCTGCAATGTTCTGCCTTTTCTCTCTGCAACAGAATTCTGTTCAGGAGTGTAAGGGTTAGCTAAAATGTGTTCTATCCCTTTTTCTAACAAAAAGCTTTTAAACTTTGAGGATAGATACTCTCCACCGCGATCTGATTGCAAAGCAGACACTGGCCTTGGGAATTTTCCATTCGCCCAAGCCACAAAAGCCTTAAATTTATCAAAGACCTCATCTTTGTGTTTCAGCAAATAAATGAATGTGTACCTGGAAAAATCATCTATGAAGGTCACAATGTACCTTGCTCCCCCAAGACTAGGAGAAAAGGGACCTATTACATCAGAATGAATGATCTCTAGAGGCCTAGAGGTGGACCTATCAGAAAACTTCTTCACAGGAGCTCTAGTAGTCTTATTCTCCTTGCAAACTGAGCAATCCAGATACTTATCACAAGGTTTCAATTTTAAATCAGCAGAATAACTAGGCATTTGAGAAATGTACTTAAAATTAGCATGAGCAAATCTCCTATGTAATAAATGGATGCACTGATCGTGCAAGGGCTTATTTTCAAAAACAGCCTTAGCTTTAGCAATTTGCTGCTTTTCAGCATTTTGTACAATGTACAGAGAATCTTTCTGCAAACACTTTGCAACTATTTTGCCAGTCTTTCTAATTTCACAACCCTCTTTCTTAAAAGTTATAACATAACCTGAGGCTACTAGCTGCCCCACAGACAAGAGATTGCTTTGAAAATTAGGCACAAACAAAACATTTTGAACAGTTTCCCCCAAACATGGAAGATTGATCTCACCTTCACCCACGATCTTGGATACAGATCCATCTGCTAAGGAAACTTTTTGTTTGTTAGTTTTAGACAAAGACAGAAAGGAATCTTTATTGTGACATATATGAGAATTGGCTCCGTTGTCAAGAACCCACAAATCTTTATTATCAGAGTTCTCAACAACTGTTGCATGAAGAATCTTCTTTCTAGAAGTTTCTTCTTTGTTCTTTGAAGTCTTCTTGCTTTTAAACATAACACAGTCCTTTTGGAGATGAGCAGGGGATCCACAGGTAAAGCATCGCCTGCTGGATAATGCAGAAACTTGAAATTCAGAGCTCTTCCGCTCCCTCTGCTGGCCACCAGAAGACTTTATTGTAGAAATGGAGGCAGCTTTTTCTTGTCTCTTCTCCCACTCAGCAAGCAGCCGGGTAGACACAAACGATGGAGATAGATCAGCTTCTGGGATTCCCTCCATGGAGCAAATTAAAGTGTCCCAGGACTCATTCAACGAAGAAAGCATAATGTAGGCTTTCATCAGGGGGGTAAATTCCATCCCACGTTCCTGAAGTTCCACAAAATAATTCTGAAGCTTGTGGAGATGATCAGGCAAATTTCCATTCTCAGGCAAGTGAGCCTTGTACAGTTTTTTTGTTAAAATAACCTTGCTGCCTGGACTAGTTTTCACATATAAATCACGCAAATAGTCCCATAAGTCTTTGGAAGTTTCTCTGCCTCTCACATGAATAAGCTGATCATCTTGAACAGCCAAAATAATGGAGGCTTTGCATTTTTCATCTTTCCTCAACCAGGCTTGATCTGGATTCTGAGGAATTTGTTCAGAAATTGCAGACCATAAATTTTCTCTCCTCAAGAAACTTTCCATTTTCAAAGACCAGTTCAAATAATTAGAATTAGAAAGCCTTTCCAGGAGCATACCTTGAAAATTAGAAGCTCCAGCAGCAGCCATGGCTCCTTCTCTCCCCTGTTGTAGTAATCCAAAAAACACCACGAGGCTTGCAAACACGAGGCAAAACTCCGCCTCCGATGGAAACTTCCTGTAACTGCCGGCAAGTTTCAAAAAACAAAGAAGCCTCTCCAAATGCAGACTAAAACAGGTCAGCTTTCTTCTCTCTCATAATTCCATAAGTTTTGTCTCTGATCCAGAAGCAGTTGCTGGGCACAGAACCTTTTGTATTTTTATAAAATTTGTGATCAGAGTTATGGAAAAACCAAGAGATACGTTTGTAGCAAAACGTTGTTTTATTTAAAACAAAAACATAGGAACAAACCTCGAATCTTCTTCTTTAGCCAAAGCATGGCATGGTTGATTAGCATAGCCATTTACATTTTGATAGCAGAGAGCAGAATGCAGAGTAGTTAGCAGAGGACAAAAGGCATTTACATTTTTAAACCTTTACCTGACCAGCATCTGAGTGGACAGGATCCAGCATGTGACCAAAACACCTAGGCAACAGATTCCCAATATGGGCAAAGCTCAAACAGCTAATTCTGATTGGTCAGAACTCACAGACTGGCCGGCACCTGAAGGCAAACTAACAATCCTGAGTGGGGGTTGAATATGTGCTCTCTGAGCCCAAACAGGAAAAAAAGTTTTGAGGCCTGGCTTTTTAAAAACTCAGCCACATATTCTACAGACATAAAAAATATATACAACATCACCCTCTTCCAAGTTTAACAAATCTTTATAATTTAGCCAGCTTGTTTTCCCCACATTTTCTCTTCTAACAAATGCTTCATGAGGTGATAACGACAATGGTACATTAGGAGACAGTCTGGCTTTATATTTATTCTAAACCCTCATTATGGCACTCCTAACAAAATGGTTTTTAAAATCTTTATTAACTTTAACTTTATCATACCACAGATAGGCGTGCCACCCAAATCTCAATTCATGTCCTTCAAGTTGCAATAACTTCTTGTTCTTTAAAGTTGTATTTTAAAAATTATTTTAAATGAACAAACAACTCGTCAGGAGAAGTATGTGCACCTTGACATGACTCATAGTATAGTTTTAATTATCAACTTCCTTTCTCGTAAGGGAGTCTTGCTGGATCATTTAGCATCTCACTATTGGAAATGCTTTGGATGCTATTAGATGCAGGAAGCCATTCCTTTGCAAAACTGAGAAACAGATCTTGTGAAAGCTGCACTATCTAATGTAACAGGCTGGAGCAAATTGTTCTTCTCAACTAAGTGGAAAACGTCTTGCATCATACAAGCAAGTGGAATTTATGCATTATTGGCAACAGATAGGAGATGGGGGGTTGCATATAATGAACAGAAATGGAAATATGTCATTCAAGCTTCTGAGTCTTTCCACCACCTATGCCTGGACTAATACAATGAACTATGGGTATGTCTGCATATGTAGGTCCCTCCATCTGTACTCATTCAGTTTTCTGAAAAATATTGGTGACTTATATTATTTAAATGTTATATTTTCAAATAGAAAAATAAAAAGGAAACTAAAAGTGACCAGGATTGCTTCAAAATGAAGAGATACCTTCCAGAGGGCTTCTAAGCCCCACAGGACATAGAGCTATTCTAAGACAGAAAGGATATGAGCAAATTGAGGTCAGCCCTCCCCCCCACCTCTGAAATGGTCTCAATTTGCAAGATGCAAATTTGCCAGTTGCCTGGTAATGCCATTCCCTACTTACTAGCTCAGACACCACAAACTGGCTGACCAATTGAAGGCATAAAATCCAGGAAATCTTCCATCAGAAATGTAAACAAAGCCATTGTACTACATTTTCATGAAACTCTCTACAAAAATTGTTTCTTATCTCTAACTTTGTAGGGTGACATATAGGGGAGATTTCAGAACAAACATCATCTTCCTCCTACCAGCTAAAATGAACTTACCGCAGCAAAAGTCCAACCACTTAATGCTCAGCATTATATCCCTCTGATTATATCTACTTAGTGCTGTTGGAATTCAGCAAATCAAGCATGCCTCATTAGCATATGGGTGATTTTTCTAGGAGGCAAACTCTGTGCTTCTAGAGGAA
This sequence comes from Charina bottae, assembly GCA_023362775.1. Taxonomy (NCBI): domain Eukaryota; kingdom Metazoa; phylum Chordata; class Lepidosauria; order Squamata; family Charinaidae; genus Charina; species Charina bottae. Next base: position 5,617,942 of record JALMGJ010000044.1, on the reverse strand, counting down.
GCTGCTTGTTGCCCCTCCCACTTCCTCTTCTCTCTCTCTGATTCTTCCACCGATGGGGTAGGACACACATGCCTGAACTCCTCCATGGAGAGGCCATGCCTAGGCTTCAAGCCCCCTTTCTCCACGCAGCCTCTGGCAGCAAACAGGGCCAGAGGTATGCAGTTTAGGGAACAGAAAGAAGAACTGAAAGCAATTTTCTACTGAAATGGCTGTACCTGGACTGAATAAATGTAAGAACTCTTTTGTACTTACTTTTTGTACCTGCAATGTCTAAGCGTGCGTTTCTTTATACTTGGGTGGGCTAAGAGTGTAAGAATAAGAACCTGAATCTCTCTAACGTGCTCACAGGCTGTGTTTTTAAACAATATTCCTTTTTCTGCCCGTGAGTTTACACAACGTTAAGCTCTGCTCCATTCACTGGTTCTAACAGGCCACTGAATGATCTTCAAGTATAAACGTGCTGTGAAAGCCAATAATGCATGGCCTGAGAGGAATGACCATAAGTCCTAATTCTGTCCACAGAAATAAAACAATGCCTAATTAAACATTCATGTGCAGTAAGAGTGAAAGGGAACTTTCTTTTTCTTTTTATAATAATTTTTATTAAAGTTTATAATAGACATAGTAAAAACAAATGCAAACTAAAAGAAAAGATAAAAGAAAAGAAGAAAGAAAGAAAGAAAGAAAGAAAGAAAGAAAGAAAGAAAGAAAGAAAGAAAGAAGTTTAAGAAGTGCAAGAGAAAGAAAAAAGAAAAGAGAGAGAGAATATAAAATAGAAAAGGAAAAAGAAACAAAGACAATAATAAAGAAGTGGTTTCTAACCTTCATCACATCAAGTACAAGCTAACATAACTCTTCACCGTCTTTTAAAACTTCAAACAAAAAACTCTTTCTTTCCGTAACCTAAGTCATATCTATATGCAATCCAGAAATCATTGTCTTTTCAGTCCTGGTTCAGCAAGAAGTCCATTAGAAGCTACCAGAAATGCCAAAAAAATAATTTATCCTTGATCAAATAGTCCAACTTTATACTCCTTCCTTTTGTGCTTCAAAATCTTGGCCTTTAATTCATTCCAGTGGTGTCGCAGGATTTGGTCTTTCATCAATCTTTGGCATTCCAAAAAATTCTTTAGATCTTTTTCCAAGCTACTTTGTAAATCCAGTAAAGAGGCATTTTCCAGGATTTCTTGTCCAAGTCCTTTTCTTGATTTACTGTATCTTCTGTATTTCTGTTTTAGTAATCTTTTCAGTTTTATTGTATTCCATACTTTCAAGTTCCATTATATCTGGGTCAGGTAAAAGTTATTTTTCATTCATCCTGAATTTGAATTTCAGTGGCAGTATCCCTATGCCAAAGAGATTTTTTTTGAGATATATAATGTAGGGGGCGTGGTGGCTCAGCGGGTAAGATGCCAGGCTTGTCAATCGGAAGATCGCAAGTTCGGAGGTTCGAATCCCTAGTCCCGCGTGATGGAGTGAACTCCCGCACTAGCCCCAGCTCTTGCCAACCTAGCAATTCAAAAGCATGCAAATGCAAGTAGATGAATAGGTACCACTTTGGTGGGTAGGTAACAGTGTTCCGCATGCGTCATGCCGGCCACATGACCGTGGAAGCGTCTTCAGACAACGCTGGCTATTCGGCTAACAAACGGAGATGAGCACCGGCCCCTAGAGTCGGACACAACTGCACAAATGTGTGGGGGAAACCTTTACCTTTACCTAATGTAGGGCAAACCAAAGATCACACACAAATAGATGTTACCAAGCCCCAACAGATTTTAAACCAAAAAGCAGCCTTTGCTACAATTTGGAGAGAAGTGGGAGAAAGCATTTGGAGACCAGATGTTTTCCCATTCCAAATCATCCACCTCCATGGGATTCCAGATAGACATTTGCCCTTTTCAACACAACACGTTTTGCAAATTCAATTATGAACTGATTTGATCTCTAACCCCTGCAAATCAGAAATTAGTAATCCATCAGTTTTCATTCCTCCTGAAGGTGTTTGCTGCAGTTCTTGACTCATAAATCATATCATATCAAAATACATTTCAAAAGCTTATTTTGAGAGATAATGCACATCTTAAGAATTATGTTACAGACTGATTCAGAAACCACTTATCTCCAACTGAACGCACTGTGTTCTTTAAGTTGTTTGTGGGCTGCTATCTATGTTTATTCACCATGAATACCTTCCACAGATTTCTAGACTTTCTTCCAAATGAACTTGCATAGAATTTTTGAGCTTGTTTTAATGACTTGTATTTCAGAATATACGCGTAGCATATCTGGATTGCAAAACTAAGTGCAACCACCAGATGGCAGCAAATCAACAAATCACATTTTAAGTCTGTGCTGCCATCTAGCAGTCATGCAGATTTTTGCAGACTCAGACCTGACTTAGTAGAATTCCTTCTCAGGGTTTACAGCGAGGGCAAGTATAAAAGGAAAGGACTATGACTGTATCATTGAGGTGGCCACTTAATCTTTGAGGGGGCTACTTATGGAAAGGCTGACAGGATAGACTTGTGCAAAAATTCCTCATACTGAGAAAAAAATACAGAAGCACTTGTAGGAAAATAGAGAAGTTTGTGCACTTAGCTCAGCAGAGATAAGAAATTGCTTAGTGCATATTTTTCTGACACGTTATATGCATGCTTATCTTACCATGACTTCATCTGTATCTGAGTATGGAGTTGCTTGACACCTGCCTTGTAACCAATAATCTGTTTGTAATTTGAGTCTTTTTGCTCCTGTAAAGTAGATATAGCCTGTATATGGCAGTGGGAAGGGGGTCTTTAACCTTGGGAGCATTGCTAACATGTCCTTTGTGTGACTGACCAGGCTCTGCAGACCCTTGCAAATAAACTGTTTGAAACTGAGTATTGGGGTCATGGTCTTGACTGAGTAAACAAACAGACCAGGATGAGCCTGGCTGTAAAAACAGCTGAGAAGGGAAAGGGTGCTGGAGTACTCATGAGTTTTATCTCCAACACCCTTCTTCGCGGTTAATTCCTCAATACGCTATTTTTGCTTTATTAAAAAAAATTATGGATTTGGATATTAATACTGGAGAGTAAGAAGGTAGATATTTCAAAAATGCTTGGGACCTTGGGTGAGTGCAGCACCTCTTGGCTCACCATTAAAGCAGCCTCTCTTCTTTCAGGTTTTCATACTACTCTGAAGAAAAGCTGCAGCTGCATTAAGAGTCACATTAACCTTAACTAATCAGCTTCTTAAAGCAGCTGCACTTTTTTCCAGTCTTGCACAGAAGCCTAAAAATGACAGGCTACATTAATGAATAGCAGAGAAGTTCTGTGCTTGCCCAGGGAACAAGCCACTTTGTCTGAAGCATTTTCAAAGTTCGCAGAGCCCTCCTGGAGAACAACTGGGGAGGAAATTAGACTCTCAGTTGGTCTACACTTAATTCATCAGAGTTTGCACCTCATTTTTCCTTCAAGAACTCAAGGAAGAATATGCAATGCTGCTGCTTCCTTTTTTTTTAACCCCCACAACAGCACTGTGAAGGCCTGAAGGCCCAAAGTCACTCAGTGAGTTTCCATGGATGAGGATGGACTTCAACTTGACCCTGCTCTACCGTCTCTCAGCTTCGACTGTCAATTCCTAAAAGTGGCTACATGCTAATGTCTCTGTGCTTCATGGGGCCAAGCTCTGTGATACACAAAATGCTCTGAAGATGTTAAAGCGCTAAGCAACTTCAGTATGTGAAGATGGCATATATTTTTAGGCATATGAAAAACAAGTTTGTTATTAAGCTCATACTTCAGGGTCTTTCAGGGCATGAGCTTCTCAATAACATCTTCATTGTCGGAGAAAGTTGCAACATTTATTTTTGGATTAAAAAAAAAGATGTTCCCCTTGCAGAAAGTATTAATAGTTTTAATTATAGCAAATAATATACTGTAACTCTTTGTCAATTAAGCTAATTAATGGCAAGATAGGACAGAGCACAGCAGGGTAGATATTTAAAGGTTATTAGCATGAATGGGTAAAGTGACTCCGCCTTCGGGGAGAAAGAAAGCTGGCTGAGATGCTTTTCTTCCTGAAGATCCAGGGAAGGTAACCACAGCATGATAAAACAGAGAGCATCTACAGTAAAAGGAGCAAGATGGTTCAGTGGAAAGCTGTAAAGAATCCAGATTTGCAAGAATTCAACGTTTCACCCATCCATTAAGCATAATTTATGCCACATGAGCTTGGGTTAAAATCTGACTTTGGAGATGTAACTCAGCAGGTTGTCATCTGTTTTTGTAACCTGTGTATAAATCAAGTTTCCACACCATTTAATAAGATGGGTTGCTCTTTGGAAGAGAGGAACAGATTAATGTATTCTTTCTTGCATATTGCTGGCCTCTAAAGACAGAACAAGACGTTATTTTCCATTTTCTAAAATAAAGATGAAGATGCCCTCACAGTTCCCGGTGACCACATCCCCAAAGCATTATGGAAGTCATTTATCATTGCTTTCTTCCAGGATGTGTTTTGACTCCATTTGTCCTTCAGCCAAGTACTCACCAGGGTCAACCCTCCTTGACTTCTGAGAGCACCTAAGGTCAACTAGGTGCTGCTACTGCTGAAGTTGGAGCATAATTAGGCAGAGGGAAATGGTTGCCTCAGCAACATGTGATAGAGATACAGCAAGGTGTTGGAGGATACAGGTAAGTCTGCCATGTCTTGCCTGCTACCTCCAAGCACAGTGGATGATGTTAATGTATTCAGTTAGTTTCTGTTTGTGGAAATGGAAAGAGATACTACTGAAATGTGAACATGTCTTGGAATACCTAAAGCAGTCATCCTCCCACTGCATAAAGCTATGAGCTATCCAACAGTGAATGGCTGGACCAGGTGACTAGGGGGTTCTATCCCAGAGGTCCCTCAGTGCAGTCAAGGTTGGATAGGAGATAGCTTTACACTGCAGAAAAACTGTGTGGAGGGAGAAACACTAAAACAGAGTGATTCTTTTTTTGTGGGTGTGCCTTGATTCATTGTTGACTCCTGGCAACTGACTGGGCAGGGCTATGTAATTTTCCTGGCAGCATTTTCATAATTGGCTTGCCCTTGTCTTCTTTCCAGGGCTGAGAGAGAGTGACTGGCCCAAAGTCATCCAGCTAATTTCATGCCTAAAGCGGGATTAGAACTCACAGTCTCAAACCCGGTGGCTTAACCACTACACCGAAGGGGCTCTCAAAACCGAGTGATAGGAAAACCTTATTTCAATCTATCTGCCGCTGAGAACCTGGAGTGTACTGTTCCTCCATGATGGAGAGAGTGTGAGTCAGGTGAGAAGCTGATCTACACAGGTCAGAGTTGAAAGGAAAATAGAACCAAACTGAGAAGGGAAGGAAGTGAGTGGGTCAGCCTAACTCATAGAAGGCTTATTACGTGGAGACATGTAAAAGAAGTGTTTTAGAAAAGCAAAGGAATCCCTCTGCTAGCTCTGTATCTATTGCCCTATGAGTCAGTGAGAACCAGTTTGGTGTAGTGGTTAAGGCATTAGGCTAGAAACTGGGAGACCACGAGTTCTAGTCCCACCTTAGGCACAAAGCCAGCTGGGTGACCTTGGGCCAGTCACTCACTCTCAGCCCTAGGAAGGAGGCAATGGCAAACCACTTCCAAAAACCCTTGCCAAGAAAACTGCAGGGACTTGTCCAGGCTGAAGCCAATTTAGCAGTCTGTTAGTACTGAAATGGAGCAGAGCTGCACAGTTCGTGTACAGAAAAAGAATATTGTTTAAAAACAGAGCCCATGAGCATATTAGAGAGATCCAGGTTAATATTAACACCCTTAGCCCACCCAAGCATAAAGAAATGCATGCTTAGACATGGCAGATATGAAAAGTAAGTACAAAAGAGTCCTTGCGTTTATTCATTGCAGGTATGATGTTCCATTTCTTCTTTGTGTTCCCTAAACTTTATACCTCTTGCCCTGCTTGCTGCAAGAGATGCGTGTAGAAAGGGGAAAAAATCTAGGCCCATCCATGGCCTAGAATGGAGCAGCACATAGCCAAGGAGTCCAAGGAGGAGAGAGAAGAATGAGAAAGGAAGTGGGAGTGGCCACAAACAGCTTCCTCAAAAGCATGGAGAGCTTGTATCTTAGAGCAGCCATCCATATGCTGATGAGGCATGTTGGATTTGCTAGAATCTCCAACACAGGCAATCACCAGGAGTCAACAATGACTTAAAGGGACCAAAAAAAAAAGTAGTCAATTGGTTTATAGCTGCAGAAACTCAGCGTGTATGCAAAGCTGATTTCCAACAGTCACGACATCACTACATATTATTGAAAAACAAAAACTTCCTTACCTCCTCTGTCCTTCATGTCATCCTTCTGTATCTCTCTGGATGCCTCCTTTTCCCCTCCTCTTTTCTCAGGGCTAGGGGAGAAGGCTGGAAGATGGAATGATAAAAGACGAAGCACAAAAAGGAAGAGTGAAGGGCAGAAGGAGAAAAAAAGCAGGGGCTGAGGAATAGCTATGAGTGGAGCGATGACTACAAAAGAAGGACTTGCTCAAGCACCCTCAATCTACTCTACAGGAATGGGGCAAAATTGCTAGAAAGCAGGAGCATCTGCAGAGTATGGTCAAAAAAGTCAATATGGTGGCTGTAATGGTGCAATCAAACACATCCACTGGAGCTTTGATTGCACCATAATGGCCCCCAACTTGACTTTTTGACCACACCCTGTGGACACTTCTGCGAGGAAGGGACAGTTGAACCTTTCCCACCCACATTTGAAGAAAAATACACAAACACAAAGTCAATTAGATAATGCAAATATTGCTGGCCTTCAGCTAAAATGAGGTATACTCCCTTGATTTCTTCCACCAGTTTCTCACTTGTGGAAGCTGTGGAATATGTACAAGATGTACACCATGCCACTCTTCCACTCAGTTGGCTAAACTCCAATTCCTAAAAGAGATTGCACTGTCCTTGGCATCTTCATAGACATCACTTTAATCCTCTTTTAAATAAATGCACCTGGTGATAGAATTCACAGGGTGGGAACCAGAAGAGGAGGACAGGAGTGTCCAAAGGGTATGGTCAAAAAAGTCAAGATGACAGCTGTGACAGTGCAATTGAAGTACAAGCAATGCACATAAAAAAATAGGTGGTGCCTCGACTGCAATGTCACGGTCACCATCTTGACTTTTTTGACCACACTCTGCAGACATCCCTGGAGATACACAACAGAGGTATCAATGTGATTAGAAAAGACTGAGGTTTGTGGCACTGTTGTGGGTGGGGGACACCCCTTTTAAGAATTATAAATATTTTTAAAAAAACATAAAGCTGAATTTTCGGTAGGCGTAGAAAATTGAAGACCAGCTGAAAAAGGAAAATGGGTGGGAGGGTGGAAAGGAATATGCAGAGGAGAGAAGAGCAAGCTAGAACAAGTAATTGGGTGTTGTTGTTGTTGTTCAGTCATGTCCGACTCTTCTTGACCTCATGGACCACAGCATGCCAGGCCTTCCTGTCCTCCACTGTCTCCCGGAGTTTACTCAAATTCATGTTCATTACATCGGTGATGCTATCTAACCATCTCATCCTCTGCCGTCCCCTTCTCCTTTTGCCTTCAGTCTTTCCCAGCATCAGGGTCTTTTCCAGTGAGTCCTCTCTTCGCATTAGGTGGCCAAAGTATTTGAGCTTCAGCTTCAGTATCTGTCCTTCCAATGAGTAGTCAGGGTTGATTTCCTTTAGGATTGACTGATTTGACCTCCTTGCAGTCCAAGGGACTCTCAAGAGTCTTCTCCAGCACCACAGTTCGAAAGCACCAATTCTTCGGCGCTCAGCCTTCCTTATGGTCCAACTCTCACAGCCATACATTACTACTGGGAAAACCATAGCTTTAACTATACAGACCTTTGTCGGCAAGGTGATGTCTCTGCTTTTTAATATGCTGTCTAGGTTTGCCATAGCTTTCCTCCCAAGGAGCAAGCGTCTTTTAATTTCTTGGCTGCAGTCACCATCTGCGGTGATCTTGGAGCCCAAGAAAATAAAATCTGTCACTGCTTCCATTTCTTCCCCTTCTATTTGCCAGGAAGTGATGGGACCAGATGCCATGATCTGAGTTTTTTTAATGTTGAGTTTCAAGCCAGTTTTTACACTCTCCTCTTTCACCCTCATCAAGAGGCTCTTTAGTTCCTCTTCACTTTCTGCCATTAGGGTGGTATCGTCTGCATATCTGAGGTTGTTGATATTTCTCCCGGCAATCTTAACTCCGGCTTGTGATTCATCCAGCCCGGCATTTCTCATGATGTACTCTGCATATAAGTTAAATAAGCAGGGTGATAATATACAGCCTTGTCGTACTCCTTTCCCAATTTTGAACCAGTCGGTTGTTCCATGTCCAGTTCTAACTGTTGCTTCTTGACCCGCATACAGGTTTCTCAGGAGACAGGTAAGGTGGTCTGGTACTCCCATCTCTTTAAGAATTTGCCAGAGTTTGTTGTGATCCACACAATCAAAGGCTTTAGCGTAGTCAATGAAGCAGACTTTTTCCATGATCCAGCGAATGTTGGCAATCTAATCTCTAGTTCCTCTGCTCTTCGAAACCCAGCTTGCACTTCTGGTAGTTCTCGGTTCACATATGTCGATGAAGGTTCTCAGTCATCCAGGTAGAATTGTCTGTAGCTTGAATCATGTCAACTGGATTTCTATTTTCTCAGTGGAAACGTTTCGCTCCTTATCCAAGGAGCTTCTTCAGTCTGAGCAAAGTTGGTAAGGGAATCCTAAATATGTTTCTAGGTAGCTGTGTGACCTTACACCTGGGGCTAGGTCATGGTTATATTGTTATATATAATGTATGTATGTATGTATGTATGTATGTATGTATGTATGTATGTATGTTATATTGAGATGATAAAAGGACTTAAAATAACATCTCAATATAACCATGACCTAGCCCCAGGTGTAAGGTCACACAGCTACCTAGAAACATATTTAGGATTCCCTTACCAACTTTGCTCAGACTGAAGAAGCTCCTTGGATAAGGAGCGAAACGTTTCCACTGAGAAAATAGAAATCCAGTTGACATGATTCAAGCTACAGACTCGGTTCACATACTGCTGAAGCCTAGCTTGTAGGATTTTGAGCATAACCTTGCTAGCATGTGAAATGAGCGCAATTGTACGGTAGTTTGAACATTCTTTGGCATTGCCCTTCTTTGGAATTGGAACATAAACTGACCTTTTCCAATCCTGTGGCCACTGTTGAGTTTTCCAAATTTGCTGGCATATTGAGTGCAGCACTTTAACAGCATCATCTTTTAGGATTTTAAATAGCTCAGCTGGGATACTGTCTTCTCCACTAGCTTTGTTGCCTTCCTAAGGCCCACTTGACTTCACTCTCTAGGATGTCTGGCTCAAGGTCAGTGACCACACCATCGTATTTATCAGGGATATTAAGATCTTTATTGTATAGTTCTTCTGTGTATTCTTGCCACCTCTTCTTAATCTCTTCTGCTTCTGTTAGGTCCCTGCCTTTCTTGTCCTTTATCATGCCCATCTTTGCACGAAACGTTCCCTTGATATCTCCGATTTTCTTGAAGAGATCTCTAGTCTTCTCCATTCTATTGTTTTCCTCAATTTCTTTGCATTGTTCATTTAAGAAGGCCTTCTTCTCTCTCCTTGCTATTCTCTGGAAATCTGCATTCAGTTGGTTATATCTTTCCCTTTCTCCCTTGCCTTTTGCTTCCCTTCTTTCCTCAGCTATTTGTAAAGCCTCATCAGTCAGCCACTTTGCTTTCTTGCATTTCTTTTCCTTTGGGATGGTTTTAGTTGCTGCCTCCTGTACAATGTTACGAACCTCCATCCATAGTTCTTCAGGCACTCTGTCTACCAGATCTAATCCTTTAAATCTATTCCTCACCTCCATTGTATATTCGTAAGGGATATGATTTAGGTCATACCTGATTGGTCTAGTGGTTTTCTCTACGTTCTTCAATTTAAGCCTAAATTTTGCGATAAGAAGCTCATGATCTGAGCCACAGTCAGCTCCAGGTCTCGTTTTAGCTGATTGTATAGAGCTTCTCCATCTTTGGCTGCAAAGTATATAATCAATCTGATTTCGGTATTGACCATCTGGTGATGTCCATGTGTAGAGTCGTCTCTTGTGTTGTTGGAAAAGAGTGTTTGCTATGACCAGCGTGTTCTCTTGACAAAACTCTATTAGCCTTTGCCCTGCTTCATTTTGTACTCCGAGGCCGAACTTGCCTGTTATTCCTGTTATTTTTTCACTTCCTACTTTAGCATTCCAGTCCCCTATGATGAAAAGGACATCTTTTTTTGGTGTTAGTTCTAGAAGGTGTTGTAGGTCTTCATAGAACCGGTCAACTTCAGCTTCTTCGGCATCAGTGGTTGGGGCATAGACTTGGATTACTGTGATGTTGAATGGTTTGCCTTGGATTCGAACTGAAAGCATTCTGTCGTTTTTGAGGTTGTACCCCAGTACTGCCTTTCCCACTCTTTTATTGACTATGAGACCTACTCCATTTCTTCTAAGGGATTCTTGTCCACAGTAGTATATATAATGATCTCCTGAATTAAATTTGCCCATTCCTGTCCGTTTTAGTTTGCTGATTCCCAAGATGTCGATGTTCAATCTTGTCATCTCATGTTTGACCACATCCAGCTTACCTTGATTCATAGATCTTACATTCCAGGTTCCTATGCAATATTGTTCTTTACAGCATCGGACTTTCCTTCCACTTCCAGACACATCCACAACTGAGCGTCCTTTTGGCTTTGGCCCAGCCGCTTCACTCTTTCTGGAGCTACTCGGAATTGCCCTCCACTCTTTCCCAGTAGCATTTTGGACACCTTCCGACCTGAGGGGCTCATCTTCCGGCATCATATCTTTTAGCCTTTTGATACTGTCCATGGGTTTTCTTGGCAAGAATACTGGAGTGGTTTGCCATTCCCTCCTCCAGTTTTGGACCACGTTTTGTCAGAACTCTCCATCCTGACCTGTCCGTCTTGACCTGACTGTTAGAGTTATTCTATGTAGAATTCAAATGGATTTCTCCACTGTGATATTCTAGCTTGTAAAGACAGTAATTTTCCATACGACTCTACGAATGTTCTCAAAACATTCCACCGATAAACACCAGGTGTGGCCTTGGTCATAGCCAAAACAATGTATTACGTGAGGTAGTGATATCAGTCCAAAATACCTTATCTCATGGGAACGGTTTCCCAGAGGGGAGACAATGTGCAACACTGCCATCTCATGGCGATTTATAGTAAGTACAACTCTTAATGCATTGTTAGTTTAAAATGTCCTGACCCACATATAGCCAATCAGAATGCTGAAACAAGTGTATATCTCAGCTATGAACTATGGGTCTATGCTTCTTGACTTCTTGACTTTCTGTCTGTCATGTTGCCATGTACTCTGTTCCTGAACTGTAACTATGCCTGGCCTTTTGTACCTGGCCATGGTTTTCTTCACATCTGCTGATGGAACTCTGCTCATGCTTTGTTGTTTTTCCTTTTTGCAATAATGTAACTCATATCCATTATTGCCTTATGCTACAATAAAATATTGTTAGCCCTACACGCTGCACTCTGTTTGGCTTACTCTGCGCCTGGACTCCATAAGCCAGCAATATCCCACACTGACTTCATTGAGTTACGCAAGCCCCTTCGCCACGACAAGGCAGTGATCCATGAAGGGGAATTGGGTGTAGGATACACTAAAAATGTTGTAGTTCCCATGTTTTGTTGCAGGCTCTAACAGTGCCTTCCAATGCTGTCCTCACCTGCCATCTTTGAAATTTCATGCAACATATTGCAATCTTTATCACTCTTCGTTTCTGCATGGCCATGCTTGTTCTGGTCTCTGTTTGAGGGGCTACATGATATTCTGATTGAGACTCAAACCGCGGTTTCCCCAGGTTCAAATTATTTCCCTATTTGCACTGTCCAGGAAACATATTGAAATATTTTAGTCTCAATTCCAGATTTGTTTTTTTCTTTATTTACTTGTTTGCCCCACCACATGGTTCCGTGAAAACTTGTTACCTAACTGCCCTTGTAGTAAAACCTAAGTTGTGTTAAAAATTGTTAAGGTAAAAGGTAAAGGTCCCCCCCCCCTCACAGTTGTGCAGTTGTGTCCGACTCTAGGGGCTGGTGCTCATCTCCATTTGTTAGCCGAAGAGCCAGCGTTGTCTGAAGATGCTTCCACGGTCATGTGGCCGGCATGACATGTGCAGAATGCTGTTACCTACCCACCGAAGTGGAACCTATTAATCTACTTGCATTTGCATGCTTTCAAATTGCTAGGTTGGCAAGAGCTGGGGCTAGTGCGGGAGCTCCGTCATGCGGGACTAGGGATTTGAATCTCCGAACCTGCGATCTTCTGATCGACAAGCCTGGCATCTTACCCGCTGAGCCACCACGCTCCTTTCCTTTTATTTAAAAATCTTTTTTTTTAATTTCCTTTCCTTTTATTTAAAAATCGTTAAATAACACCAAAAAGGCACTGAAATACATTAGCTTCAGGAAATCAAGAGAGAAAGAGAGACAAGTCAAGCTAAAGAGGAGGAGGAGGAGGAAGAGGAGGAGGAGGAGGAGGAGGAGGAGGAGGAGGAGGAGGAGGAGGAAGAAGAAAAGAGAAAATTGTATCTTCCTTTTATTAGCACACTGCAAATTATTTGAAGCAAAGTAGCTGTAGTGCATGGAGCCATGAATAAGCATTAATAATATGGAAACTATTCAGGAACAAAAAGGAAAAAAAATGTCCATGAAAGGTCACTTGAAATAGCAGAATTGTGTGCCATTCCTATCTACAGCAAAATTAATTTTTTTTCATATATTATGTACGCTGATTCAAAGATCAGAGGAGTGAATAAAATACTGCTTTCTGGAAGTATAATTTGCATAAGATTTTTAAGAATCGTTTTAATCTAGCAGACAACTGCTGCTATTTTGAGGGCAGATATTTGCCTTTCTGTTTCTCTCTCTGAATGAGTTATCTACAAATTACTAACCCCACAAAAGAAACAGAACTGACATTTTATTACACCTATTAGTACAATTAAGATTCTTCCTCTATCTGAAGAAACCCCACAGCAGGCCATACAACAGCACTCATTTTCCACTGCAATCCAATTTTCTAAGAAACTATCCTAAAAAATAAGATCGCTTTCCCTTTAGAACAGCAGCAGCTGAAATTCAGGGCAGACAAAGATTGCATAGTCAGGCATTTCATAAAAATTAGAAAGACGTTTGATAGCTTCTTTAATCTATGTCCCTGCCAATGGAGGGCTGCCCCTGACTGAAAAATTGCCAGTCTTAAATTGAGATCAGGGAAAGGTCAAGTACAGTTTGATGCTGAAAGCCTTCAGTGCTGGGACTTCCAACACTGTTCAATGGATAGATTAGACAGGAAATGTTTGTGTGACAAGCTACAGTTCCTCTCATTTTTATCCCAATCCTCCTAGGTATAACTGGCTGTGAAACATGCAGAGGCCATTATCACTGTTTAACTGAGCGGTAGAACGTGATTTTCATCTTAGCCAGTTCTATTAAAGCTGTTTACGTTCACTCATTCATTGTGGTTTGTTTTCCTTCTCTAAGGATTGGCCTTGACTGTAAGGAAATTTATTTATTTATTTATTTATTTATTCAATTTATATAGCTGCCCATCTCGCTTTTACGTGACTCTAGCAGCTTACAATAAAACAAATTAAACCACAAAATACATAATATAAAAACAAAATAAAAACACATAGCAGCCGGGGACGATCCAACTTATCCATACAACCAGGGGACAGACTCTAACCCAGTGCTTTCCAAACTCCTGCCGTTGGCGACACACCAACGGTGACGGCACGAGGGCGCTCGTGGCGGCGGCGTGCATGGTGGCGGCGGCGGCCTCATGTTTGTGCTAAAACCCGGAAGCGCTGATGGTACGCTGCTGCCGCCACTGCACACACCACCACTGTCGCCACGCACGTCGCCGCAGGGGCAGCAGCGCACCATCGGCACTTCCTGGTTTTGTCGTGACACACAGTTTGGAAAGCTATGCTCTAACCCAAGCCCAGTGCCCCAGGCTCGAGCACAAAGCCAGGTATTCATGGCCTTACTAAACAGGGACAGGGCCAGTCTAATGTTCCAAAGGTCGGGTGCCACTGCAGAAAAGGCTCTCCTTTCCCCGCCAGCCAACACTCCCTAGCTGATGGTACCCAGAGCATGCCCTTCCTGCCAGATCAGATAGGACAGGTAGAAACAATTGGGGAGAAACAATCCTGTAAGTAACCCAATCCAAAGCCATGAAGGGCTTTAACGGTGACAATCAGCATCTTGAATTGCACCCAGAAGCGCACCGGAAGCCAATGCAGCTCGCGGAGCAGTGGTGTCACATGTGCCAAGTAACTAGCACCAGTAACTGCCCATGCTGCTGCATTTTGCACCAGTTGAAGCTTCTAAATACTCTTCAAGGGCAGCCCCATGAAGTATATGTTCTGTACATCCAACTTTGAAGAATACAATGTCATCGTTGTTACTCTTGTAGCTGTAAGCTTGAAGGGCTTCTTAGGACAGTTCAGAAATGCGGAAGTAGGGTCTTTATACACACCCAAACATACACACATGCACATACACACACAACTCATATGCTGAAGAACACCAGTACCCAAGAGTCCAACGCCTCTTTTATTGGAATCAGCTACCAGTAGAGAAATGGGGGCATGGGGGCTCAGCGGGTAAGACACCAGGCTTGTCGATCGGAAGATCGCAAGTTCGGAGGTTCAAACCCCTAGCCCCACATGACAGAGTGAGCTCCCGCACTAGCCCCAGCTCTTGCCAACCTAGCAATTCGAAAGCATGCAAATGCAAGTAGATGAATAGGTACCACTTCGGTGGGTAGGTAACAGCGTTCCACGTGCGTCATGCTGACCACATGACCGCGGAAGCGTCTTCGGACAACACTGGCTCTTTGGCTAACAAACGGCGATGAGCACCACCCCCTAGAGTCGGACACGACTGTGCAGGGGAAACCTTTACCTTGACTTACCAGTAGAGAGGAAGATGCTAGCCAATCCAGGTAGGAGTTGCTGTTGCGAGCTTCATCTGGTACATCAGTTGTGCCCACAGACTGATTCCGGCGCTGCTAACCTCAAGATTAGATTCCTGTAACATGGTCTAAATGGGACTCCCTTGGGACTAGATGGAAGCTACAAAGGTTGGACATCATGTAGCTTTATTCAGCAGAAAGAATGGATGGGGAGAGAAATCTAGGAGTGTAACTTTTATATGGAAATCTTCTTGAGGCTGATGACAGAAAATGACAGAAAAGAAAAAAAAAGAAAAAAAAGCTTTATTTATGAAATAACATAGTGATAGGAGGTCTGAGTTCCCTAAGTTACTACAACCAAGGGCTGCTGCTGCTATTATTATTATTATTATTATTATTATTATTATTATTATTATTATTATTATTATCTGCCAACTCTATTAGACTCTGGGCAGCTTACTAAATCCAGAAACAATTAAAACAATTAAAACCATTAAACACACATAACCACACAGCCCGGATCAATTATTCAGATATGACAGGTGCCCCACAAATACATCAATAAACACATTAACTCCAGGCCTAGGAACAGAGCCAAGTTTTAAGGGCTTTCTGGAATCCCAGGAACCCCAACATTTAATAGAAGGGACCTGGCGTGCAGCCACTCTGTATAAATATACCGGGTAGACAGAGACAATTGGAGATAGGTGGCCCCTCAGATAACCAGACCCTAAGCCATGAAGGGCTTTAAAGATGACGACCAGCACCTTGACTACTGGCAGCCAATGAAGCTCATGTAGTGGTGGTGACGTGTGGGCATACTGTGAAGTGCCCATCACTGCTCACAGTGCTGCATTCTGTACCAGATGTAGCTTCCAGTTGGTCAAGGGCAGCCCCATGTAGAGAACATTGCAATAGCCTAATCGTGAGGTGACTAGGGTGTGAGTGACTGTCTGAAGGGCCTCCCAGTCTACTGCAAGGCAATCGCAACTTCCAACTCGTTTTTTAATGTTTTTTTACTTGTGAACCACCCAGAGTTGTTGGGAGTCAGGCGGTAAACACATTTAATAAATAAACAAACAAACTTCTGAACCCTTGCACTGAGGAAGCTTCGTTGGGACCTGGGGTGAAATATCTGCAGATATCCTGATAGAGTCTTGGCACTGATCTGATGAAGCCTGGAGAACCTGGATACTAAGTATGTATAGAAGATAAAAGTTCAAGGTCCCTCTGCCAGCTGTCTCTCCATCTGTTGTCCCTAGTGGTCAATAGGCTTATAGGTGCAGAAATCAGTGTCTGCAAAATTAGATACCATTAATTACAGAATGAAGCTTTTATCTTATTGGGTGGAAAGCCGTAGTGAACACATATTGCACCTGTGCTAAAAGTTCTGCAATAGTAGCTAATATGTCACCAAACCAGGTTCAAGAACTTAGTGTACAAAGCCCTAAACAGCTGAAGTTACCTTAAAGCAGTGGTCCCCAACCTTTTCGGCACCAGGGACCGGTCGTGGAAAAAAAATTTTCCATGGACCAGGGGGGACGGGGTTTGCAGGCAGGAGCCAATCGCGTGCACCAGGGGGTGGGGTTTGCAGGTGGGAGCCAATCATGCACACCGGGGGCAGGGTTTGCAGGTGGGAGCCAATCACGTGCACCAGGGGGCGGGGTTTGCAGGCGGGAGCCCTGCGGGCCACTTCCTAACAGGAAAGGTTGGGGAGCCCTGCCTTAAAGGACGTATTTGAATACCCCTGATGCTTTGTGGGTTGTTATACATTTCCAATCATCCTATGTTATCATGTTATACATTTCCAATCATCCAATCAACAGCGACAGATAGGGCTGAGACTCAGAGTAAACGGAAGAACCTGGTCATTCCTTACATGGCTGGCGTGTCTGAAAAGATAAAACGGATATTTGGCAAACACCACATACCTGTATATTTCAAACCCACCAACACACTGAGACAGAGGCTTGTACACCCCAAAGATCAAACTCCAAAACACAAGAAAAGCAATGTAGTTTATGCAATCCAGTGCAGTGAGGAGTGCTCTGAACTCTACATTGGAGAAACCAAACAACCTTTGTACAGGAGGATGGCCCAACACAGGAGAAGTAACACCACAGGACCAGAGTCAGCAGTTTATCTTCATCTAAAGGAAAAAGGACACTCATTTGAGGACATTAATGTTCACATTTTAGACAGAGAAGATAGGTGATTTGAGAGAGGGGTCAAGGAATCCATTTATGCCAACTTGGAAAATCCTTCCTTGAATAGAGGTGGGGGCCTCAGGCACAATCTTTCCCCTATTTTCCTCCCTGCTTTGTCTTCTGTGCCTAGGAAGATTAAGACCATTTCACAAGCTCAACAGCAGCATGGTGATCTTAACGATCCTCCTTTAGATGATAAAGGGACTTAGAAACAACATCTCAAAATAACCATGACCTAGCCCCACGTGTAAGGTCACACAGCCACCTAGAAACATATTTAAGGATTCCCTTACTAATTTTGCTCAGACTGAAGAAGCTCGTTGGATAAGGAGCGAAACGTTTCCACTGAGAAAATAGAAATCCAGTTGACATGATTCAAGCTACAGACAATTCCACCTGGATGACTGAGAACCTTCATAGACATATTCCAATCATCCTGTTTTTATTGCTTGGGAATCCATTCTATATTTCTTCTGAATTGATTTTCCTATTTAAACTTACAGATGTCTTTTCATATATAATTTTATTTTGTAGTATTTAATTAAATATTCAGTGGATCATTTCATCTGAGTTTTGTTTTCTTTCTTTCTATGCAATGTGCATAGGCATAACTTTACTTTTGGAATGTTTAGTTTGTAATCAATTTAAATGGAACCGAACGTATTTGTGTGTGTTTGCGTGCATGTGAACTTATAATTGCTATATCTCTGATTTTTAAATCCCCCAGAATAATCCTAAAGCCTCGGGGAAAGTGTCTTAGGGTGTGAGATCTTCCCTTGTGATGGAAGAAGAGGAGAAGGAGGGAGAGGTTCAACTTGGGAGATGAGATTTGTCTGATCCTTTCTCAGCTACGATAGGAATCTCCAAGGGACTTTCCGCTGGGGCATCAGAGATTAAATAGTGGTAGAAGTCAAATTGCAGCAGATTCAGAGGCACATTGTGGGTGGATGTTGGCAAGCTGTAAAGCTGCATAGCTTTGCTTTTCCAGTTTCCTGGCACCATTATATCATTTCCCTCATTGACATCTATTGTGGGGAGAGATGGTGAGGAAGGAAGGAAGGAAGGAAGGAAGGGAGGGAGGGAGGGAGGGAGGGAAGATTTCTCCTTTCTCTTTTATGACCTACTTATGCAAGGCAGCTAGGATAAAGTTGGCTTCCTACTGTTGGATCTTCCCCACTTCACCAGCAGGATTGTGGATTATTTACCCTCTCATTCTGTCATTTGATTTGCTGGCACAATGTTTCAGATTCTTATGTCCCAATGCCTCAGACTACTCTAGTAATTATCTCACTGTATATTCCTTGAAGTCAAATGTCTATTCATTATTATTATTTTTGCTTCCCTCCATAATTAAAGGACTCAGCATGAGGAGGCACCTGACTGATGTTCTCTGGGTTTTGAAGCTAAGCAGAGGGTCAGGGATGGGGGGCGGTGGCTGGTTAGTAGTTGGATGGAGAACCACAGGCTAGACTGGAAAACCGAAAAACACCCCAGAAGAAGGAAATGGGAAACCACATCTATATTGTTGCCAATAAAACTATATGTCCCTGTGCAGTCACCGAAATCCCACTCAACTCAAAGGACACCTTTATCTTTCTTTCTTTTTTTAGCTCTTTAACATCATCGGCATGATTTCACAGAGTTCAATAATGGAATACTGACCTTGTCTCCTTTTGTCTTCTTGAAAGTTTGCGAGAATCACATCACTTCTACTGTCAGAAGAAAGACTGAGGAGGTGCATCTTTTTTCTTGTATTTTGACAATCTGGTGCTTGGTGTGAGTGATGCAATGTTGTCTTGACTGCAGGGGCATTCTATAAAGAAAGAGCTGCCCATTTATTTCCATTATAGCTGAATGCATCAATCTTTCTAAGGCACTTCCATACCCCCTGTGTTTTGAGGCCCAATCTTCACAAAGCCATTTGAAGTGGACTCAAAATTACCTTCACTCTTTAGAGTTTTCTGCTGACATTGAACTCTATGCTCCCCCTTTGCAGATGTGGTATTTGCAGAGAACACCATGGACACACTCAGCTGGTGTTCACCCTTTGTCTCTTCAGCAGCCAGTAGGACAGTGCAAAGACTAGCACCCAATAAATGCCCCACTCCTGATCCACCATCATGTGCAAAGTACCAAAAAATCAGGTAAAACAAAATGAAATTAATTGCTAGCACTCTCCCTGACCCAGTCTATGTTTTTCTGTATTTCTGTTTATGTACCTTTACCTGATGGTTTGCAAGAAAATAATAATAATCTGAGAGGCTTGCTATGAGGGACAACTATGTGGAAAAAGATGAATGGTATACAAGCCAAATGGCCAAACTGATGTTAGCTCACTGTTGCTTTAAGAAGCCCCTGTGACTTGTGAAGCTACCATGCCAACAATTCTGCAAGCATATTTTCCCAAAAATTGTGACCCCGGTTGCATGTTACTACCTGGATTTGGGGAAGGGGAAAATGAAGAAGACAAATTCTAAAACAATACATGTACAAGGAGAAAAGCTCCAAAAACAGGATGCTGAAACTCTTGGGGAGGTGCAAAGAGTAGAAAGCTTCATTGCAGCTGTTAGGTAATGGAAGATTTGAGCCCTGGAACAAGGAGGTAAAACTTTCCTCCCTCAAAGAGGAAAAGAGGTGTCCACAAAGCTGCAGAACTGCAGCAAGAGATTCCTGGAAGCTTCATTTTAAAGAAAAAGTAATTTCAGAAACAGCTTTGCTTTACTGGGGGTTCCAGTAAATTAGAACAGAGTCCACAGTAAATTCATTCATCTCTGAATAGCTGGGGATGTCATGCAAACCATCCATTCTCATGCCAGTTGCAAAGTGGTGCCCGTACCGTCCGTTTGGAGGCAGGATTCTTCTAGGTGGGCTGGACAGAGATGGACATTTACAGGTTCAGACTGGTTCCTGCTCCATTCTTCTTCAGGTGACACATATTATCCTTGGCATCAGCTGGACTAGCAGGAGAGAGAAATTGCACTGTTTCTCAGGTCCATGGCCTTCTGCTGGAAAAAGACCAGCACCTTAAATCCATCTATACACTACTAAAATCCTCATGTCTGTTTGTCTGTTTGCAACCTTCAATTGGGTGCATCATAGGACAGCAATTTTTGAAGCAAGGTACCTCAAATGGGCTAACTTAAAGAATGCGTCCAAAACCCAGGACCCATTGTAAGATTGAAATTTGGCAAAGTTGTAGCTGCTTCAGTGCCACTGCACCTTCCGACTACACTTCCCAGAAACCTGTAGGTTGAGTGGCACAAGGGAAGATGGGAAGGATGTATCCCCACTCTTTTTCCTGCCTCCCTATGTCCCCTGTGCCCAAACAGCTGGCGGCAAGGCCTGACGGGTGAGCAGTGATTGGCTGCTTTGGAACCAAGGCCAAAATTTGAAATCTCTTAATGGTGGTAGGCAGCGAGGGAAGGACAAAGGAGTGATTCAGATACCTTCTGGCAAGGTAGGGATGGCTGGGGGGTGCCGGCAGTCAACGGGTGAGCCCTCTTGCTCCCTGGAGGGAGGGGGCCCTTGGGGCTCCCAGGATGGGGAGCGGGGTGCAGTTTTCCTCACGGTCTGTGGCTCCCTTTGTTCCCCCTCCCCCCAGCAAAGTGGCAGGCAGTTCTGCGGGTCAACCAAGGAGGAGGAGGAGTGATTTCTGACACTTTCTGCCAGCTTCCCACTAGCAAAGTCAATGGGGAAGCCCGCAGGAAGTCAGAAGTCGGTCCTTCTCCCACTGCTTTTTTGTCTGCCTGTGGTAATTCCGTTTCTCTGTTTAGGTAAGGAAATAACTCTGAAAGGATGACCCAGCAGGTCACGGGTTGTCTAGTAGCAATTAAAGATGCTTAATTTTAGATTGATTGTGTGTAGGTGGCTGTTTCTTTCCAAATATGCCTTGTTGTTGGCGAGAAACTGCATGACTTCTTGGCTTAGAAATTTAAAAGATGTAAAAATTATGCACGCTGAGCTGCCTTCTCCCATAGGATGATGATGATGATGATGATGATGATGATGATGATGATATCTAGATTTCTTTAAAAAGCCTTTTCTCTGAGTTAAAACTTTTGCCTGTTTAAATTATGCTAGAAAAGAGGTTCATTTTATTCAGTGAAAGACCTCAGTCTTGAAAGATCTCAGTTTCCATCCAGGTTAAGCAGAGAGCGAGTGGGAGGGGGAGAGAGAGGGGGGGGAAAAATACATTGCAGTAGAACAGAGATCTGGCTTCAATGTCCTTCTTCTTCCCCAGTGTTCAGGACATGTGTCTTGTTGCTCTTGTGGGCTGGCAGTAAGCAAAAGCTGAAGACTCTTTTGTGCTGAGCTGAAAAGCAGCTGTTGCCATGTTTATTTCATTGCAAAATGAAGCATATTCTCTCTCTCCATAATGCACATCTTTTGCAGAAGAAAAGCAATTGTATTGCTGGCTGTACCATCGGGAACTGATGGCCAGGGGCAGAACCAGAGGTTATCCTGACAAATATATGTTCCAAGCTCTCATTTCCTAAGACAATTTGATTTTTTTTGGTGGGGGGAATACATATTCACCAGTTTCCCAGCCTGTTAATGAGACCTGGGGAGCTAAGAGGAAGTAAAAAATCAGTTGAAAAAGCAGCGAGGAAGACGATAGGGATGAGGGTAGGAGGAAATTGTAGGGAAGGAGAAGGTTAAGCATGCCTTGCTATATTCACGGTTCCCAGGAACTGTTCACTTTTAAATTAGCTTATTAGTACAGTATATTCTTGAAACCTGCTTGTTTAGTGGGTTACCAGATCTGGGCTTCAGACAAGATGGCAACTAAGAGTTCTAGTTATCTTCTTGCTGCCATCTCGTGGACATCTGTATTTTTGCAGCCCTATTTCTATGTTCCCAGATCCCATGGAAAGTTGTCACCTCATTCAAGCAACATGAATATAACTTTCTCAAATGCTCATCTTCATAACTTGCTAACCACAACGTGAAGATGCCCCACTAGCCTGTCCTCATGACATT
Source organism: Charina bottae (assembly GCA_023362775.1). Lineage (NCBI taxonomy): Eukaryota > Metazoa > Chordata > Lepidosauria > Squamata > Charinaidae > Charina > Charina bottae. Next base: position 5,595,720 of record JALMGJ010000044.1, on the reverse strand, counting down.
GCCTTCCTATCCCCAGCTCATGTGCATACAGCCTCTATTTGTCTTTAGCCCTTCCGGTTTTAAAGTCGTGTTTTCCATCCCCCCCCCCCCAATACACCTCATTGAACCAGGGCAGAGGTATCTGCCCTGTAATCAGGGCCGCAACTAGGGGGGGCAAGCGGGGCATGTGCCCCGGGCGCCGCACTAGGGGGTGCGCCAAAATGACAAAATAACCCATGGGGGGGCACGGAATCCATGTTTGCCCCGGGTGACACAGACCCTAGTTCCATCCCTGCCTGTAATGCCTCACTCACCATTCAAGCCTGATGGGGGCTCCTTATGGATTAAAGTTGTAGCCCTCTTCTGGTAGAGCACTAGACCTCTATTATAAACATGTGTTTAGTAAACTTTGAAAGAGCACTAGATCCACGCTTAAAAAAAGAAAGAAAGAAAAGGACTAGCCTTTCCCATCCAGCCCTGAATCTTGATTTAAACTGGGAAAGGACAGACACGTTCTTCCAGCTAGGTTTTGCTAGTTTTGACTGTTGTCTGTAACAAATGCCTTACAGGTTCTGTGGTGTTTCTGCTAGCAAGGAGTCTCACGTGGCCATATTTTCTGTGTTTTTATTACTTTGTGGGGGAGCAACACTGTTTTCTTACTCACCGGGTACTCCATTTGGCTACTTTTAGAAACTGCCAGCTCCAGACCCTGGCTGCCACAATGAGAGCACTTGAGGGTGAAAAAGATGGAAGGAAAGAATCCCAGGAACCAAATGGCTGTTCAATGACATTTTAAAAAAATCATTCATCAAATGCTAGATAGTAAGGAACTTTCTGCCTGGGTGGCCTGAATTCAATTCAGTCTCCAGACTTCGGAGGGGTTTTGCATAAGGGGGATTTTTAACAAGTTTTCTGCTTGCCACATTAAAATAGCTATTTTGAAAGATGTGAACAATCAAAGAATGTCTTAAGAGTATCATCTTTCTTTCTCCATGAAGATATCTGTATCTCTCTGGGTATCCTTCCTTCCTTCCTTCCTTCCTTCCTTCCTTCCTTCCTTCCTTCCTTCCTTCCTTCCTTCCTTCCTTCCTTCCTTCTCCATCCCACACTTGCCCCATCTTCCTGAGCTACTACTTTTTTTCAGGCAATTTATTTATTCATTATTTGTATATTCTGTCTTTCCTGCAGTAGCTTAGCATTCTTAGCATTCCTTCTTCCCATTTTTCCTCACAAGAACCCTGTGAGGTAGGCTCAGCTGAGAGATAGCGAGTGAGCTAAACGACTTCCATAGCTGAGGGTGAATCTGAACCTGAGTTTTCCTATTCCTAAACCAATACTTTAATCACTACATGACCCTGTCCTGTTCTCCCTTCTCAGCTCTCTCTAGCATTTTTTCTCCCTCTCTAGCTCTCTCAATCTTTAACATTTCTTCTTCATTTATCTTTTTTCTTCCTCTCATTCTGCACCATAGTTGCTGCCCCTCAAATTTTCCCCTAGAAGTTTTTCTTAAGACAAAAGTGAGGGGCTGCCACAGAGAAGTCTCTGTTAATTCCCCTCCCCACTAACCAATCTACACACACCCCAACATTTATGCATACCGTATTCTTGTAAACTATCTTTCAGATGGTTGTTGTGGGTTTTCCGGGCTGTGTGGCCGTGTTCTGCAGTTTTGGTTCCTAACATTTCACCAGTAGCTGTGGCTGGCATCTTCAGAGGACAGGAGCACAGCTAGAAGATTCTGTGCCCAAGTGGAGGGTGTGTGTTCCTGCTGGTGTTTATAGCTGCTGAGAGGGTGTGTGTCTTCTGTGGGTCATTTACAAGAGATTAGGAGAGGGTTTATTGTGGTGATTAGGGGGTGTGGTGCTGTCATGTGTGAGATTAACACATCTATTGTGTGAGTTATTTGTATATTTCTGTGGTTGAGTAGAGTTCATTGACCTTTTGCAAGCTGTGTTTTTCAGGACTGGCAGCCAGGTTTTGCTGATCTTTAAGAAAGCTTAACCATCGGATTCTGGCCATGAAAGCCTTCGACTATATATCTTTCAGATCTCAGAAGAGATACAGAGTTACTTTGTTCTGCCTAAGCCCAACTTCGTTTAAACAACTAAGAGAGGAGGCATCTGACTGCAGTTTAAGACTTTTAAAATCAGTAGGCTAAGTGTTGTCCTCCCACAATGGCAAACAAGGGAAAATTTATCACAGGGTATATTGATTGCTTCAGCCAATGTGAGTTAGGAAATTTGGCAGACAAAACTCATTAAAACAGCAGGCCCCATATTACATTTTATCACATACACATGCTATTTATTCAAGTGCTATTTACTAACTGAGCTTTGCCTTCCTTCTAAAATATCAGCTTTCTGGGCCAAAATGAAGGGATACCCACTATATCTACTTAAAACTTAACTATGTGGAGCTGTGCTTTGTGAGGTAAGAAATCCTAATCGAGGGGCACTAAAGAACAATCTTGCAGGGACGTGATAATGATTCTCCTGTTGTTTCTGAAAGGCCATTTATGAAAGAAAACAAGTGCATAATGTTCTGAGGACTGCTGGATGTCACAGCGTGTTTCATGGACGGTTCTAAATGAGCTGAACAGCCTTGTTGTGGTGAACATTAACATTTTGACACTAAATTAAACATGGAAAGTTAGAGCCCAGCACAGCGATGTACTTCTGATGGGCTCGGACATTATTTGGTGAGCAAAAACGTCTGGGATCTTAAAGGCAATGGCTAAGATCTTACTCGGGCAATCTTTACAGCTGAATATCTCTGCAGAGAAGACTGTCTCTGAACTAATAAGAAACTCCACTGTCAACATGGCTTTAAGGCATGACCTGTTTTTCACACACTGTCACAGAACTCAAACGAAAAACAAATCATTGGGTGTATTTTCAAAAACAGTCTTCTAGGTGTCTTTGATGAAAGAAAAATACACTGCAGAATGTTTTTAAGAGTGGCAGCTGATGTCCACAGTGTGACTGAAATTAATCAAAACACAGATTTTGAAGGACGTATCTATGCACCGCAATCCGTAATCCAAAAAAATGACTGCCATATCCATTTACTAGAGGGAAGCATCTGTTTAACAAAAGTTAATGTATATAGTTGCTCCCCACCATTCTCTGTAGCCTTCCCAAGATGCTATCTACTAGGGAATATCCTCTTTTTCCTCTGGACCATATCAATCGAGCTATTCCAGGGTTGGTCCTTCAAGGTGTTTCAAACATTGTCCAGCCCTAAAAAAAAGGTCTGTTACATCTGGAACACCATGTCTAGAACATCATGAACTTTCTGGTCTGAATTATTAAATTTCAGAAAAGTACCAGCCAGATCCAGAGAAAAAACTGAATAAGAACATTCCTTTCCCAGAATGATAAATTTTGTACATACCTACTATCTACCACTTCAGGTTTCCTTTGTGTTTTTGCTAGGCAAATAGGTACACTACGAAACAATATATTGGACTGTACCCCTCTATGGTTTAAATTGTTTAATGTTTCTGGGCTTTCAATTACAGTCTTGGAAATAAGGAGGGTGATTGCTTTGCAGCATGTTAGGTTCTCATTTTTTTTTTTTTAAAAAAACTAAAATAATATTTTAAAATAAATTAAAAGGAAGTAAGACAGGGAACCTGGCAGCCAACAAGAGAGGTGGATGGACAATCAAAATGACATGCACCATAATACAGATTATGTAATACTGATGCAAATTACATATTTTGAGTCATTTGCATGATGATGTCATGACATACAGTATAATGTCATTGTGGCTTCTCCCAGACATGTGAAATCAGGTAGTGAATGGATACCCTCCTTGTGGGGGAGATGGGCGGTCATAGAAATATGAAGTATAAATAAATAAAAATAATACTCACTTGAGCCTGGGTAGACACAAATATCCTAAGATCTGAGCCACTTAAGTGTTCTTCATTTGGGCTTTGAATCTATCATTACCAGGGTAACTTCTGCTGAAAAATCTGTTGTCTTATTACTGCTGTCATACCAACAAAGGACAAAACCAGAAGATACCTGGACCATTTATTATATCATCAAACCATTGCAGGGTTTCTTTTCTCATAATCTGAAAGATTTATAAAAATGTAAGCAGGGGAAAACAAGGCTCTTTATTTTCATACGTTCATATTTTATTTTGTTTGGGGATGTGCATTGTACGGAGGACAATAAGGAAGGGCCTGTCAAATTCGTGATCAGCATCTGAGTCTTTGTCAAAGGGGTTTTGTTATTCTCCCTTTGGCATTTCCTAACTTTCAAAATATGCATTCATCAAGAAAAGTTTCCATCCTCATAGGTATTTCAATAGAATAAGCCACCAAACCTTATAGCACAGAGCTTTCCAAATTTTTCATGTTGGTGACACACTTTTTAGACATGCATCATTTCACGACACACTCTTACAGCAGGGCATCATTTTGCGACACACTCTTACAGCAGGGCACAAGGCAGGCACTAGGACCTGTGCGGAATCACAGCAGGTTTGGAGGCAGCGAGGCACAAGGCAGGCACTAGGACCTGTGCGGAATCACAGCAGGTTTGGAGGCAGTGAGGCACAAGGCAGGCACTAGGACCTGTGCGGAATCCTGGCAGGGCAGGTTTGGAGGCAGCAGGGCACAAGGCAGGCACTAGGACCTGTGCAGAATCCTGGCAGGGCAGGTTTGGAGGCAGCAAGGCACAAGGCAGGCAATAGGACCTGTGCGGAATCCTGGCAGGGCAGGTTTGGAGGCAGCCAGGCACAAGGCAGGCACTAGGACCTGCGCGGAATCCTGGCAGGGCAGGTTTGGAGGCAGCAAGGCACAAGGCAGGCACTAGGACCTGCGCGGAATCCTGGCAGGGCAGGTTTGGAGGCAGCCAGGCACAAGGCAGGCACTAGGACCTGCGCGGAATCCTGGCAGGGCAGGTTTGGAGGCAGCCAGGCACAAGGCAGGCACTAGGACCTGCGCGGAATCCTGGCAGGGCAGGTTTGGAGGCAGCGAGGCACAAGGCAGGCACTAGGACCTGTGCGGAATCCTGGCAGGGCAGGTTTGGAGGCAGCGAGGCACAAGGCAGGCACTAGGACCTGCGCGGAATCCTGGCAGGGCAGGTTTGGAGGCAGCAAGGCACAAGGCAGGCAATAGGACCTGTGCGGAATCCTGGCAGGGCAGGTTTGGAGGCAGCCAGGCACAAGGCAGGCACTAGGACCTGCGCGGAATCCTGGCAGGGCTCAGAGGCAGCAGCAGCCGCGACACACCCAAACACTGCAGCCGACACACTAACGTGTCCCAACACACAGTTTGGAAAGCTCTGTTATAGCACCTTGAGTCTATTGTGCTTCTGGCACATGTTTGCAAGGGTAAAGGAGGAAAGGGAGCAGAAAAGGGACTCTGAAAAACAGAACGCCCATCCTATAAGGGCAAGTTTTGCACTCACATTCCAACATGCAAATGAAATGCAATTAACCCAGCCAATGCTTCACACAATAGCCTGAAAATGGATACAATAGCAATTAGAATAAAGTGGGAATATTGGGCAGATTTGATGTCCATAAAGTTTTGTACAAATGGACTTAATTTGCATGCTTAAGAGACCCAGATTAAAGCTCTGCCAAATTATCTTCCACCACTTTTGTGGGAACTCATGCAGAACTGGAAAGGGAGTGTGCATTGGTTCCTCTGGGGAATCTGAAGTCCCCAGATTTGGGGGGAAAGAGGGGATGAGATGAACCAGGGATTTGCTGTCTCTTTTGATAACATGCTTCTGAATTACATTTTTGTTCAAAGACATTTCCCAGTATTGAAGTGTGTGATTTCTGCTCTCCATTTGACATGCCCTCCACCAAACTCAAGCTTTTCGGGCTAGTTTTGCCTTCCTTAGATGGAAGTGGCCCATTAACCCTATATTTGTATTCTACCAGTGCAGTGGTCTATCATTTCATCCCAGTTACTTCCTTTACTGGCACAGAAATAGAATAGTCCCAAGCTAAACCCCAACTGAAAACCGTACAATCCTTGCATGTTTTAAATCACTTGATGATTAGACAAGAATCACATAAGCTGATTGTACTCCTCTCCAGCACACCCATCATCTGGCTCCATGTCCTCAAAGTCCAAAGGTCTGAAATAGGGAGCCTGCTTTAGGATGCAAGTGGGCACAGATGCACGTGCATAATTTAGAACTTGGCACAATCAAGATTCCAAACAATGGACTTCCAGCGGGGGATTGGCAACTTGAGACGTGTCTCTGCGAGCTCCGTGATTGACCCGGCAATACGGAAATTTTTGGGCTCAGGCAGGATTTCCTAGAGCCCAGAAGTGTTCTCCGGATTAAGGAGAACCCCAGGAATTACCCCATTTGTCCTCCGGATGGCTGGAAGCAGCCAGAAGACCGCAAAACAGTGTTTCATGATCGATTGGTAAGCTAGCAGCTGGGAGGCAGGGATTGCCATCATTTCCTAAGCCATGTTGAAGCCTTAAATGGACTCAAAAGCTGCCTGCCCCATTTCTAAAACACATTTTTTTCTTTTTTAATTATTACTAAGGAGAGGCTCTTTGCAACAAAGAAATGCAGAATCTCTTGGTGGTTTTCATTACTTTTGGAAGTTATTAATTTGTTAATTTGGCTTTTTCCCCCTAAATATATATATATATTTCTCTCTTTTTTTTCTTTTTAAATTGTATTGTTGGATTTAAAGACTTTCGCCTGTTTACTGTTTTGTTGTTTATTCGTTCAGTCGCTTCCCACTCTTTGTGACTTCATGGACCAGCCCATGCCAGAGCTTCCTGTCGGCTGTCGACATCCCCAGCTCCCCCAAGGTCGAGTCCGTCACCTCCAGAATATCATCCATCCATCTTGCCCTTGGTCAGCCCCTCTTCCTTTTGCCTTCCACTTTCCCTACAGCATCTTCTCCAGGGTATCCTGTCTTCTCATTATGTGGCCATTATGTTTACTGTTACTTTTTTCAAAGTTTTTTACAAAACTTTCTTTTTACAAAAGAATTACCCACTTCATTGAATTTGCGGAGCTGAGCTTTGATCTATTTGCTTTCTCGTGAGAAACGGCTTTGTTTACCTTTATTTTTCCACCCCTGCTGATTACTCTTTCTATCTGAAAGACAGCCTTTTGTCTAATATCCTGAGGCACTAGAGGGCGCCATAACATTCCATGCAGGGATCTGGAAGATTTTAAAGATATTTTTAAGGAGCTGTACCTCAAGGTAAGTAAGGGGCGTGGTGGCTCAGCGGGTAAGACGCCAGGCTTGTTGATCGGAAGATCGCAAGTTCGGAGGTTTGAATCCCTAGCCCTGCGTGCGGAGTGAGCTCCCGCACTAGCTCCAGCTCTCGCCAACCTAGCAATTTGAAAGCATGCAAATGCAAGTAGATTAATAGGTACCACTTCGGTGGGTAGGTAACAGCGTTCCGCACGCGTCATAGGCCACATGACCATGGAAGCGTCTTCGGACAACGCTGGCTATTCGGCTAACAAGCGGAGATGAGCACCGGACCCTAGAGTTGGACACGACTGCACAAATGTGCGGGGGGGGGGCTTTACCTTTACCTTTACCTTTACCTTTACTTTTACCTTTACCTTTACCTCAAGGTTACTTATGCTTTGGACCATCTCTTAGAAAGTTATTTGGAAAATAAGATCCCGGTCTCAAAGAAAAAAATGAGGAATAACATCCCAAAGCCAAAAAGTGAAGGGAAGAAGATTTACCTCTGGAATGTTAATTTTGAAGAAGGAAAACTTTGGGTATAAAAGGAACAGAAATGGCTGCATTCTTGGAATATCGAGTTCAAAGACAAGATTTAAGCCTCAAGGGACAGAAGGTCCTTGAAGATGAGTTGGACTTTATAAGGCAAGTCGAGGATTGCAAGGAGAAAGCCTTGTGTGTAACAGTGAGATATATAAATGCCTTAGTTTACTCTGAAGTGGGTTAACTATTTAATTGTGTTTATTAGGATGGTCTTTTAAAGTTTTAGACAGATGTTTTTGCTTTTGGGATAATAAATTTATCTTAGGTAAAAGGATATCAATAAGGTTATTGTTTAAATATGTAATGGTGGAGATATAATGTTTAACTATATAAATGCTTTGGTTAGGAGTAAAATTGTAATGAAGAAGGATAATATGGTTAACTATATAAATGTTTTCATTAGAAGTAAAAATGTAATGGGGAACGATAATACTTGATTATCTGTCTATTAAGGGGGGAATTTTTTTTATGTTATAAAAATGTTTTTTTATATATCCATTTCAAGGGGAAAATAGTGTTTTAGAGGAAATGTTATATTGAGAATGGAAATGTTTTATAGAAGTAATGCTCATTCCAGTTTGAACTAGAGTAAGAGATTGATATTGACTTATTTATAACTTTGTTGTAGAAAGTCGGAAGTTAGTATGTACTGTATGTATTATGTAGTATGTAGTAGTCCTTTTTTGTATTTTCACGCTTTTTAGTTCCTTTTTTCTCTTGTAGTGTACTTTATTTCATTTTTTTAGTTTTATGTATTTGTTGAAAAACTTAATAAAGCTTTGTATAGTTCTAGCTGTGCTTCTGTCCTCTGAAGATGCCAGCCACATCTACTGGCGAAACGTTAGGAACCAGAACTGCCAGAACATGGCCACAAAGCCCGGAAAACCCACAACAACCACCATTTAATAAAGCTTTATTTTAAAAAAAGATTCCAAACAATGGACCAAGTCCATCACTTCGTGCCATCTGCCTCCAATGCACAGAGGACCATGTGGCCAGGTCAAGGGGACGCGATTGAAGAATGGAGCAGCAGGCACAGCCGTTCTCTCCAATTCTAACAGTAAAATGACTTAAATGAAATGCATTTAATTCTGATTGGAATATATGAAACTAAACATTAGGCGATGCACACTTCAGAAATAATTCAGAAGTCTTTTGGACTTCATACAAGCATTTGCAGCACCTCTCTGCCAGTAGCACAACTATTTTCCAGGCTTCTATGCAAGCCTGAAAAAAATCGTGCCATTGCTTTAAGGCAGGGGTGTCCAACCTTTTGGCTTCCCTGGGCCACACTGAGTGAAGAGGAATTGTCTTGGGCCACACATAAAATATATAATATAGTTAATGTATATAAGTAATAACACTTCATTTATTTTTTATATTTTCTATTATAAAATTTTAACAAAGAGGGCAACATAAAACTAGTGGGATATTTGACCTTGTTTCTGTGAAACTAATGCATCAATGTCTGGTTCGATGAAAGTGGTTGCAATTCTCAGTGAGTTCTCAAGGTGCTCGTCAGAAATTTTAATTCTAATTTTACTCTTCGTGTGCTTCATCCTTGAAAATAGTTGCTCACAAATGTACTGTACGTGCTGCCAAAAAGTGATGTCACGAATAAGACGTGATTGTGAAGCAAGGGATATTTTTCTCTGGGAAGATAGGTCTTATAAAAGTCCAGTAGAGAGACATGATCAAATTTTTCTTTGAGTTGAATGTCCGATTGCAACTCTATGCATTCCATTTGAAAATTCTGAGGTAATGTAGTTATGTCAACTGAAAATGGAGTCGAAAATATACCTAAATATTGATGATTTTTCCGGAAATCTTGAAACCTGTTCTCAAATTCCTGTATCAAACCGAAAAGCAAGGCTACATATTTCTCGCTGTTCACAGGACTGTTTTTAGCCAACGTATTAAAATGTATAAAATCATTTTCCATAACTTGAGCTTGCCATACTTTAGGTTTCATTTCAAACGCTGTTTTGGTTTGAAACATTGCAGTGATAAGTTGGTTTTCACCTTGAAGACACATGTTTAACTCATTTAAATGAGCGGTCAAATCCACCAAAAATGCTAAATCTGTGAGCCATTTTTCCCCCCCCCAAAGTTTTTATTATTTTTTACAACAAGGATAAAAAACTACAAAAAACAAAAACACTACAAACAAACAAAAAAACAAAAAAACATTAAAAGTGTAAAAACACAAAAGAGAAAACTTTTAGAAAGTTACATACATACAGGTGGCTTCCAGCTTTCCACAGCAAGAATATACAACAATTCCCACAAACAAACCCTTCCTCTATATCAGGGCTTTCCAAAGTTTTCCCACAGCGACACACCACTGGTGTGTCGCCACGGGAAAACCCAGAAGTGCTGCCGTTGCGGCAGTGCGCAAAAACCCGGAAGCGCTGCTGCCGCTTTCAGGTTTTTGCACGCCGTCGTTGGTGTGTCGCCGTGGGAAAACCCGGAAGCGCTGATGATGATCAGCGCTTCCGGGTTGTGTGGCGACACACCAGACTGTGTGTGGCGACACACTTTTGTGTCGTGACACACAGTTTGGAAAGCTCTGCTCTATATCAAACCATAATCGCATTATTTCTATAAATCCCTCCATTAACACACATATAAATCTCTAATACAATTACTCCTTCCCCTTACATAAAATATATATATATACATATATTTAATTTTTTACTTCAAACTTCCCTTCCTCTTAAAAAATAATCCATTTAATTTTTTTCCCTTCTACTACTATTCTATATACTTCTGTCTACACAATAAACATCAAATTATAGAAACAAATAAATTGTCTGCCTTTATAATAAACAATCTTAACCCTATTAGATCTCAAAAACAGTATAAAACATTATTATATCTTATCAATATCCTTTAAGTTTTACAAATCAATAACCCTATAAAAGAATCATATTAGTCTCTTTATCAATCCAATTAAATATTCTTAATTTTTATAAATTGTCTACCTTTATAATTAACAATCTTAACGCTATTTATTTATTTATTTATTTTTATGTTTCAATTTATATACCGCTCCATCTCCCCGCAAGGGAACTCTGGGCGGTTTACAAAATACAACAATTAAAATCTGACAATTAAAACAACCTAATAAATACTCTCATATAATAAAATTAAGTATAAAAATCCAAGATATGGGAATTATGCTTAAAAATAATATAAAATATTACCAGAACTTGTCAATATCTTTTAAGTCTTAGAAATAAAAAATCCTGTAAATCATGTTAACCTCATTATCAGTCCAATTAAATATTCTTAATTTTTTACCCCTCCTCAAAATATACCAGGGTATCCAGATATTTCACCATTACACCAACAGCATTTTTTTTACAAATATCTAACAGTCTAATAGCTTCAAAAAATACAAACTTTCCAGCAAAAGAGAAAAAAAAACTCCTACATAACATACTCTTCTTTCCCATAACATTGATTGAAATAGTCATAACATTTCCACCGCTTGGCAGTTCCTTTTGCAGTCCTAAAGTTAAACAATCGTTTTAATCCCATAAACACCAACACAGGAGCTTCCTGTGGAAAATGGCCGACTGAACAACTTTGCCTGTGAGCTCCATGGGCAGAGCTGGCAGCGTGGTAGGTTTTTTTGTCACAGACAGGTTTTTCTGTAGCCCCAAGTGTTTTTCCGGATTAAGGAAAACGCTGAGAATCGACCCATTTGTCCTCCAGACGGTGAGTTGTAGCCAGGAGATCATGGACAGACCGAGCGGTAAGACAACACTGGGAGGCTGGGATTTAATCTTGTTCTAATCCACGTTTGCATTCCCTCATTAAAAAGGGAAATAAGTCGTCGCCTTTCCATATCTTAAACACCCAATTTGTTTTTTTAAGTTTTGTATCTTAAGATAAGCTTTTTACAGTAAGAAAAAGCGTAATCTCTTGGTGATTATAGTTATTTTTGGAGATTTTTAATTATATATATAAAAAGTTTTGGCTTTTCTCCCCATCTGGGTTAATTCAGAGCTGTAACATTGCCTTTCCATTCTTATCTTTGTTGCTAAATTCCAAGGTTGAAGATTTTTCTTTCTACACACTTCTTATTTTAAATTTTAGGCTTTCTGTTTACTTTTTTCCACTGTCTGCTAGTATATTTTCTTTGGTTAATTTTGGATTAATTCATTAACCTCTATTTCTGTGAGTTAACTTTTTAGGGTGTGTTATAATTTACTGTTTGAACAATGGAAACGTTTAAAGAAGATCTCAGAGAATTACGTTGTCAGCAAGAAGATATTATTTCAAAGAGTTGTCAAACCATTATACAGACTGTTTGGAACATTAGAGATTAGATTTTACTATATGAAAATACTATGATAGAAGAAGAAGACAAAGTTGGAAAAGATGGTGTTTTTACTGTTGTGGGGGAAAATGGAAAACTCTCAGCTGAAAAATCTGTGAGCCATTTTTCATCTTCAAGTTCTGGCACAAATTTTCTTTTTGATTCCATAAACAACTTGATTTCATTTCGCAAATCATAAGATCTTTTCAGCATTTTACCCCAACTTAGCCAACTTAATTCAGAAAAGTAAATGATTTCCCCATAATCAGCATCCATACTTTTAAGGAACTTCTGGAATTGGTGATGATTCAATCCCTTGGCCCTTATGAAATTCACTACTTTGATGACAATTTGCATGACATCATCCATTTTTAAGTTCCGGAAAAACATCTATTTCTGCTTCAGTGACTACGCTAAAGCCTTTGATTGTGTGGATCACAACAAACTGTGGCAAATTCTTAAAGAGATGGGAGTACCAGACCACCTTACCTGTCTCCTGAGAAACCTGTATGCGGGTCAAGAAGCAACAGTTAGAACCGGACATGGAACAACCGACTGGTTCAAAATTGGGAGAGGAGTACGATAAGGCTGTATATTATCACCCTGCTTATTTAACTTATATGCAGTGTACATCATGAGAAATGCCAGGCTGGATGAATCACAAGCCGGAGTTAAGATTGCCGGGAGAAATATCAACAACCTCAGATATGCAGACGTATCGTGAAGAGGTATCGTAAAGTGAAGAGGAACTAAAGAGCCTCTTGATGAGGGTGAAAGAGGAGAATGGAAAAGCTGGCTTGAAACTCAACATTAAAAAAACTCAGATCATGGCATCTGGTCCCATCACTTCCTGGCAAATAGAAGGGGAAGAAATGGAAGCAGTGACAGATTTTATTTTCTTGGGCTCCAAGATCACTGCAGATGGTGACTGCAGCCATGAAATTAAAAGACGCTTGCTCCTTGGGAGGAAAGCTATGGCAAACCTAGACAGCATATTAGAAAGCAGAGACATCACCTTGCTGACAAAGGTCCATATAGTTAAAGCTATGGTTTTCCCAGTAGTAATGTATGGCTGTAAGAGTTGGACCATAAGGAAGGCTGAGCGCCGAAGAATTGATGCTTTCGAACTGTGGTGCTGGAGAAGACTCTTGAGAGTCCCTTGGACTGCAAGGAGGTCAAATCAGTCAATCCTAAAGGAAATCAACCCTGACTGCTCATTGGAAGGACAGATACTGAAGCTGAAGCTCAAATACTTTGGCCACCTAATGCGAAGAGAGGACTCACTGGAAAAGACCCTGATGCTGGGAAAGACTGAAGGCAAAAGGAGAAGGGGACGGCAGAGGATGAGATGGTTACATAGCATCACCAATGTAACGAACATGAATTTAAGTAAACTCCGGGAGACAGTGGAGGACAGGTAGGCCTGGTGTGCTATAGTCCATGGGGTCACAAAGAGTCGGACACGACTAAACGACTGAACAACAACAAAATCCATTTTTAAAGCTTTCACGCATAAATTTTCTTGATGTAGAATGCAGTGATACTTCATCAAACGTGAGTTGCCGGTGGCACTTGCATCATCTTATATCAAATTTGTAAGTCCCTCACTTTTACCAACCATCGCCAGGGCGCCATCAGTAGATATACCAGATATGCTGATAATGGTTAAAGAAAATTGCTTTAATGTCATTTTTACTGCTTCATACAAATCAAGAAATTTAGTTGTGTCTTTTAATGGCACCAAAGAAGCCATTTCTTCAGTGACATTATATTCATTATCAATTTTAAAGGTTTTCCCCTGCACAGTCGTGTCCGACTCTAGGGGGCGGTGCTCATCTCCGTTTCTTAGCCGAAGAGCCAGTGCTGTCCGAAGACGCTTCCACGGTCATGTGGCCGGCATGACACGTACGGAATGCTGTTACCATCCCACCGAAGTGGTACCTATTTATCTACTTGCATTTGCACGCTTTCAAATTGCTAGGTTGGCAAGAGCTGGGGTGAGTGCGGGAGCTCACTCCGTCACACGGCGCTCGGGTCTCGAACCACCAACCTTCCGATCAACAAGCCTGGCATCTTAACCACTACCTCTAATATAAATGGCAAGTTGAGCCGTATCTGTAGCATCAGTACTTTCATCCATCGCCAAAGCAAAAAATTTGAAATTAGCAGCTTAACTCTTCAAACCACTTTTGATAGATTTTCCTATTTCTTCAATTTGCCTGGCTATAGTCTGGTGAGACAAACTGATTTTAGAAAAATCTCTTTTTTTTATCAGGACATATTATATCTGCCATGCTTTCCATACATTGCTTAATAAACTCACCATCGGTAAATGGTTTTGATTTTTTTGCAATCAGATTTGCTACAAAATAACTAGCTTTTATAATTTATTTATTTATTTTATTTTATTAAATTTATATTACCGCCCATCTCCCAATCGGGGACCCTGGGCGTTGCACAATAAAACAAGATTAAAAAATACGTATAAAATTACAATAATACATAATATAGCATCCAAGAATAAAATGTTAAAAATGGAATACTGGGAGGCTTCATGGGACCAGCCATCCCCAAGAGGAACTATTGGCATTTCCCTCCCAGGCAAGGCGGCAGAACCAGGTCTTTAAGCCTTTCCGGAAGGTTGGGAGTGAGGAGACCAGCCTCAGCTCCGGGGGTAAGATATTCCAAAGGGCGGGCGCAACTGCAGAGAAGGCCCACCTCCTGGACCTCGCTAGATGGAACTCTTTAGTCGATGGGGTCCGCAGCAAGCCCTCTCTGGCTGATTGGGTGGGACGGGTCGATGTTCTGGGGATGAGACGGTTCCTCAGGTAACCTGGCCCTATGCCATGTAGGGCTTTAAAGGTGATAACCAACACCTTGAATTGTACCCGGAAGCAAACCGGTACCCAATGCAGCTCGCGCAACAGCTGTGTCACATGGGCCGATCTTCTGGCCCCAGTAATTGTCCGCGCAGCCACATTCTGGACCAGTTGAAGCTTCCGGATACTCCTCAAGGGTAGCCCCATGTAGAGCGCATTACAATAGTCTATATGGGAGATGACAAGGGCATGAGTGACTGTTCAGAGGGCATCTCGGTCCAGGAATGGGCGTAACTGGTGCACAATCCGAAGTTGTGCAAAGGCCCTCCTGGCCACAGCTGCCACCTGCTCTTCAAGCAGGAGTCGTGAGTCCAGGAGAACCCCCAGATTCCGCACTGGCTCCGAATGGGGTAGTGCCACCCCCTCTAGAACCAAAGATGACAACTTCCTAGATCCCGAGCGGCCATCAATCCACAGCCACTCCGTCTTACTAGGGTTCAGCCGAAGCCTGTTGTTTGTTTATTTATTTATTTATTTATTTATTATTCGTATTTATACCCCGCCTATCCCCCCCCTATCGGAGGACTCTAGGCGGCTTACAACATTTGCAATTCATATATTTATACATTCATATATATATTAACAACGTTTATTACCGCAAGGGGAGGGGTAAGGGAACCAACTCTTGTAGTATTGGACTACATGTCCCAGAATACCTTGCTTCAGAGTCGGCTGCTGACGTCCTGGATATTGCTGTTCGGGATCCATCGTCTCCGTTTCTCCGTCTCCGCCGCCATTCGCGAGGTCTTCTTCGCTCCGGAGGCGACCCCCGACAGGACACCAGCAAATTCTCCCACATAAGGTGGTACCCATTTATCTACTTGAAATTAGCTTTCGAACTGCTGGGTTGACAGGAGAGACAAAATTCAGTTGTTCCCCATCCAGGCCCCTACAGCCTTCAGACACTGAGATAGGGTGGCAACTGCATCACTTACTTCACCCGGGATGGAAATATACAGCTGAGTATTATCAGGATATAGATGGTATTTCATCCCGTGGTGACGGATGATCTCACCCAGTGGCTTCATATAGATGTTAAACAGGAGAGGGGAGAGCACCGAACCTTGTGGCACCCCACACAAGAGGGGCCGTGTGTCAGATCTCTCCTCCCCTATCATCACTGATTGGGAATGGCCCTGGAGGAAGGAGGTGAACCACTACAGAACTACACTGCCCACCCCCAACTCCCTGAGCTGTCCCAAAAGGATACCATGGTTGATGGTATCAAAAGCTGCTGAGAGATCTAAAAGGATAAGGATGGATGCACTTTCTCCATCCTGTCCTTGCCAGAGATCATCCATAAGTGCGACCAATGCAGTCTCCATCCCATATCCCAGCCTGAAACCTGACTGAAAGTGGTCTAGATAATTCGTTTCATCCAGAATCCTCTGGAATTGTGACGCCAGCACTTTCTCCACCACCTTCCCTAGAAAGGGGAGGTGGGAGACTGGCTGAAAGTTGTCCAGAATAGTAGGGTCCAGGGATGACTTCTTGAGGAGGGGGTGCACCAGGGCCTCCTTAAAGGCCGCTGGGAACACTTCCTCCCCAAGAGATGCATTAATCATCGCCTGGACCCAGCCACAAGTCACCTCCCGAGCCGATTTTACTAGCCAGGAGGGACACGGATCTAATTGACAAGTGGTGGCCTTCACAATCTGGAGGATTCTGTCCACTTCCTCAGGTCCAACAGGATCGAACCGTTCCCAGATAACAGGGTAAGTACGTACCTCCGTCATCTCCCCAGACCGTGTATCACGCGTATAGTCCAATTTAGAATGGATCTGAGCGATTTTCTCCTGCAGATGCTTGGAAAACTCCTCCAACCGACCCTGTAAATAGGTCAATGATTTTGATTGACCTAGAAGAGATCTCGTAATCTTAAACAGGGTCATCGGTTGGCATTCTGCGGAGGCAATAAGAGCAGAGAAATATTCACATTTCGCCGCTCTTACCGCCACAAGGTAGGCCTTGACAGCGGCTCTAGATTGTGTCTGATCAGATTCAGTCCTTGTCTTTCTCCAGCAGCGCTCCATATGTCTCTTAACCCTCTTCAAAACCCTCAACTCCTCCGTGAACCACGGGGAGTGACGGGCCGAATGAGGAAAGAGAGGTTGCACAGGCGCGATCCTATCCAGGGCCTCGGCGGTCTCCCTATTCCAAGCTGCCACCAGGGCCTCTGCCGGACCGTGCAACAGATCCTCGGGTATACTCCCCAGCTCCCTCTGAAACCTCATAGGGTCCATAAGTTGCCGGGGGTGGACCAATCGAATGGGTCCAGCCTCCCTGTGGAGTGGGGCGGTGCACGAGAGTCTCAAGGTCACCAGGGCGTGGTCTGACCATGACAGCGGGGACAGATCTAACTCTCCCCTCAGATCACTTTGCCATTGCTCGGACAAGAAAATTAGGTCCGGGGTGAGGCCACTGTCTCTAGTCAGGTCCCTAATTATCTGGGACAGGCCCATGGCTGCCATGGTAGCCATGAACTCCTGAGCCGCTTCCGAGGACCGTCCCAGGGACGGCAGGTTGAAGTCCCCCAGAACCATAAGTCTGGGGAACTCCACCGCCAACCCCGAGATGGCCTCCAGCAGCTCAGGCTGGGAGGTTGCTATGCAGCAGGGAGGCTGGTACAGCAGCAACACTCCCAACTGTTCTCGGGAACCCAACTTAAAAAACAGGGTCTCACAACCGGCCACTTGTGGAGCAATGCCCCTGTGAGCTATTAGAGACTCTTGGATGACAACCACCACCCCACCTCCCCTGCCCCGGTGTCTCGGCTGGTGCCACACCTGAAACCCGACTGGGCACATTTCTGAGAGGGCAACCCCTCCCTCAGGGCCCAGCCAGGTCTTGGTGATACAAGCCAGGTCTGCCCCCTCCTCTGTGATCAAATCACATCTGAGGGGGGCCTCGTTGTTCACTGACCTGGCATTGAGAAGCAGCAGCCGGAGACCAGAGCCCTCAAGGATCTGTCGTCCAGGGCCTGGGTATGAACTTGGAGGGCCGGAACACGCCACGGGTACCAAACACCGGGGGCGTCTTCCCTGAAGATGGCCTGCCCTCCAGTTCCCGTTATAACATCCCCGACCTGTCACCACTTTGATCAGTTGGCCCGCCCTGCAGCCCCCAGAGCTTCTTAGGTCGGTAGCCTCCACTCCCGAACCCTCGGAAATCCTAGGTCTAAACATAGGTCCCTTATCCCACACACTCATCCTCTCAGTCACATTCAACCCTAGGTGGTGGTGGGCCCCCCCAGTGCACCAGCTCACGCTCTCGGCACTGTTGGGATCCCGACCACCCCCCTCACGCACACTTACTTCTACTTTTACTATGCACCCCCCTCAACTTCTCTCACTAGTGGAGGAGGGGCATCTAAATCACTCCTACCCCACTGAGCAGCGCTCAGGGGGCACTCTTACACACAAACAAACATTCCTAGCCCCCACCCAGTATCTCTCACCTACTGGGGGGGACGACACTCACACTAAGGGACCCAACCCACTGCCGCTTGCCTGGGAAGGAACCGATGGTTCACTCCAAGTCAGTATGTTCTAAAAGACAGTCCTCTATGTTGTTAGTCCTTCTGGCATAAGATATTAAAGCCAGCCCAACGTCCAATGTCTGAGTCTCGGGTTTCTTCTCCCAAATCGACCCGATCTCCGACATCTCCTAAGTCCAAGTAAAACACTAATAGAGTAGGAGGGAGTCAAAGTAGTACTAGATTGCCGCATTGGAGCTCGTCGTCCTGCTAATCCAATGTTGGTTAAGGGCCCGGCCCATTCAGACGTCTGAGGGTTCACCAAGGGGGCCAAAAAGTCCGCCACACCAGAGGCCACAAGCCAGAAGCCAAATGCCAGCAGGGGCCAACCAGGCCGCGCCACTCCGCCAATCCTCCAGCCGCTGCAGCCTCCCACAAGCCCCAAGCCCCAAGAAAACCAAAAACGCATTTTATTTTATTTTATTTGTTTTGTTGTTTTGTTTTGTTTTGTTTTGTTTTGTTTATTTGTTTATTTATTTTCTATCCCGCCTTTATTATTTTTATAAATAACTCAAGGCAGCGAACATACCTAATACTCCTTCCTCCTCCTATTTTCCCCACAACAACAACCCTGTGAGGTGAGCTGGGCTGAGAGAGAGGGACTAGCCCAAGGTCACCCAGCCGGCTTTCATGCCTAAGGCAGGACTAGAACTCTCAGTCTCCTGGTTTGCCATTGGCTCCTTCCTAGGGCTGAGAGAATGTGATTGGCTCAGGGTCACCCAGCCGGCTTTCATGACTAAGGCGGGACTAGAACTCACAGTCTCCCGGTTTCTAACCTGGAGCCTTAACCACTAGACCAAGGGTCGGAAATGGCGGCTCGCGAGCCAAATGCGGCTCTTTGGCCCCTTGAGTGTGGCTCTTCCGCAGGCAGGCGTGGCGGGCGTGGCGCGGCAGCGAGTGTGGCGGGGCAGGCGCGGCAGCTGGCATGGTGTGCGTTGCTGTGGGCATACCCCTAGTAACCGGGCAGCCGTCTCCGGCAGCCATCTTGACGACGGGCAGGGCTTTCCAAACTGTGTGTCGCGTGACAAGCCAGAAGCGCTGAAGGGAGTGGAAATTCTCCGCGCCAATCAGCTGTGCGTCGGGAAGCCCGGCAGCCTGCCCGCGCGATTTTTGCCTCCCTGCCGGAACCGAGGGCATTTTCGGGGTCCCCGGAGCCTGCCCTTTCGAAGGGGCACTGCTGCCCGAGCTGCAGTGCTGCCCCTTCGAAAGGGCAGGCTCCGGGGACACCGAAAATGCCCTCGGTTCCGGCAGGGAGGCAGAAACCTCCCCTCTCCACATGCACACGCTGCCCTGGGGTGGAAATTCTCCCCGCAGAACAGCTGAGGCAGCTTGGCGCAGCCTCCCTGCCTAAACTGAGGGCACTTTCGGGGTCCCCGGAGCCTGCCCTTTCGAAGGGGCAGCCGTTGCCGCCGCAGCGACAACCTGGAAGCGCCGCCGCCGAAGCAGTCGAGCCTCTCTTTCCCTTCTTCTTCCAAACCTCCCCCGCCCCCTTCCACGCGATTGGCTCCCGCCCGCAAACCCCGCCCCCTTCCACGTGATTGGCTCCCGCCCGCAAACCCCGCCCCCTTCCACGCGATTGGCCCGCGCCCGCAAACCCCGCCCCCTGGCTCTCGAGCACTTCAAAATGTGCACGAGCATGTCAAAATGGCTCCCGGCAAAAAAAGTTTGCCGACCCCTGCACTAGACCAAACTGGCTCTCTATGTTATGACAGCATGACCTCTGCAGAGAAGCAAGGGAGCCCAAGAACTGATCAACTTATTCATGAGCCAAAGGGAAAATGTTCTACTCCCAAGCTGTGCAGAGATCCAGCTCTACAACTGGAAAACCAGATTAAGCATGTTTCCCACTGAACGGCAGCTGAACCAAAAATAAACCAGCTCAGCTGCTGAACAGAGATAAGCTTGTGGGATCCCATGAGGAATCAGTCTGGGAGCAGAGCAAACACTTCAGAAGGTGGACCCTGCAGGAAGTTTTCCATTTTGAGCAAGGGCTTTTTTTTAAAAAAATACATCTATTTAAAATATCATCTGATATCATCCCTGTTCATCTTCTTGTGAGGTATGATAGGCTTGTTTATCTAATTCTAAAACATATGCCATTAGAAAGAGAACTTGTTTGATATAACTTTGTCTTCTAATTCTGCCTCTTATGCCCAAGAAAGGCAGAAGTCAAGAGCGGCATCTCAGCTTCAGCAAAATACTTCACAGCCTCTCCACACGTGGCTTTTGCACTGACCCAGCCGGCATCAAGATTGCACTTCTCATCGTTCTTGGTCAGCCAAGGCAGCGCTCTTTCAGTTCGCTTGTGGTGCAGCTCAAATTGGGAAAGAAGAAAAGAAAAGAAAAAGGTTGTCATTTTGGAGCTCTATGGCTTTGGACTAAGGCTGATTTCCCATTCATGGGATCAGGGCCACAACTGGGTGGGGGCACCAAAATGACACCCGGGGGGCACCAAAATGACAAAATAACCCATGGGGGGCACGGAATCCATGTTTGCCCTGGGTGACACAGACCCTAGTTCCATCCCTGCATGGAATTTCTTGCCTGGCTCAGCTCTGGAAAAAAAAAATCCACCCAGCTTGATTTTCCACATTCACATTAATTTTCTTGCACTGAACTTTGGCCTCACTCTGCCTCCCAGCCTGTTCAAGCTAGGCATGACACTTCCTTGCCCACCCCCCACCCCCGCTCCCTAGGGAAACACCGAGGCTCTGTGCTGCAACCTACAACCATGGTGGGACGTTTGGAAAAAGAACCTGCCTCCAGAATTAGGTATCTCCCTCCTCTGCATGTGATTTTAGTTTCCTAAGTATCTCTGTTGAACTTCATTCTGCCCATTTCATACTTTGATATTTTCATACTTTCAGTCCATTTCTCCAACCTATTAGGGTTTTTCTTTAATCTCCCCACCCCACCCCCTTTTTTTCTACAATATTAGCTTTGTGTATGTGTCTGTGCCTTTGAGTCAGCATTGACTCCTGGCAACTGCCTGTACAAATCCATGCAGTTTTCTTGGCAAGGTTTTTCAGAAGTGGTTTGCCATTGCCTCCTTCCTAGGGCTGAGAGAGAGGGACTGGCCCAAGGCCACCCAGCTGGTTTCATGCCTAAGGCAGGACTAGAACTCACCATCTGCCTGTTTCTAGCCTGGTGTCTTAACCACTACACCAAAACAGCTCTCAAAGTATTAGCTACCCCACCCAATTTTGAATCATGTCTAAATTTGTTAAGCATTCCTTCCCCCCTTTCCTCCAAACCATTGATAAAAATATTGAAGAGTAGAAGACCCAGGATTGATCTTCCTGGTACCATTTAATACCCCTCTTCCATTGGTCTGATTTTGGAGAGATCAACCATGTAACAGAAAAAGGAGATCAACCATTTAACAGGGAAAAAAGCCATTTGTACCTGGGATTCCCATTTTATTCCATCTCACTCCAGAAGCATGGATGGATCTGTGTCAGAGAAATGGGAATTTCCCTTCCAATGATAATTAAGATAATAATATTCCAAAGAGGAGGCAAGGTTAGTGTACACTAGTTCCAGTCCTAATCCTAATGCCTCTTTTTTATTTTTTAAAAGACTATTTGGGAAATTAGAAGTGATACCATTGGGCGCTGCACGCAGTTCAGTTTAAGGGCCTGTTGTGGATGGCAAGATAGGGATTGCAACTCTAAGGAGGAAGATCACACACTTTATTGAAGCAACAATTGTTGAGTTCCAGCTTACAGAAAAGAGGAACAGAAAACAATAGAAAAGTAAAATCTTTTATAAGAACTTTGAATTGTGGGGCATGAAATTCAAGGGCTCTGATTTGCTGTCAAGATCTTGGGACCACATAGGGAAAACATGGTAAGTTTTGATTGTAAAGGGAGAGATGTTTTATTGATAAGAAAAACCGTGTTTTAAAGAGCAGGGAACAGCAGTTTTGGAAATAGCGATTATATCCTTGCTGACGAGGGGTGGAATTTATTTTTATTTTTTATTTTATTTTATTTATTTTCTATCCCGCCTTTATTATTTTTATAAATAACTCAAGGCAGCGAACATACCTAATACTCCTTCCTCCTCCTATTTTCCCCACAACAACCACCCTGTGAGGTGAGTTGGGCTGAGAGAGAGTGACTGGCCCAAGGTCACCCAGCCAGCTTTCATGCCTAAGGCGGAACTAGAACTCACAGTGTCCTGGTTTCTAGCCAGTTGCCTTAACCACTAGACCAAACTGGCTCGTGTCTTCAATTTGCAGGGAATGGCTGTGGTTTTTGCTGAGTTACACTGTTGATCTTTCTCTTCTTAGATCTGCCTCCACAATTTTACAGGGATTGGATCCCCACTGCCTTTAGTTAGTTTCATCCTGCCTTTGTTTAGATAAGTCATCTTCTTTTCATATGTTTTCAGCCAGGAAAGGAATAAAAGGGTTTTGTTTAAGGGCAGAAATAGTTCCTTTAGACATGGCAGAATTATTTAAATCAAGAACTGGACCTGGTCCTTGTCACCTTTACAGGGGCTGAGGGAAATTTCCTAGAAATAAACTCTTCTCTTATTTCAGCCATAACTACAGTGACCATCTGTCCTTTATTATAAAGGACAGTCCTTTATTTCAGAAAGCTGTTCTTTATTGGAATATGCAGTTTTGTAAAGTTTTTCTTGGTTTTGCTTATGAATTTTCCTTTATAAAGCAAAGTTATAAACATAAACAATTAAAAAAAATTATCCTTATAAAACTCTTTCAGATTTATCCCCTTTTTCAGGTTTGTCCTTTATTTTTTCAAAGAAAATATGGTCACCATAGCCATGACACGCCTTTCCCCACAAAGGTGTCAAAAAACATCAATGTAACATTTCCTGTCCCTGCTGCCAATCCTTGTTTGTCTCTATAACCTCAGGGATGATGTCTTGAGTGTTGGAATCTGGCAAATCAAGCATGCCTCATTAGCATATGGGTGATTGCTCTAGGAGGCAAACTCTGTGCTTCTAGAGGAAGCTGCTTGTTGCCCCTCCCACTTCCTCTTCTCTCTCTCTGATTCTTCCACCGATGGGGTAGGACACACGTGCCTGAACTCCTCCATGGAGAGGCCATGCCTAGGCCTCAAGCCCCCTTTCTCGACACAGCCTCTGGCAGCAAACAGGGCCAGAGGTATGCAGTTTAGGGAACAGAAAGAAGAACTGAAACCAATTTTCTACTGAAATGACTGTACTTGGACCGAATAAATGTAAGAACTCTTTTGTACTTACTTTTTGTACCTGCAATGTCTAAGCGTGTGTTTCTTTATGCTTGGGTGGGCTTAAAGTGTAAGAATAAGAACCTGAATCTCTCTAACATGCTCACAGGCTGTGTTTTTAAACAACATTCCTTTTTCTGCCCACAAGTTTACACAACATTAAGCTCTGCTCCATTCACTGGTTCTAACAGGCCACTGAATGATCTTCATTGAGAAACCCGCTTCTTTTCCCTCTTTACTGAAAAGCCCCACCCTGGCTCCCCATCAGCCATGGAGCAGGCTAGAAGGAGCAGTGGGTCTTGGGAGAGCTGTGCCCAGTTTTTTTCCATGGAGAGAGAATGGGCCTGCACCAGCCTGAAGCGGCCAACAGGCTTGAGATTGGCAGCTCATCATGTCAGATTTTGGAACTGCTGTGAGTGAAGGGGTTAACACACAACTCTAACACTGCAACAGCTAAGCTCAACTTAAGGATGCTTCAGGTATGGGTTGAAGTTGAAAAGAAGACAAAGCTACAGCAGAAAAAATATTACAAGGGTACATTTCTCCCATCATCAGGGGCAAGTGAGGAAAAGACCTTAATAAAACATGCAGCCAGAGTACTGCATAAAAGAAGTTGGCCTATGCTATTATTTTTGAGTGTACATTTTTGCCTTTACTTAATAATCTGCCAAGTCCGTACTTGCTCTTTCAAAGTTTCAATTGGTTATTTTTCCGTCCTGAGTAGTGAAAAAAGAAATCCCACTTCAGGGAGCTCTATTATAGCATAAAAGTTCTTATGTATCAGTTGTATCTTGTATCAGTTCACTTTAATTTGCTATTACAATAGGCAAGGAACTGACTTCCTTTTGTTGAATGTTGACACACTGCTAATACAGATTCATTTGATTTCTCTTTCCCCCAAATCTAAAACATATAACATGGTTTGGTTTGCTTTTTGAGTTAGAGTGCTAAGGGAAGCCAGCCATTTAGATTTGTAAACTATAGTTTAGCTCAGTTTATTTGGAAAACCAAGCTAAGTATGGGCTAATAAATCATGGCTAAGTACTCCGCAACTTAGCAGAATGTAGAGAGTGCAGAAGACAACCTTGACGAAAATATGCAGGAACCACAATCAGACTTGCAAGATTCTGTTATTACAGCCAATCTCAATAAAAGTAGTTTTAGCCTTCCTGGGAGTTGATTTCCTGGTCTAGTTTACCTAGTGGGGCTGACATCAACCTTGCAAAATGATGTGCTGTCTTCCTCCTTTTTATAATCATTAGGGAGGCATCTGCCTGAGCCACACGTCCGAATGCGGTCTTGTTGCTCCGGACTTAAAAAATGTTTCAGCTCCTTTTGTCTAGATAACAGTTCCTGCATATTTCCATCAAGATCATATTCCTTACTCACTGCACATAATGAGTAAACCCAGACTTTATGTATTTCTCAGTGTAAGGGTAGCAGATCCAGGTTGCTTTTCAATGAAAGCCAAGGTCAAGAAACAGATGCGCAGGAATTCCAGGACTGCTCTTTATTGTTGTTGATAGAATAACAGAAACTTGAAAACCTGGCTGAGTTTCTTATATCAAACAAAATCAAGGCAGCGTTATTTTTGTTAGAGGTCCCAGCAAATCAGCATGCCTCATTAGCACAGAGCTTTCCAAACTTTTCATGTTGGTGACACACTTTTTAGACATGCATCATTTTGCGACACACTCTTACAGTAGGGCACAAGGCAGGCACTAGGACCTGCACGGAATCCTGGCAGGGCTCGGAGGCAGCAGCAGCCACGACACACCCAGACACTGCAGCCAACACACTAACATGTCACGACACACAGTTTGGAAAGCATTAGCATGTAGATGAGCACTCTAGGATGACTCTCTATGTGCTTCAGGAAAAAGCTGTTCATTGTTCCTCCCACTTCCTCTCTTTCTCTCTCTCTGCCTTTTCCACCATCGGAGGAGGAAGCATGTTGCTGAGCTCCTCTCCATCTTGAGGCCATGTGGCCTAGAATCAGGAGGTTTTTTTCCCCCTTTCTCCATGCATCTCTTGGCAGCAATGAGGGCCAAGGGTAAACAGTTTAGGGAAACACAGAAGAAGAATAATTCTTAACAGAATGGATGTAACTGTAACTGGACCAAATAAATGTAAGAACTCTCTTGTACTTACTTTTGTAACCTAATTTGTCTAAGCATGTGATTCTTTATGCTTGGGTGGGCTAAGTGTGTAAGATATATAGCCTATATCTCGCTAGTGTGCTCATTAATGCTATTGTTGATAATATTCCTTTCTGTGCGCTTATTGCCTCACTGCATTAAGCTCTGCTCCATTCAGTGGTCCTAGCGGTCCACTAATGGCCATCAATTTTGAGTTTCTTTCTCACACTTTCCTCTTTCTCAATTTTTTCCCTGAAATTTCACCCTTAGCAGTTAGATCATTCTTTCTCCCTTCCCAAGGCCAGGTCTACATTCCTTCATACCTGAAAAAATCCAGGCAGCCACTAGGTATCAGCAAAAAGTTGGTATTTTCTATATCTCTTTACTTTACTCTGGATATTTTCAGTCTGATAGCCCTATCTCAGTGGGTCTGCTTGCCACACTACATAGAACTGACCACAGCAAAGACTGTGGAAACAGGTTTACAATAGATGAGATGGCACTTGGAAATAAAATTCCATGATCTGCTATTCAAGCTTGTAACTATTCATTTTTTTTAAAAAAAAATAACTCCTAATGCACTGAATGGCTGGTCCTTTTATTCAATCCCTCCTGATTTTAAAAGAACATGTTTTCAAAAGGGGAAGAGATTGATTTGTCCTTTAGGCAATGTTTTGAATTGTACAAGTTAGGCTCGTGAGTCGAGCTGAAGAGCATGCAACCAGGCTCTTCAAGATGACATTTCTTCACAGAATTTACAGTAATTTAACATTTAAGATCATTCACTATTTTAAATCAATACTTGAAGCAGTTAGCAGAAAAGAGAGATTTTAAAAATACTTCTTTTTAAGAGGCAGCTGAACTAAAATCATGTCAGCTGATTTCCCCCAGTTTTGTTCTTCCAAATATGAAGGTTAAAGGTTAGACACCCACATCCACCCCTCTTGCAAAGGAAACAAAGTCTTTAAAGAGGTAGAAAAGTGATGGGTAAGGAGACATCTATCCCCAAATCAAAGCAGTCCCAACAAAGGGCATTATTCAGCTAAGGGACCAAACTACATCTACCCATCCCAACAGGTCCAGCAGGAGGGGTATGTTGCAGGTCCCATCAGCCAGCGAGTGTCGTTTGTTGGGACGCCAGAAGAGACCCTTTTCTAGAGTGGAACCTGCCCTGTGGAACATCATCCCCTTGGGGATCAGATTGGCCCTGACCCCACTGGCTTTTTGCAAGTCCCTGAAGGCATGGTTTTGCCCATGGGCTTGGTGGTGGAACCAGTGCAGTGGCTGTACTGATTGTTTTGATGAACGGGATTACCTCGACTGTGAGTTGTATGTATTATATAATGGCTTTTATACGCTTTTATATTGCTTTTCTCTTGTTTTTAAATTTGTTTTAATTGTTTGTAAGCCACCCAGGGTCGTATATATGAGATGGGCGGCTATATAAATTTGAAAAATAAATAACTAAACCTTGCCTTGTGCATCAGCCTGAAAAAAGTTGGGCTGTTTTAATGAATAGCAGAGAGATGTGGTGTTTGTATGAAATCTGAAGCATATCTTCCCCTTGGTACCAGGGTCAAGTCCTGGTCAAAGGATTGACCTCATCTCCCTGATGTTGGGCTGATTCTATTGCTTCTGTGAGTCACTGATGCTAGTGGCAGCTCCTGAGACATTGCAGATGGGTGAGCGAGTGTCTGACTGAGACCATCGTCCTCTGGAATGGATCTGGCCCTGCTAAGCAGTTAAGAAGACAGGCCAGGTTGGAGTCCTCTTTACAGGGATTGCTAGGGATTTCTGTTGGTGGCCACAGCATCAGGGTTCTCCCTGCAGCTTTGAGGCTTCTGAAGTTGGGGTGGAATTTTGCTGCTAGTTGTATATTTTGGGATGACCTCTCTCTGCTCCAGTAGGATGGTGACTACTCAATGTGACCAGTTGACCGTTGCTGCAACTCTACTTCCTTTGTTGTCTGTGGTGACCACTTTGAACGGTTTCTTCATGACTTTCAGGTAGCCTGGACCCTGCTGGTAGGTGTGATGGAAGGTCTGCTCGTTCAACTTTTCTGTGATCCAGATCATGACAACAATTTTTCTCCCCATGGATTTGTAGTTTGCCTTCTGCACCTTATTATGGGAAGTTTGACAAAATAGATTGTCTATGTACTATTCCAGATCTTCTGTTTCTTCTGAGCCTTTGATAGAAAGAGTCTTGTATGGACAATGATTGTGAGGAGCAGGCCACCTGATCTTGCATGGTGCTCTTGGGAATGGGGTATCGGGTAAGGTCCTTCAGTTGCCCACTCCAGACATGGCTCAGGATTGTGGGTATCAGGCTGCTACTATTCTGTGGGATCTTCAGATCCCTGATGTTCTCAGGGTTGGGGGAGAAAGGGCTTGGGGACAGGTGGAGCTTGTATTATGTACTGCCTGGCTAGGGTATCCACAGGATGTGCTCAAAAAAAGTCAGGATGGTGGCCACAACATGCAACTCAAGCTCTGCCCATTTTTAATGCACATTGCATACCCTGCAGACACCCAGCTCCCTTGGTGTCTGGAGGTTTTTTTCAGTGCAATCCCATAGGAATAAATTTCATTGGAGCCTATGGGAAGAGGAGTTGTAGCTGTCATGGGATGGAGTGATCTTTGAATTGAGGCTGTATGAGAGATTGTAAGGAGGCTGGGACAGGAATAGAACAGAGAATAAACAATCAAGAGAGAGTGGGCCAGTCACTGACAGTTTGTCTCATAAATAGCAACTTAGCCCTGATGGCAAGAAACCTGGGAAGAAGCATTTCAGATTCTTCAGAGAGACTCCACTTAAATTAAATTCACTAGAAATGAGAGTGGGAAACTCCTCTTCACTCTTTCCAAGATTCTGTATTTGTCCTAAAGCAAGCATTAAATATACGTTGCTGAAATCTGTACAGTTCCCAGATTTGCCCAGTTGCATGGGGCTTGACATGGGGCAGCTGCTGGCATGAATCCTAGAAATACACCTGGAGAAGTTTGGGTTCTTGGCTGCATTTTACTTCAAGTGTTGTTGCTTGTTTACTTTTGGAAGCACATGGGAGGGTGTGGAATTAGTCCAACTGCTTCAGTGTAAGACAGTGTTTTTCAACCTTGGCAACTTGAAGATGTGTGGGCTTCAAGTCCTAGAATTCCCCAGCCAGCATGCTGGCTGGGGAATTCTGGGACTTGAAGTTTACACATCTTCAAGTTGCCAAGGTTGAGAAGCACTGGTGTAAGAGGCTCCATTGATTGTGTTTTCCAATTTGGTGTCCTTGCTGGTTGTATGTGTTTGCAGGAAGTGTGTCGGCATGTATCCTTCCATTTTTATCTTATCTTGAGAAGTTTTAGGTGTTGGAAATAGGGGGTCCATGGTGAACACAGTATATATCCTGTTCTTAATTGGAGTCAAACATAGTAAGAACCAATATCACAACATGGTGATATTTCAGACGTGTGTGTATCCATCGTGAAAAATGCTAGCCTTCCTCAACTATTCATTATTGTAAACTCCTTGCAATCTAGCGGGTAAGCAGCTCTGCAAAGCTTTGTAAATAAATATGTAAATATTCATGGAACAGGTTCTTCATCTTCTGCAGAAAAGGAAGCCTGCTAATTTAGTCATCTCTTGACAAACCTCCCCCCAAAAGCAGGAAATTTCCACAAGCTTAGGATGTGTTGGCCAGATTAGTCAGTAGAGCATCCTCCTTTGCTTATTATTATCCAAGGGCTTAAAATATTTCAGCTTCCAGTTTTTTTAGAAACATAATCCAAAGTATTATTAATGGCATAAAACTGGACCATCTGAAGAAGTGCCTTCTCAGGCAGGACTCTGGCCATTTATTGAGATAATCACTTGAAGTCCTGTTCTAGATGTCACCATATTTGGAATCTGTGCAGCCCTTTATCAAAGAGAGCCTTCTCAGATGTAGTACGCATCTGGAAGTGCCTGTAATTTTTTTTTCTAGCATCTATTCCAGTTCCAAGTTAAAACTCTTGGGGTTCTTTTCCATCCTTCTTTGATTTCAGAGAGATTTTAATGATAAGTAGGTGGGAGGATTCATCTGTTGCTTAACCAATCATCAATACTTATTCCTGTCTGTACCAATCGAAGAGAATATTTGTAGCTCAGGGTTGAACTGTGGAGTCAAGGAACTATTAACTCAGTCAATCAACCAAGCAGCAAACAACAGCCCAATCAAGGAACTCCTAAGGAGAGAACACCACCTCCACCAACACAGGCAGGACAAGCCATGGTATATAAACAGAGAGCAAGTCCCACTCCCTTTTCGCACTGAAGATGTTGCCTAGCCTGGCAATGAAACGTCTGCAAGAAAACAACAAGGCTCAGAGAGCACCAAGGACCCCACATTCCTGTCTGTCTTGCTCCTATTTGTATGCACCATGTTACTTCAATAGGTTTGTACTGCATCAGAGGTGTCTGCAGGAGTGGTGGGTGGTAAAAAAGTCAAGATGGAGGCCACAACCATCTTTCAGGGGCAGGACTTTGATTTCATGGTTGAGGCCACCATCTTGACATTTTTGACTCGCTCCCTGCAGACCCCCCTTTACTGCATTTATCTGCATAGTCATTCATTTGTAGAGTGGACTAAGGAAATGTGAGCTGCTTGTTTCTTAAATGAAATACTCTTCTCAAGGCATTCAAAGGCACTGTATTCCTTGCCCAAGACAATTTCTCAAGCTAGATACAGAGAGACATACAGCTATTTGGTATTTGGGTGTTTTTGCCTTGTGCCTCCGAGGACCAGAACTGATAAACATCTTTCAGTGCTGAAAAATAATTTTAAAAGGCTAGATTGGGTAGGAGACGCCCATCCCTCTTCAATCACCAATGTCTGAATTTTGTAAAAAGGAAAGAGGCAACATGAGCTGGCAAGGCTGTAGGAAATGCTGAACAATCAGCCACCCTGCTCCTTTCTCTTTCTTTCATCTCTGTTCCATCAAGGAGGCCCATTTCCCCTCTGGGTGCACATTTGAGTGACATATAATACCATGCTATGCAAGAACCTCATCTTATTCCCCGCAGGGTAGCTAACATTAACAAGATGACAGCATGGCATTTTTAAGAGGTCTAAATATTTGATTAAGGGCAGAAGGAAGGGAACCGAACATATTGTCCAGGAGAAGAAAAAAGGAACATGAAAAGACAGAGAGGTGGACTTTACTTCCCACCTAGCCCCCTCCCCATTTCCCCCTCCCCAACCCCAGAAAACCAAACCATACCATAGGGTTAAAATTACCTTTAGTTGCATGAATAACTCTGGCCAAATTAGGAAAAAAGTCAGGCCCACTGTGTCCACTTTGGGTGTTTTGAAGAACCAATTAGGTGGAGTTGCTATACAGCATTATACAGGGATTGGAGATAGGGAAGTTAAATTTTTCCAAAAGATTTTGAAGAATTCTACTTCCCTGGAGGCATCTTTAAGGAACCTTATCAAATGACAGGGTAATAAGACTGTGCATTGTTTTGGATTCAGTTCTAAAACGGTCCTTTGGAGAGCACAGGAGTGTGAATGCAGGGCTTGCTGATGACTCATTATAGCAGCTGTGTGATAGTGTGGAAAAAGACACAGCTGTTTTAATGAGTCAGTAACAGTGGCTTCATTTATGTTCCAACACGCTCTGAAGAAATCAAATCTTAAAAAAAAAAACCAGAAGAAATCAGGACTGTCCTCCAAGGCTGTATTCTGCTATTGAAAATCTCTGTAGTACATGATCAGCCTAGACATATTTGGGTTTCTGAGAACATGGCGCAGGTGCTACCAGAAGACAAACAGATGAAAATGCTGCCTGCAACTCCTCTGTTCTAGCATCATGTTACCCAGGGGAGTCTGCAGGGTATGGTCAAAAAAGTCAAGATGGTGTCCACAACATTACAATCGAAGCACATAAAAAACAGGTGGAGCTTCAATCGCACCATCATGATTGCCATCTTGACTTTTTTTTACCATAACCTGCATTCACTACTGTTACTTTTGTGGAATGGCTATAGAGCCAAACTCTTTCCTGTAATTAAATATTCTCCTAGAGACTGGCACTTTGCTTTGCTACCTTCCCATTTATTATTATTTTTAATTTAAAAAATCTAAACAAGCATTAAAGTCAAGTAGCGCCAAGAGACTAGCAAGCACCAATGAAAATGGCTCCAGGAACGGACACGCTCACCAGCATTCGGCTGCCTATTCCTAATTTACACAAACGCCCTTGAGTTGTAAATTCTCAACTAAATGACCATAAATATGATCATCTGCAACTAAGAGTAAAATTTAAAATGTAAACTACTCATTCTACTTTCTTGGCTAAGTTTCAGAATTTGATTGTTGAAACTAAGCCAAATGTCTTTGTTCCTATAACAACATACTTCAGAAACTCCATAAGCAAAAAGAGCTGTGCTGCCATAGGAAAATAACAAATCTATATTAAAACCAAGTAAACAAAGCCTTTCTTGAGTTGAGGTCAGCTCCTGAGGACTACGTTTGTTTGTTTGCTTTAGAAATTTATAAGACTGCTCAACTCTACTATAATTCTGAGTGGCATACAGTAAAAACAAAATCATGCAATGTAATTAAAACAAAACAAAACAAAACAACACCCCACTCCATGGCATTCTGTGTTTTTTTCCCTTAGTAACAATCCAGAAATAATTTGCCACAGCCTTCTTCTTGAATGTTTTCTAGTCTGTAGCCCTGAGATTTCCTAGTGGTCTCCTTTCCAAGCAACAGCCATGCCCTACTCTGCTAAAGTTTTTCAAGATTAGCCGAGGTTGGCTTGGTGCTGCTGCCTGTTAGAGAAAGCAAATTTTTTCCTCATCCTTGGACAGCATGCCAAGTAAAGGATAAGAACAGTCTTTGGTCTAAAAAAGGATGTAAATTTCTATTAGACCGACTGTAGTTCACAAAGTACAGGGCATGTTTGGGAGCTCTTCATAACTCCTTAAGCAAAATAAGGAGCCATAAAGGTGTTTTTTGAGCAAGAACTACATTCGTTCTTTATGTGGCATGCTGTCCAGAGGCAGGAGAAAATCATTAGATTTCTTTTCTTTAAATTTAAATTTAATTTCAATTGAATTATTAAATACAGTAGCTTTAATCATTTCCCCCTTCTGACACAATAAAGCTTACAAATTTGGCAGCAGCTTTAGAAAGGGTCACATCCATAGGTCATATCCAAGCTTTTGAGGACAGCAAAACTAAGGAGGAACAAGCAACAGAGCCTGAATTTAGTTACACTCTTCAGACAAAACTTGTGTTTGCTTGCAGGCATTCAAAAAACAAAGACTTTATCAGGTTCTGGGAAGCCTTTCAGTGGATTAATATAATGTAAACATGTTTACGGGTTCCCCATTTCCCGGTGCAATAAGGTCTGAGAAAGCCCTTCATCATGAAGCTCCGAATAAAGTACTAAAGATTTATATTTGTTGACAAGAATACGAAGAGTTGGTTGACAAGAAGCTCACAAGCAGGCCCACCACTGACCAGCGTCCAGCCCGATTTCGAAATATGAACTTTTTCTTTCTCTACCCAAATGTCATTTCTGTTATCATTCCGAATAAGGAGCCACATTTTTCTTATTATCTAAGTAACTTGGAATCTCCACACTAGTTTGAAAACAGTTATTCAACATTCTCTATTTAAAAAATAGTGCCAAAGCTTGTTAGAATATCAGTGGTAAAGGAATAAGGAGGACTGTGAACACCCATCAAAAAGTGGCAATATGTGAACTGCCACAATCTATCAATCAAACCAGGCCATAACCTTTCAAAAGATGAGGGTACATGGTGATTCTCCATTGGTCCAAGTCACAGGAACATCCAGAGGATCCTGTCTCTTGTGATGATCTGATCTTAGATATGGAGGGCACAGAGAGGACAATCTCTAAAGCCAATCTCAAAAGCCAGGTATGTTGACAGAGGAGCTGATGTGAGTCTGGTGATCTGATCTAGTATTAATATGAAATAAGCATTGGGTAGCACCAGGCTAGAAACCAGGAGACTGAGTTCTAGTCCCACCTTGGGCACGAAGCCAGCTGGGTGACTATGGGCCAGTCACTCTCTCTCAGCCCTAGGAAGAAGGAAATGGCAAACCACTTCTGAAATCTTGCCAAGAAAACTTCCCTTCCCTTCCTTCTGATGTTTGATGTCAAGTCAGTGTTGAATCCTGGTGGCTGCCTGGACAAGTCCCTGCAGTTGCCAGGAATCAACACTGACTTGACACCAAACACCAGAAGGAAGGGAAGGGAAGGGAAGGGAAGGGAAGGGAAGGGAAGGGAAGGGAAGGGAAGGGAAGGGAAGGGAAGGGAAGAGGGTGGTTGAACCTAGACCAACCAAATTTGAAGTGACAGCCAGCATGGCCAACAATGCCATCCATCACTCCACCCCAATGCATATCTCATTTTCTGTGCTTTCTATTATTCTTTCCCAACACAGCCCAAGCAGACTGTTTAACAGAAGTGGAATTTGCGAAGTATCTATTTCAATGCATTTGTTCTTTATTCGTTCAGTCGTTTCCGACTCTTCGTGACTTCATGGACCAGTCCACGCCAGAGCTTTCTGTCGGCCGTCACCATTTCCAGCTCCCCAATGGTTGAGTCTGTCACCTCCAGAATATCATCCATCCATCTTGCCCTTGGTCGGCCCCTCTTCCTTTTGCCTTCCACTTTCCCTAGCATCAGCTTCTTCTCCAGGGTATCCTGTCTTCTCATTATGTGGCCAAAGTACTTCAGTTTTGCCTTTAATTTCAATGCATAAATGCTAAAGACATGTGCGCACCAAGAGCTTTGCTGAAAAAATCCAGCCAGTGTTTGCTTTTAACAACTGCAGTGGCTATTAAAGGATTTTACAGGTATAAACTCCAGCAAAGGAGATCGTTACCTTGTCATGGTGCTGGAGCTTGAGCACCTCAATGAAACCATGAGCTAAACCGTGAAGGGACACCCAAGACGGGAAGGTCGTGGCAGAGAGGTCAGACTAAATACGATCCCTGGGGAAGGTAATGGCAACCCACCCCAGTATTCTTGCCATGAAAACTAAATGGATCAGTACAACCAAAGATATGTCGGTATACCATCGGAAGATGGGACTCCCAGGTCGGAAGATGGTCAAAATGCTACTGGGGAGGAACAGAGGATACGTTCAACTAGCCCCAGATGTGATGACGCAGCTAGCTCAAAGCCGAAAGGACGGCTAGCGGCCGACGGTGCTGGTGGTGAACGACGAATCCGATGTTCTAAAGATCAACACACCATAGGAACCTGGAATGTAAGATCTATGAGCCAGGGCAAATTGGATGTGGTTATTGGTGAGATGTCAAGATTAAATATAGACATTTTAGGTGTCAGTGAACTGAAATGGACTGGGATGGGCCACTTCATATCAGATGACCACCAGATCTACTACTGTGGACAAGAGGACCACAGAAGAAATGGAGTAGCCTTCATAATTAATAATAAAGTGGCTAAAGCAGTGCTTGGATACAATCCAAAAAACGATAGGATGATCTCAATTCGAATTCAGGGTAAGCCATTTAACATCACAGTGATCCAAATATATGCCCCAACCACAGATGCTGAAGAAGCAGAAGTAGATCAGTTCTGTGAGGATCTGCAGCACCTACTAGATAATACACCAAAAAGAGATGTTATTTTCATTACAGGAGACTGGAATGCTAAGGTGGGTAGTCAGACGACACCTGGAATTACAGGAAAGTATGGTCTGGGAGAACAAAATGAAGCAGGACATAGGCTGATAGAATTTTGCCAAGACAACTCACTGTGCATAACAAACACTCTCTTCCAACAACCTAAAAGACGACTTTATACATGGACTTCACCAGATGGTCAACACCGAAATCAGATTGACTACATCCTTTGCAGCCAAAGGTGGCGGACATCTATACAGTCGGTAAAAACAAGACCTGGAGCTGACTGTAGTTCAGATCATGAACTTCTTATTGCAAAATTTAGAATCAGACTAAAGAGAATAGGGAAGACCCACAGATCAGTTAGATATGAGCTCACTAATATTCCTAAGGAATATGCAGTGGAGGAGAAGAATAGATTTAAGGGACTAGATTTAGTAGATAGGGTCCCAGAAGAACTATGGACAGAAGTTCGCAACTTTGTTCAGGAGGCGGCAACAAAAAACGTCCCAAAGAAAAAGAAAACCAAGAAGGCAAGATGGCTGTCTGCTGAAACACTGGAAGTAGCCCAAGAAAGAAGGAAAGCAAAAGGCAACAGTGATAGGGGGAGATATGCCCAATTAAATGCAAAATTCCAGAGGTTAGCCAGAAGAGATAAGGAATTATTTTTAAACAAGCAATGTGCGGAAGTGGAAGAAGACAATAGAATAGGAAGGACAAGAGACCTCTTCCAGAAAATTAGAAACATTGGAGGTAAATTCCAGGGAAAAATGGGTATGATCAAAAACAAAGATGGTAAGGACCTAACAGAAGCAGAAGAGATCAAGAAAAGGTGGCAAGGATATACGGAAGATCTGTATAGGAAGGATAATAATATTGGAGATAGCTTTGACGGTGTGGTCAGTGAGTTAGAGCCAGACATCCTGAAGAGTGAGGTTGAATGGCCCTTAAGAAGCATTGCTAATAACAAGGCAGCAGGAGACGACGGTATCCCAGCTGAACTGTTTAAAATCTTGCAAGATGATGCTGTCAAGGTGATGCATGCCATATGCCAGCAAATTTGGAAAACACAAGAATGGCCATCAGATTGGAAAAAATAAACTTATATCCCCATACCAAAAAAGGGAAGCACTAAAGAATGTTCAAACTATCGAACAGTGGCACTTATTTCACATGCCAGTAAGGTAATGCTCAAGATCTTGCAGGGTAGACTCCAGCAATTCATGGAGCGAGAATTGCCAGATGTACAAGCTGGGTTTAGAAAAGGCAGAGGAACTAGAGACCAAATTGCCAATATCCGCTGGATAATGGAGAAAGCCAGGGAATTTCAGAAAAACATCTATTTCTGTTTTATTGACTATTCTAAAGCCTTTGACTGTGTGGATCATAACAAATTGTGGCAAGTTCTTGGTGGTATGGGGATACCAAGTCATCTTGTCTGCCTCCTGAGGAATCTGTATAACGACCAAGTAGCAACGGTAAGAACAGAGCACGGAACAACGGACTGGTTTAAGATTGGGAAAGGAGTACGGCAGGGTTGTATACTCTCACCCTACCTATTCAACCTGTACGCAGAACACATCATGCGACATGCTGGGCTTGAGGAATCCAAGGCTGGAGTTAAAATCGCTGGAAGAAACATTAACAATCTTAGATATGCAGATGATACCACTTTGATGGCTGAAAGTGAGGAGGAGTTGAGGAGCCTTATGACGAAGGTGAAAGAAGAAAGTGCAAAAGCTGGGTTGCAGTTAAACCTCAAAAAAACCAAGATTATGGCAACGAGCTTGATTGATGACTGGCAAATAGAGGGAGAAAAAGTGGAGGCAGTGACAGACTTTGTATTTCTAGGCGCAAAGATTACTGCAAACGCTGACTGCAGCCAGGAAATCAGAAGACGTCTACTTCTTGGGAGGAGAGCAATGGCAAATCTTGATAAAATAGTTAAGAGCAGAGACATCACACTGACAACAAAGGTCCTCATAGTTAAAGCAATGGTATTCCCTGTAGTAACCTATGGCTGTGAGAGCTGGACCATAAGGAAGGCTGAGCGAAGGAAGATAGATGCTTTTGAACTGTGGTGTTGGAGGAAAATTCTGAGAGTGCCTTGGACTGCAAGAAGATCAAACCAGTCCATACTCCAGGAAATAAAGCCAGACTGCTCACTTGAGGGAATGATATTAAAGGCAAAACTGAAGTACTTTGGCCACATGATGAGAAGACAGGATACCCTGGAGAAGAAGCTGATGCTAGGGAAAGTGGAAGGCCAAAGGAAGAGGGGCCGACCAAGGGCAAGATGGATGGATGGTATTCTGGAGGTGACAGACTCAACCATTGGGGAGCTGGGGATGGTGACGGCCGACAGAGGGCTCTGGCGTGGACTGGTCCATGAAGTCACGAAGAGTCGGAAACGACTGAACGAATAAACAACAACAGGTATAAAAAAAAAAAGGCTTATTACTTTTCTGCTTTGTTCTGTTAATCAGTCTCACGAATACAATGTTAGATCTGAGTATTTGTATTTATAATATATTTATATTTCAATGCATATAAATATATTATAAATACAAATACTCAGATCTAACATTGTATTCGTGAGACTGATTAACAGAACAAAGCAGAAAAGTAATAAGCCTTTTTTATATATATACCTGTAAAATCCTTTAATAGCCACTGCAGTTGTTAAAAGCAAACACTGGCTGGATTTTTTCAGCAAAGCTCTTGGTGCGCACATGTCTTTAGCCAAAGTGGATATCCTTGTTTTGGCAGAACATGCAAAGACTTTGAAGGAAAAGACAATAGATCCGCAACAGGAATATATTAGGGTATATCTCTTTGTTGGGAAATATCTTCTGCTATTTCTTTTCCTCTTTCCCCGCGTCTCTCCTACTTTAAAGTTTCTTCTCACTCCAACTGGGGAGCACCATCACTTTGAAAACAAGCTTTACCAAGAATCCTAATTAATTTGTGGTGGCTCTTCAGGTTATCCTTTATGTGCTAGACACTGCCTAGGTTCATACATCATGGTTTATTAGCTTCAAGCTCAGTGTGAATTGCTGAGTTCACACAACACGCTAAATCTACAATTGAATAAATTGCATTATGGCTTAGGGAGATGGGTGAGCCCAGCCACTGCAGATTTATGATGCTGCTGACACATTTGTCTTCTATGCATTACCCATCTAGATTTACAGCCTCCAGTCCTCTTGCAAATTAGCCAGACATGACCAGTACTCAAAGCACACCCTTCACTGACAACTTTCTTTTAAAAAGAAGCATTACTTCAAAATAATGAAATAGAGCTCCAGGGGTTATTCTCGCTATTGGACGGGTGTATTGGACTGAGCATCCATTATTTGCAGAAGCTCAGCCTGGAGAATATTTTAAAGAGTGTGCCACGTACCATTTAATACTTCCTGCCCAACGTGCTGGGCGTTGACTAAGTCCTCAACAGTCACCTGTTTGGTTGTATTACACTCTGCTTTTGTCCAGGTAAACATTTTTCTTTTCTTTCTGCAACCTAAACACTGTGTCAGGATGAAATCTTTTAAGATTGGGATTCTTTTACATTTCACTTTTAATTTTTAAGAGGCGCTGAAGTGCCATCTAGTGGAGGTTCCTTTATCTTCCAATTTAAACTAAGACAGGGATCCAGGCAAAATCAATTGATCAGAAAGCCAGTTGCAGAAACAAACATATTGCATCTTATTTGATGAACAATCTCCTGAGTTAGAGCTCAGGACGGAGCAGGGCCACCGGCCCTGTGTGTTTGTAACAGTTAAGTGTGCATAGTCCCAACTAGCTCAAAACCGGCACTGTTATTTACCTAACACTAATTATTTGCAAAATTCATTCCCCCCCAAAAACCCTGTTTTTAAGAAAGGGAAAACGCACATATAAAATGTATGCATAAGTAGAATTGAAAGAGCAAGCAGGAAATAGGGCAGGGAGGGATAAGATGACTAACTTGACATCCAAATGTTATCGGTCGATAAAGTGTAGAAATGTTATCGCCACTGGTCTTCGCGGGGGGAGATAAAAGTGGAGCGAGCGACATCATGGGCATCATGACATCACACAAATGATGAAATTGATGTTATTTGTGCCGGTTGCAACTGATCTATCAAGTGTAACTCTATACAGGCCTATTCAGATATAAGGAAGATTTCTCCAGCTTTTTAGACCAGTGGGCATATTTGGAATTTCGAAAACATATTATGCATGCTATACAAGATGGCTCTATGGAAGGAAATGACCAATCACAAAGCACACATTTACTCAAAGGCAAACTGAAGAATTAACTTCCCATCAACATATTATTAGTAGTATCATTATTAGAATTGAATAATAAAATTGGTTGGACCAGGAGTCTGGGCACCAAGGGAAGGCACATTGCTTCAAGTACTGTTTTAGAAACTGTTGACTTTCCAAAGGCTGGATCAAAATGTCTTTTACTGTACAAAAATGCCAGAGACTTTTCCCTTGAATATTTGGAAATATATCTTTGCTTCCATTTTCACAGAGAACCTGCACAGAGAACTTTTGCAAATTCTCTGTGAAAAAGGAAGCAAAGCTGTATTTCTATTTCCCAGATACCCCACATAGATCATCTGGAAGGCATGGAGGTGGATATGGTACCTCAGTGTCTCTTCAAGAAGATTCAGCAGACATATTTTGCATTGATTGAAGATGTGAGGAATCAGTGTAGTGAGACTTTTGAAGTGCTTAATTTCCCTCCCTGCCGGTTGCACAAATGTGCAGTCATTAAAGTAAATATATCCTGCTCAGATTGAGCCTTTGAGCACTCATTATTATTTTTTATTTTAAAATAGAAATTTTCCCAGGGGGAAGCCAAAGTTTGAGAATTTGCTACATCAGCACCACACAGCCCTAATGGGGCTGAACTCTTGTGCTGAATTTGAAAGAAAAGCTGACAGTGTGGAGCATTAAGCTCTGCCAGCGCTGAAGCAGAAACCTACACCTAAAGCAATAGGCAGAGAATGCAGAATGCAGAGAATACAGACCAGGATTGTTGCAACAGGTAAAACCACTAACAGAAGTTGGTAAGAGTGACTGCCCTCTGTGGCCCAAATGGCAATTCCTTACAACTATCAGTACTTGCGCCAAAGAGTTAAGAAGCAAAACACACACTCCGTTTCTGGTATTCCAAGTTTTTCCTTGGAATTGCTCACAGAAGGTGAGAAATCTGCAACACTCGAGTTGTTGAATGCTAGGGCAGGGCCTCATCACCAATGATAGGTATGTTAACAGCAGCAGTTCAACAGGACTGCAAATGTACCATCCTTATTGTCAGGTTTAACAACTCAAGGTCTAGAACAGTGCTTTCCAAACTGCCACCGTTGGCGACACACCAACAGTGGCAGCGGCGCGCGGCGGCGGCCTCGCCAAAATGCAGAAGCGCTGATGGCGCCCCGCTGCCGCCACGCACACCCGCACCCCCACGCCGCTTCGCGACGCACTAAAGTGTCGCGACACACAGTTTGGAAAGTTATGATCTAGAAACTTGGCTTGCTTTACAAATCTTTCCAAGCCAAGATCATGAAGATGCTACGTTCCGTGACCAAAGAATGTTTGTGAGCATTTATTTATTTGATTTACATCCTGCCTTTTATTCAGGGGCTCAGGGTAGCATATATAACACTCCCCCCTTCAATCTTTCCCACAACAGCTCTATGAGGTAGGCTGGGCTAAGGCAGAATGACTGGCCCAACATCATCCAGTAAATTTTTGTGGTTATGTGTGTGTGTGTGCCTTTGAGTCAATTTTTGACTCCTGGAGACTGCCTGGATGAGACCCTGCAGTTTTCCTGGAAAGGTTTTTTGGAAGTGGTTTGCTATTGCCTCCTTCCTAGGGCTGAGAGAGTGACTGGCCCAAGGTCACCTAGCTGGCTTTGTGCCTGAGGCAGGACTAGAACTCACCATCTCCTGGTTTATAGCCTGATGCCTTAACCACTACACTAAACTGGTTCTCTTTGTGGTTGAGGATGGGCTAAAATCAAGTTCTCCCCACTTCTACCCCAACACCTTAACCACTATACCACCTGATAGAATTGCAGATTCCGCCTTGTGTGATATGGCTTCTGAAGAGACTACATAAAAAAAAAAAGACCAAGGAAACTTCAACACATTTTAATTCCCCATCCCTCATTTTTACAGCAGTATCAACAAAATCTACACAGAAATTTTGAAAACAAATGAAGGAGCAATTACAACGTTGATAACATCTACGGAATAATTTTGTACACGATTCTCCATGAAAATAACATTATTTTTTTTTAATTCGGAGCCGTCGCTTGATGATTTCATGATCGCTTTCCTTTTGATCCATAACAATCTAAAAAAGAAATGAAACAGTTTTTCTAACCAATCAGGTATGCAGATAGTACTTGGCCAAACTGCGAGAACTGGGGCAAATTCTTTCTTGGCACAATAAAGAAACAGAAGATAAATCTCCAAGATTAAGAGAGCTGCCAAGTTAGAGGGGCCTGTAGGGTGGACCAAGTATCTTTGGTGCCCAAGTAACTGCACGATGAGGGCCATGATATCTTATAATTTTATAATTAGGGGAGCTTGGTGATGGTTTCAGGGTTTTGAGCTGTCCCAGTTCTGATGTAAAATAAAGAAATAACCCAGTGTCCAGTACTTGTCCAACTAGAAGCCCCAATCAAAAGACAAATGATGTGGGAAAGTCATTGCTGTTTTAGACTGTAACCTCTTAGGGCTGGTTAGCAATCTGAACTCATGACTCTTAGCTGACTGACCTTG
Organism: Charina bottae; assembly: GCA_023362775.1. NCBI lineage: Eukaryota > Metazoa > Chordata > Lepidosauria > Squamata > Charinaidae > Charina > Charina bottae. The sequence continues at coordinate 5,553,451 of JALMGJ010000044.1, read as the reverse complement.
AGCAACAATAAATAATGGTTTGATCTGCACCAAATGCTAAGCACTTCGGTTTTTGCCAAGAACATCCCTAGATTATGCTCGCTGACCCTCAAAATTAAAAAGACAAAAGACAAAAAAGTTTCCCACATGGTCAAGGAAAAGCTCTAACTCTCAAAATTTTGACAATTTTTATTATTTTTTAAAAATATTAATGTTTATATTTTTATTTATTATTGTATGACGGTTCTCCCCATCTGACAAGCTACTTGACCCCTAGTGTAATATGTGTGAACCCAATTGTTATGGCTTGGCATTATGTGCAAACTAGCTTATGTCTTGTTTCAACAAAACATAGTTAAACATTGAGATATGTGAATTGCCATGAAACACTAAACAGTGGTTTAATTGGGTGATTGTTATTTGTTCCATTTGTACCCTGAACAACTCTGAAATGTATGTGTCTTCCTCCAGCACAGCAACAAGACAAATCTGGATATTGGAATCAATAAAGCCTCTAAACTCAGGTAAATAGTGGCTAATCTCACCTAAAGGTAATAAACACGAGCCAACTTCAAATGCAGATAATGAACTTTGCTTGCTTTTGCTGGCCTTATTTATGATTAAGCACCGTTTAATCTTAATTTGGATATAACACTGCATTCTAGTTGATCCATATCAGATTTTGATCTTGTCTTGATCTTGCAGCTGCACCAGAGAAGCAGGGCAGAATGTAAGCTTCAGGCTTATTGAAGTAACTAATATCTAATCATTACATCTTATTCAAGCCAAAATAATGATAGCCATCAGCTTTGAAGGCAGGACTAAGCTTCAAGACCGAGGTGGAAAATGCTGATTTTGCTGAAATCCTATCGTTTCAACATAAAGATTAAGACTATCACCTTATGCATGTTTACTTTGGAGCAAGCCCCACTGTACTGTGTGGACTTCATTTTAAGTAGAAGTATATAAAATAAAACTAAAGACAGACAGAGTTAAGGAGAGCAGAAAAGAGGACCATTGGCATTAAGTGAGTGCAACAGGAAATGCATCTGTTTCAATCATATTCCTAGAAGATGGCTGGGATGGGTCAAGCCAGCCTCTAGGGAACGCAAATAATAATAATTTAAAAAATCAGAAAATATCCTAAATCTATATTGTCTGTCTACGCAATATGCCAGCGTCATATTCTATAATGCCCGTTCTTCACCTATACTCTGCCTTTCTTTCAGGTAAAGGTAAAGGTTCCCCCCGCACATTTGTGCAGTCGTGTCCGACTCTAGGGGCCGGTGCTCATCTCCGTTTCTTAGCCGAAGAGCCAGCGTTGTCCGAAGACGCTTCCACAGTCATGTGGCCGGCATGATGCACGTGGAACGGTGTTACCTTCCCACCGAAGTGGTACCTATTAATCTACTTGCATTTGCATGCTTTCAAATTGCTAGGTTGGCAAGAGCTGGGGCAAGTGCGGAAGCTCACTCCATCACGCGGGACTAGGGATTCGAACCTCCAAACTTGCGATCTTCCGATCGACAAGCCTGGCGTCTTACTCGCTGAGCCCCCATGCCCCCACACCATTTCTTTCAGAGAAAGCCTTAAAATTGGCTTAATATAGTTGTCTTTTAAAATACAAAACATTAAAACTACCTCCCCTTGCCCAACGAAAACATCAAAAATCCCACCACTGACCCCATCTTTGACCTAACCTTACTTCTTCTGGGCATCATGGGCTCTTTTTATTACATCTCCCACACACACCACTCCCTATTGGGTGTAGTTCCCAGCTTTCAAAAGGCTGTCCACCCTGAGTTGGTCAAGGTGCTTTGTGGAATCACTTACCACAGGACCAGAAAATTCAATAGGAGTAGAAATGTTGGTTGAGTACAGCCTTCGTTTAGCTTTCTTGGGTTTGGCATCATTTTCCTTAACTGATTCTTCCTCGGTAGATTTGGGAGATTTCATTGTTGCCATCAGCTTCTTTGCTAGAAGAAGCATGGTAGGAAATGCTCTCTTTTATTCAAAGCAGTGCAACTCTATCTTACCACTTTCTCTATTCTTATCTAGACCAGAGTTTTTCAAATTGCCTTCTGTGGAACCCTAGCATTGCATAAGAACTTGATGGGGTTCTGTGAGAGACTAAGGGCAAAAAAAAAAAAAAAAAGGTTCTCCTCAATGCAGCCATTTTTCTATCCCTGGAGCTTTGCCTCTTGATTAGGAGTTCTAGGGGTTTAAAAAAAAACTAACAAGTTCTACACCCTGAAAATGTTTGAAACCCCCTGATCTAGACCATCAGTGAATAAGAAGTTTAAAGACTAATCTTTCTAAAGAAATCTCTTCCTTTCTTCTCCTGGAAGTAGTTTTTAAAAGCCATGACCCATACAACTGAAATCCATTCAGCAAAAAGGAACATGTTGTAAGCGATATTTTGGAGCAAGCCCCATTGGACTCCATAGGTTTTATTTTAAGTAGAAGTATGTAAAATCAAACTAAAAAGAGAGAGAGGATTAAGGGGAGAGGGGAGAGTGCTTTACCAAGATGGCAGTTGGTAAGGGTTCCTGTAGCTGTAGTCCAGAAAAATCAGAAGATGACAAATTGCCAATGCATGGTGTGTGTACTCTGTCCTTCATGGTTTCATGTTGAGCATTACTGATTCACTCACCAAATTGCATTTCCTGTCCTCCTTATGCCTATCTCGATAAATAATTACATGTATATTCCACTTCTCCTTTAATAAGCTTGCATGGTTCTTATTCCCTGACTCATCTTATCCCAAGCAAACGTATGACACAGAGAGCAATGGTGACTTTATAGCAGTCATGCCCAAGTGAGAATTTGAAATTCGATCTTCCCAGTCCTAGTTCAACAGTCTATTACACCATTATTAGCATTAATGTTTATAGAACCTTCTAGAGGTGTGCAAAGATTCTGAATTTAAAACCTTTCAAGCTCAAAATGGGCTCTTCTCTCAAAGGGTCTCAAACCTTCCAGAAGTGTCTAAACTCAAAATGACCTTGTTTTGAATTCAAGCTTGAAATGGGGCTGTTTTGACACTTCAGAATTGTCGAGGCAGCATTGGAAGGTTTCCAGTAACTTTGGAACAGTTGATTCAAACTCAAAGGAGAACTCAAAGGAGAACATATGGAACTTGAAGTACTTTGCAATCTAGAGGCAAGCATTCCAGGAAAGGGAAGGGTTCTATTCTAAAGATCTGTCTCTGGATGAGATCAGGTTGAAATTGTGATTAAATTACAGTTTCACCGTCCCTCCAGCAAAGCAATTCAAAAAGAACAAGAATACAAAAGGGGATATCCAAAGTTAATGTCTTCTCCTCTGTGGTTTAAAACACCAACCATCCCTTTTAAAATATGCAGCGTCGCAGATGGAACAACAGAAATATCTCATAATTGCCTGACACTAAAGGAATAGGCTTCTTTGTTTTGCTCCTTACCTTTAGATTGTATAATTGTAGGGGAATTCTGCAAGAGATGGCCAATTTTTTGTAGGGTTCCACCTTGGGATGCTGTTGATTTTATATTTGATGCATAATGTTTACTTCTTAAGGAATAATCCTTTCTGAGAGAGGAGTTAGGAGCAGTCTGAAGCAATAGAAAACATAAAAACATATAATTAAAAGATTTCATTTATGGTCTAAAGAAACTTGCTAAACCAGATTGTCCTTTATAAAAAGTGTATCTGCATCAGGTTATTAACAAGTTTGAACATTAGATATAGGACTTAGCTCTGGCACATGATATTTCCAACATCTTATACATCCCTACTCAAACGTATTGGAATTCATTTCTGCTGTCCTTGTCTTATTTCTTAGTAGCTCCATTTTGGCTACTGTATATGGTTTCCAGATGCTGCAGTTATATCAGATTTCCCCAATCTGGCCAAGTCTCCAGATGTCTGTACTTCATCTCCCAGAATTCTCAGGAAGGGCTTTGCTGGTGAGAGAATTCCAGGAAAGTCCAGACATCTGGAGGTCATAAAAGTTGGAGTAGACTGAGCATTCAGGTGGCTAAAGGTTTAGATAATGAAGATTGGCTGTCACTAGGCTGATAAAAAATACTTTTTTTATCATTTGGGTTCAAGCATATGTATAGTATTTTGTAGAGGGGGAAAAGGATAATTATATGCTAGAAGAAAAGGAAGGGCCCATTACTCTGACCTAAGGCAAGCTACAGTCCTTGATAATTTATCTCCTTTTTACCTGCAATATAACAGAACATATGCTTTACATAATTGCTCAAATCAGGAATGTATGCGATATAATAATTAAATTATTATATAATCAAAATAAAGCTATTCCATGTCAAAATTACTACAACACCATCATATTAAAGTTATCAACACACATACCCTTTTCCCTTGTCTCCATACTGAATCAGACCATACATTCATATTAGCTGGCAATTTTACATTCTTCATATTTTCATTTTTCAAGAAGTCCTTAGAAAGAGAATGGTGTATTTAACATTGAGCTACAGTCTCCATGCTGAGTTGTTAAATATTTCTTAGAGGGAAACGGGACAGCTTTAACCAGGACAGGCAACCTTTGCACACACTGGATGGAGCATCATTCGGTTTGCACGTTGTCACAGACATTCAAAAAAATAACATTTTTTAAAAGCCAAATTCTTATGAGATCTCATGGGAGGGCACTTAAATCTCATTCCATATTTGCTATGATTAATCTTGAATTCAAATTAAATGTAAGGCAATCTTCCAATATTCATGAATTATTCTACCAGGGACAGAGCAATCTGTGATTTTCTAGATGTTACAACCCCCAGCCATTTCAACCAAGGATAAAGGATAGTGTCAATTGTATTTTGGCCACATCTATAATTCAGCCCTCTTCTGTATTAATTCCATACTGTTTAACCTGAGAACATGAAAGAAACATGCTTCTTAATTAAGCTAAATTGTTCTGCCATTTTTATCCACTTTATAAATTCTTCTCTTATTTTTCTTTTCTACAAGCGGACTTTTGCTTTATATTAAATTGGATGCCATTTCAGTTTCAGAATGAAGGACTCAGAATCAGCCACAGGTCTCTGGAGGAACATCCAGCAATTTCTCACAGAACACCATCTGGCTTCTGATTGCTGAGGATTTTCACTAAGAATATCAGAGTGGCTGGTTTTGGTCTAATATATACAGGCGCTTCTTAAGCAAGAATGAATACTTGTAATCGCTTCACATGCATTAGTTTGTGGTTCAGACTGAATTAGAGATTGTATAATATTTTATTGCCATTTACCTACTCCATGAATGAAAAAGGGTCTGAATGGGAAGCTAACAAAATCAGTCACTCTGATTTTCATGGAGTCCATCAGGTCCAACTAACGATAGTTGAGAAGCCTACTTCTGCTCAAGGTGTTGAGGTCAAAAAGACAGAAAATCCCCTGATTACATTTTATCTCCCACTTTTATCCCCTTTCTCTCACAGGAAATTATGGCCATTCAGGTCCAATCATCTCTTTCACTACATACCGAAGAGGCTAGAAACAGCGAAGAGCCTCAATGACATGATATTATTCTGACTACTTAGACTCCCAATGTTTCCTAGACACTGTTCCTCAACTTGGACAAAATATAAGGTTGGCTGCTAGAAGATAGGAAGGCAAAATCTGGAGAAAGAGCAAAGGAACAGAAAGAGGAATTTAGAAAAGGCAATGTAAGGAAAGAATTTTGACTTTTTTATTCCCTGCTGGTTGGGACCAACTGCCTCTCTATTTTGGGCCAGTGGGACTATCACCAGTTAACAAGCTCAGCTCTGGGACCTTAATTACTGTAGTTCAGAGCTTTCCAAACTGTGTGTCGCGACACAAAAGTGTGTCGCCACACAGTCGGCTGTGTCGCCACACAACCCGGAAGTGGCAGTGGGGGCGTGCACGGCGGCGGCACCGGCATGCCATCGGTGCTTCCGCGTTTTAGCGGAGGCTGCCGCTGCTGCCACCACCTTGCACACCCCCGCCTGCACCGGGTTTTCCCGCGGCGACACATGAAAATCCTAAGGTGCCGCAGCCGCCGAAAGCGCCGAAAGCGGCAGCAGCGCTTCCAGTTTTTTGCGCGCTGCCGCGCTGCCGCGGCGGCAGGACTTCCGGATTTTCCCGCGGCGACACACCAAGGACGGTTGGTGTGTCGCCGCGGGAAAACTTTGGAAAGCCCTGCTGTAGTTGATTAGAACCCTCTGGCGGGCTCACAGCTGCTGCCTGAAACTGACCAGACCTTAATCAGTTTCACCCTGAAGGCTTTTGTTGTCCTAAATGCCCGCATTGGTCAGAAAATGAATTTTTTATTACCGTCATATTTGCAAATGGTTGCTATCTGAGGCAGTTGCTAAACAAGGACTACCTGTATAAATACCTCTTTGAAAAGGTATTCTGTTCTGCTTAAGATATTATTTCGGCCTCAAATGAAGTAAGATTAAACCCTTTAACATTTGGGGAAAAGGATCTTTCAATGAATGTATGTGTATCCCTAAGTGGTGCAATTCACAGTGCAGCCAGCCCATCATTTTGAGTTCTTTGCTTTAAATACGTTATTCCTAATTATAACCAGGTTTTAGATGTCAGTGTGTTGTTAATTTGTATTCCAAACATTTGGAATTGATCAGCTTCTGAAGACATTTGGATTTATCGTACTTGGACTATTGTATTTGCCCCAAAGGATCATCATGAAAGATCCTGGTGTATCGGATATCAAAGGATGCCTTGCCAAAATGTGTCACCTCTCAGCCATTGAATTGGATTTTTACTGACATAAAGAAAAAAGACTGGGCAATATAATTCCATGTGGGTGAGGTTCAATTCACTGTTTAAAAACTACCAATTTTAATTGAGATATAATTATTGTTGTGATTATATTTTATTTGATTTAGGTTCTCTCTCAATTTCTCTCTGTACATCTTGTGTGTTATTTGCATACACACTTTTTTGGTTTTTCCTCTTTTTATTGTTGTATTAAAGCAGTAAAATAAAACCTATTCAAATAAAATTTACTTTCAAATCCACAAGGTTAAGATTGCAGTCTCACGAAAGTGTTAATGGATATGAGTAAATGGTGGCAGATTTCAGTTAGGCAGCATTGGTTCTGACCAAGAGACAAATACAGTAAAACCTCTATTCGCCAGATTCCAATTCAGTGGACTTGAATGTTGTGGACCAACGTTTACTTAAGGGTTCACCCCTAAACAATGAGCATTGTTTCAAAGCAGCAGAGTTCATTAACAAAATTACGTTATTTGTGTCCATTTGTGCCATTTAGGTAATTATGTAATCCAGGAAATGGTGTAAACTGACACAAAATGACATAAATTTGGTTTAATACAAAAATTCAAATTTATTTATTTATTTATTTATTTAATTATTTATTTATTTATTTAATTTATTCCCCGCCCATCTCCCATACAAGGGACTCTGGGCGGGTTACAATAATTTAATGGGTATTCGGCTTTAATGGACACCCTTTTCTCCCCAAAATGGTCCATTAAATTGAAGTTTTACTGTACATTGGAAAAGCAGGTGTTCATTACAAGAGATGGTAAGAAATAGTAGATGAAAGATCAGCTGTGATAGTTGTTATAATCTAAATGTGGTATTGGGGTGAAATGTGAAGAAGGATTAAGGTACTCTTATCTACTTGTACTTGTTTATCTACCAGATAAAGCTTAAAGAGATTCAGTACCTGACTGACATCAGAAATGCCCTTATTTCTAAGTTTGTTTTTCCAGAAACTTGACAGCATATTGCTCTTGAAGGAAGCACATTTGAGAAGACAAAGTTATTTTTCCATGCATTCACCTCTAAGTATTCATATATAATTTCAAACCTGAAGTTAAACAGTCCCTTTTAGAACTGCTGACTTTTTAAAAAAAATAGTATTGACAGTTAAGAAATGGTATCATAATTTTTGATAAAACATTATTCCAAGAAACCATATACTGTGTCCTTGACTAAAAGCTACCACAAGCTACCATGATGGTTAATAATTAACTTGCAAGGCCCCTGCTGAAAAGGTCAACCCTACATATTATGGTCAGAGCCTGCCCCACCATCTGCCGCTCGCAATGTGGTAAGTTTGTGGGCACTGATCAAGGTCAGATCTCAGCTGCACATTCAGATTCCCTGGAGTGGGATTTTCTTTTTTCTGGGAAAGAAAGAGACACACTTGATGTACGGGCTTGTGCTGCCCACATGGGGTTCAGTCATGTACAGATGCCTAGAAGACTGGAGTTACGTCTGCAGCTCACAGTATGGCATTTCATTTCTCATCATAACTTCAGAGACAGTTATCAGCTAGCCATGAAGAAAGCATTAGTAAAAAAAAGACTTGAGATAAACTGGGTCCATGTTTTCAGGCTAGAACTTGCTTTCCCCCAAACAAATTAAACAGAGAAGACTACTACTTATATAAATGTCAGTGCAGGTTATTAAAAAAAAAAGTCCTTTGAGTTGAACCCAACTCCTGGTGGCTTCATGGACAAATTCCTATTATTTTCTTGGCAACAATTAAAGCAAGGTGTACATGGTTTTAGCATCAAAGCAACTGCCTAGATCATACAGATAGAACCAGATGATCCCAAATCCTTAAGAAACCACATATAACTGTATATCCCAAATCCTTAAGAAATCTGGTATAAGGAATTTATAAGGAAGCGTGTCCTACTATTTCCAGTGGGACTTATTCTTTAGTTTGGGATTACATCCTTTGGTGGTTTAATAATGAACGTTTTAGATTTCTTTCAGAAATACTATTTTGAGAAGAGTACAAGAAACATGCTAAGAAGATCTGCTTTCTTCCAAACTTCGTACCTCATCCATGGTGTTGCTCTTCCTTTTCCTTGTCTTGGGCACCTTAAGAGTCACTGTGGAAGGACTTCCTTGATGCTTTACTTCCATCTTATTGGGCTGCAAAGGTGTAAACTGAATCTCCATTTCAGGTTTTGGAAAGCGGCTAGTGTGGTCACTCTCAGAAGATACTTCACAAGAATCTAAGACAGCATCTGTTTGGTCCTACAAGTACAATAACATGACATAAAGTAGAAAGCAGAGGAAAATAGTATTTGCTTTGCCCATAAAATAAAGAGGAAAACAGACAATTTCAGAAGGTGAGAAATTCAACAGAAGTCTCTAAGGAAAAATGGCTCTGTTGCATACTCTATTTCATTGTACACATCTTTGCAGTAAGCCTTATAGTGTGATATCAAAAACTTGTTCTATCAAAGGAGAACTCAATGAAGTTCAGTTTTTACTAGAGGACAGAACACTGAGTAGCAGCACAGAAGTGTACCAATAAGCCTCAAATGATTTACTCCCAGAATATCAGTTCACCTTTCAGTGAAGCAAAATCCAACACCAAGAAGCAGAGTGCTTTGGGCTTCAATTCTACATCCAGATATCTAGGATTAAATGCCACTGAGCTCAATGGGACTTGCATCTTAGCCTGCCCAATGCTACTGTCACATTCTTTCAAGTATCCACTTAATACTTAGAGAGTTGCTGCACTTTCAAATGCAGGAGAATAGCTTCTAATGTGAGAATACTCCTTGGCCTGAACTTCACATGTAGGTACTGAAAATTCCTTCTCCTGAATGTTCAGCATAATAAATAGAAGCAGGAAGGGGAGCTACATATACACTGAATACATGGAGGAAGTTATATGAACCACTATTTTGAGAAGGCACCTATAGGATTTCATTGCTAGGTTCTGAAATTAACAGTCCCGAATAGGTGGAAAGTGACACCGAAGAGTAAGTTTCAGAGCACTGAATTGCTGCTCTACATGCACGCACACGCATTCCAAAGAAGAAGCAGGAAACTACCTTGGCTGGATGGGGGCTTTTTTTTTTTAAATGCCCTTGAGCCCGTTTTTTACTCCTGGCAACTGCCTGGACTAGTCCCTGCAGTTTTCTTGGCAAAGTTATTTGGAGGTGGTTTGCCATAGCCTGCTCCCTAGGGCTGAGAGAGTGTGACTGGCCCAAGGTCACCCATCTGGCTTTGTGCCTAAAGCAGGACTAGAACTCACAACCTCCTGCTTTCTAGCCTGGTGCCTTAACCACTACACCAAACTGGCTCTCCGATGAGATTCAGAGCTTACCTGAATATTCTGTCCTGAAGATACCTTGCTAGAATGTTGCAGTAATGAGCCAAGGTTCCCAGCAGTGTTGCAATTTGACAAGTCAGCTGGTTTTTCTTTAAGCTGTGGAAGAAAGAATTTAAGATCTGCATTGTTCAGAAATACATATGATTTTTGATGCCACCAGTGGTGTAAGAGGCCAAGATGAAGAACCTGATTTCCACCACGATGGTGCCCACATGGTGAAATATCCTCCCCAAAGAACTCATTTTGTCCCAGTACACGTGTCTTTTCAGCATCCAGCACTTAATGTCAGCTTTATCTCCTGCTCCAGGTGCCTGGTTTTGTCAATCATATTAATAATAGATACTGCTATGTAGAGTTATGGGCTGTGTTTGCTTGAGAAACTGGCATCTGAAGAAGCAATTAAAAAGAAATTAGTTCTAAAGCAATGTCTTGGGGTCTCTGAAAATTTATCCTGAATTGTTTTCATGACACCAAACACATTTTTAAAAAAAGTTTTATGGCAACTCGAAGTTTGCTGTATCAAAACAGCCAGATGAAGCAACCACTTTCTTCTAATAACTATAAAAATAGTCTACATAAACAGGCCACTGATGACTGCTGACTGCATGTGACTTCCAGCACTGTGCCACCCACGTTCAGCACAATATAGGCCATTTGGGGTGAGATTATTTTTTTCTTGGGTGGGACTAGGATTGGGAGACTTCTGGAACACAACACTTCCATTTCCGCCTTTATAACCTCCTTATTCTTCCCCAAACAACCCAAAATTTGCAGGGCCAGTGTCTGTGATGCTCAACTGTGGTAACACAAAAAAGCATTGTACTGTATTTTCTAATCCTTCTCTTCCAAACTAAACATACAGTTGAAAGTTAACCACAGGTTAAAGAATTCAGTCTTGCTCAATTTAGAGAAAGTGTTCCAATATTAGATTTTTAAGTGAGTAGCTTCTGGCGTGCTCAGCTCACCGAACAAATAATTCATGCTGGATCAGAACACATGTAGTACAAGATCAATATTCAGTACTGCATGAGTGTGAGGGTTCAATCCTCAACAAAGATTTCTTTTGCCCATTTCAGAAATAAGCTAGCTTCTGGAAGACAGGAAAAAATGATCTTTAGATATTTACAACCATTAGATTGCCTCCTGATTTCCTTTCCTGCCAATAACTTCTCTCTTAAATGTATTTATAATAACTCTTCTCTCTTTATGCGTCATTCCTCTTTTGGAAAGGCTTCCAGTGCAGCTCACAGTTCAGTAAAGAAGAATCAGGCCCTGTCTATGGGCTTAACGTTCAAAAAGACATGACACAAAAAGAAAATGGGATGCTGCAGGATAAGGAAAATAAGAACACCCAGATTCCAGTTTTTATCTTATAAGGATCTTAGTTTCTCACTCTATCAATGGCTAAGGACTGATTACTAGATCACCACTGGGCGGAAAAACAATGTTTATGGTGTCAGGCTCTGCAGGAAAGCTGATTCTGGGTTTGCTTCCCCTTTCCTCTTATGCTACAGCCTAGTAGAAAGTCTCAAGAGACAAAGATGCAACCCACAGAGATATTTTATGAGCTTCTTATGTACAGAGGGGCATTTGCAAAATGGGCTGCGTTTCTGGTAGTTCATGCATGCATCTGGTGGTAGGTCCTGAGCTCTGATCCAGCTCAGTTTGTTGCCCATGACCAACTGCAAGACAACTTGTGAATCATTCAGCTGTTGGGTTTTGCTTAGCTGCTTTGCTTTGGATTCACAGGCCATTTTTCAACTTACAATCCTTTGTCTTGCAGCGTGTTCAGAGACGGCCGTTTCTTGTGGATATGAAGCTGCCAGTGGGCTTCTATCAGCCAAATTGGGGTCGCATGTCTGTGGTCCTGGCAAAGGGTCATTCTTATCACAGGAAGATGGAGCATGTTGCTGGAGGCAGATTAGATGGAATAAAAGTTTTTTCATATGATAGGTATCTACTGGAAAATGTTAACATTAGAGAAAACAATTGAGTTGCTATAACTAGACACACACTCTAATAGATATTAACATTTGGGAAAGGTCACAGGCTGTGCAGAGGCCATAGAACATGGATCAAACAATCCTGAGTGGGATGCAAGAAATTTGCCACACCAGCTTCTGTATAGCATACCAGACCAGAGCTGCTCTTAAAGGAATGGAGAACTTTGGAATGTAATGGATGCAAAGCCAAACTTGCCCCATTCCTATCTGAGACACACCATGATGGTAAATCTTTCCATGGGTGTATTAGGGCAGACATGCTCCTGCCTGCACACGCTTACATCTTTGCTTCACCCTAAGACAGGGCTTTCCAAACTGTGTGTCGCGACACAGTACTGGGTCGCCTGGGGGCCCCAGGTGTGTCGCGCGACAACCTGGAAGTGTTGATGGCGCACCACTACAGCAGCACGCGCAGCAGTGGCGGCGGGCCATCAGCGCTTCTGGGTTGTCACGCAACAAACCAGGACGCCGCCGCCACGGCACACAAAAACCCGAAAGTGTGGTGGTGGCAACCCGGAAGCGCTGCCGCCACTTCCGGGGTTTTGCGTGCCGGCCGTTGGTGTGTCGCTAACGGCAAAAGTTTGGAAAGCCCTGCCCTAAGACCTTCCCCCTTAGGTGGTCATCAAAATGGAAGAGAACCATATTTCTCCTTTACCTAGGAGTAAATGCCCCTGAGCTCAAGCAGATTCAAATTATATTGTAAGCTACATTACCTGCACCTGCTTAGAGTTACTGGGATCTTCCACCTGAGCTTTTTCTGCTCCATTTGAAATAGTCAACACTGCAGGGGCAATATTCTGGCAGCTGATCTCTGTTAGTTCCTTGGAATCATCATCTCGAAATCCTTCAGTGATAGTTTTGTGCTCCTTTTACAGGAAAAAAAAAAGATATTGTATATTTAGTTAAATAGATTCAGACAGGATCAACAAGAACACAATTTAAAACGTAGCAAAGTGTGGATCAATATGGGGATTTCAGTACATTTTCTGTTCAATATTATTTAATTAAAACATATTCTTTATTCATTGCATCTGTAGCCTGCTTTTCCTCTGGGAACCCAAGTTGGTATGCATGGGGATACCATCTCTCCTCATTCTCTCCCAACAACATTTCTGTTAAATAAAATAAACTTACTTGGTTATTTGCAATATTCGTAAACTGCCCTGATCAGTGAAGACTCTGGGCAGTGCCCAACAAAGCAGAATAAGACCACAAGCAGTAAGCAGAAAAAACAACATACATACATACATACATACATACATACATACATACATACATACATTAAAATGTAGTAATTAATGTAATTGGTGCTCATTCTAATTCAAGGTCAAAGGCAAATTGAAATAAGGAGGTTTTAATGGCCTCATAGGATGCCCAGGACGATGGGGTCAAATGTACTTCCAGGGGAAGTGTGTTCCAGAGCATGAAGGCTATAACTGAAAAGGCCAGCTGCCTGGCCCACACCCCATAAACACCACTCAAGGGGTTGGGATCCTCAATAGGCCCTTCCTAAATGTTTGGACCAGATGGCAGATTTAATTCTGGCAAGGCAGTTCCTGATATATCCCCGTGCTATATGCTGTGTAGGGCTTTATAGATAAAATGGAAGTATAGGTTATGCTGAGAGAGAAAGAGAGATTAGCCAAAAGTCACCCAGGAGTTTGTGATCAAGTAGAGATTTGAATCTTGGACTATGTAGAGAATAAGGAAGATGACCTTCACAGAGATATGCAAGATCCGTAGCCAGGGCAATGGGGTGGGGGTGAAACATATGTTAAGTCCACAATAGACAGATAATATTTGGAAGCAGCGCCGATAGAAACCTTCCTAATTCATAGGAGTTTAAGAAGGGGGAGAAGGTACAACACAATCAGACCTGCAAGATTCTGCTATTATAGTCAATTCCAATAAAAGTAGTTTTAGCCTTCCTGTAGAGTTGATTTCCTGGTCTGGTCTACCTAGTGGGGCTGGCATCAATCTTGCAAGTCTTGTGCTGTACCTCTTCCTCCTTCTTATAGCTCAGTAAATTAGGGAGGTGTCTGCCTGAGCTGCTTCCAATTATTATCTGTCTGCTGGGGACTGAAGATATGTTTCACCCCCCCCACCTCACCCCATCACCTTGGTGATGGATCTTGCATATCTCCATCAAGGTCATCTTCCTTACTCTCTACAGTCTACCTGATCATCCCAGAAGACGGCAAAGACAATCTACTTCCATATTGTTGGCAAAAAATCTACATGGGCATTAAATCATCTCCAGTGGCACTTAGCTCAAGGGAGGCTTTACCTTTTACCTACCTGACCCTAATTCAACACTTTAGCTTTTACAGAACATTGGTTCTCACAAAATACTCTGCTCTATGTTCAATTAGGGCTAAAGCCTCCCTACGCTGCATTTAAGGCCCATAGATTCCCTTGTGCAGATAAAAGGCCAAACATTTTGGACCGTTGTTTTTGCCTTTTATTGAGGGAGGCAGAATTGCAAAGTTTTAAAGGGCACTCTTAAAACCTGACACCCTCCCCGATCAATTTTTCTAGCAAAGATTTAAGCTGCAAATTGGGTGCATTAAGTCACTGCAAAAACTAAAATATTCATCTGGCCTTTAAATGTTGTCCAATCATGTTAAAGGCACCCACTCTGGTAGCATCTCCCTGCAGGGAATAAAAATACCCCCCTATCCCCAGAGAAAATACTGTCTGCTCTTGCATTATTGTTTTAATTATGAACGTATTTGTTTATTTCTTTAAAACCAATCTATATTTAAAAGCTTTGGAATGCCTTTTGGAAAACCTGCCTATCAGAATAAATTCATATTTGTCACTATTGTTGGTTCCGGCAGTGACCTGACAGTTGCAAACCAGCCCATGCTGTGGAAACATTAGAGTCAGAGAGAAGGAAAGAGATAGAGACTGATGGTGATTTTGTAGCTCGAAAGGTCGCAGTAGATTCTTGCTGAACTTTCAATCAGCAACTTTAAATATCAAGAGCCTGGCCTGCAGCCAGAGGATGTGGAGAATGCAGTGCTTAACTGTGCTTAATTATGCACCCTACAGGGCTCTGTGCTGCCACTGATAAGTTCTGAAAAGAGACCACAGAAACACTAGCCTTCTTTAGGGCTGGCTTAGAAGAAAAATCCCCCCTGCTCAACCCACCATCTTATCACTTCAGCATTCTTCCCCTGGTGGCCACCCAGATGTAACTGGGAAACCCTCTCGTGGCCATTCCCCAGAAACTCTTCCTCAAAGGGTCACACAATGCAAGCATGATTGACGTTGTCCCTTCAAGTTGTGCAACTGGGCTACGCCGTCACTGCATAGGCAGGCCTTACCTAGCATCATGCTGGGTGAAATAGTGTGTATATTCTCCTGAAAACCAATGAGCACATTGTCTCCAGAAGTTTCCTTGAGAAGGTGAAGTTGTTCTCCAGGCCCTAAACTCCTCTCAAAGAGACTTCCACCAGGCCTGCCCTCTGGAATGAGGTTCCCCCTGAGATCCGGGTGCTCCCGCTCTACTGGCGTTTCAGAGGGCCTTGAAGACCTGGCTCTTCACCCAGACCTTGGTTAGGAAGGGTGTAGCCGCTTCCAAGGAGTGGGTGTGTTTTTTGTTGCTGCCCAGTTTTCCCATCTTTCCTTTCTGGTTATCTTCTTTTATTGCTACATTCTTTTATTGTTTTATAATTCTCCTGTTTTCTTGTGAACCGCCCAGAGTCATTGGGAGTCAGGTGGTGTATCAATCAATCAATCAATCAATCAATCAATCAATGTTGTGAAGTGACAATAGGCAGACATCAGGTTTTGTGGAGCATGGATGTGAAAAAATGCCAGATGGTGGTCACAGCAAGGTAATCAATATGCATGTACATACAAAGCAACAGGCCTCCGATTGCATTGCCAAGACCACCATCTTGCTTTTTTTAACTACACCCCTGCTCCCACGTTAGGCTGAATAACTGAGAACAGCAGAGGAAAAAGAAAAAGGATACTTGTGAAACAATAACAATACTATACAAACCTTCCCAGAAGATTTCAGTACCATCTTTTTCAGTTCTTCTATTTCTTTGTCTTTCTGTGCATTACTCGAGATTAGAGAACTCAGCTGAACTTCCAAATCTGCCACAAGTTGGTCTCTTTGTAATCGCCATCTTTGAAGGTCATGATCTTTCTCCGCGACAAGCTTTTCCTGGAGAAAAGGAGAAGGAGAAGGAGAAGGAGAAGGAGAAGGAGAAGGAGAAGGAGAAGGAGAAGGAGAAGGAGAAGGAGAAGGAGAAGAAGAAGAAGAAGAAGAAGAAGAAGAAGAAGAAGAAGAAGAAGAAGAAGAGGAGGAGGAGGAGGAGGAGGAGGAGGAGGAGGAGGAGGAGGAGGAGGAGGAGGAGGAGGAGGAGGAGGAATTATTTATTGTGTTGACAATAAATGATTCCTTACAGTTTACATCATAAAAACAAAGTAAAAACATAAAAGCCGATAAAAACAGAAACAACCATGAACCATAAAGTTGTAAGTATAATTGTGACCATTCATTCCCCAAAGGCCCTTGGGAGCAACTCTGTCTTTTAACAGATTCTCCAGAAGGCCAACAATGGGGTGGGGTGGGGTGTCCACAGGGTATGGTAAAGAAAAGTCAAGATGGTGGCCATGACAATACAATCAAAGCTCTATTTTTATTTGCAACATACCATTGTGGCCACCATCTTGACATTTTTGTGACCTTACTCCATGGATACCCCTGGCCAACAATGAGGGTGCCAATCTAATCTAGAGGGGGAGAGTGTTGCATAACATGGGGACTACCACAGAGAAACTTTGCTCACAAACCCCACCCTCCTTCCCCTCCCTTACTTGGGGGACCATTAAAAAGTCCACACTGGACAAGTTGAGGATGAGTTGTGTGGGCCACCTCAAATTGAAGGAGGCTGTCCTGTAAGTACCTTGGTGCCAAGACATATAGGCTTTTATAGGTCAAAACCAGCATATTGACTTGCATCCCGAAAGTTACTGGTAACCAGTGCAGTGACCCTAAAACAGTGCTATATGACTATAGGAACTTTAGTTCAGTAATATAATACATTTTGCACCAACTGTAGTTTCTGCGTAATTTTCAGAGGCAGCCTTGTGTAGAGCACCCTGTTAGAATTCCTTAAAAATTATCATTATTATTACTATTATTGCTGTTGAAGGACTTCCTAGTTTTTAAAGCTATATTGCAATGTGTGTATGTGCACGCATGCTCTTGCATAATCTATGTACACACACAGATGTAGTTTTGGAAATTATACACTCAGTAGTAAGGCACTGGATAAATTGGAAGTCATTCATTCACAAGTCTTTCTCTTGCATTTTTTGGATCTTTCCAAAGATACAAGGGAAAAACAAAAATTCACTTACTGCTTCTGTGAGTTGCTTGGCATAATGTTCTTTATCTCCAGCAAATTTTTTCATCTCCTTGTTACGGAGAGTTTCCGCTTCTTTCGCCTGAGTTATGAGGAGCATCTTTTCTGCCAGCCACTTCCTACGATCTGTTTCATGCTGTTCTTTGCGTTCCTGTTTAAAAAGGAATTGGAGTTACACCTTTTCTTCTAATGGAAGTCAAAAAGCCCTAGAGACAAAACCATTAAAATTTGAAATTCTCCACCCCCACCCCCAAAATCCCTCAAAACGTGCTTGCCTGCCTGCCAAAGAGAGCCGAAAACAGTCTTTACTTATGTGTTCAAATATCAGCTGAATTCACATGTAACACTGAACTCTAATTTAGCAGATGAAGACATTCTAGCGTAAGTTCTGCACTTGTGAGCTCAATCTTCATTTCCCTCATCTCCTCTGACTGTAAAGCAAAGAAAATGGAAGATTCCTGCTTCATCTGAATTTGAGAAACATAAACTTTGTACAAAGCTAAGTGAAAGTCTCATGAAAGTTGCTTCTAATCAAGGAATCACAAGTCTTTTCAGTCCTCATGGCCATTATTTGTTGCCAGAACATCCTATACAGTATGTCAGGGTGTGGTCAAAAGTGGCAAGATGGCACCCTGGTGGTGTGATTTAAAGCTTTGCATGCACGACATACATAAAAACAGGATGCATATACATTCACTCCTTTCATATTGGAAGGGGAAACAGGTTTTCTACCATCTCCCATAGTGATTCCCTTGAATCAGCTTCCACTTTCCTTTATGTTCTTGCTCGTAGACTCAATATTCAGCTGAGTAAGGTTAAGGAGTGGGTGCCACATTCCTTTCTACCAATTCTGCTCAAAATGGTGGTTTCCTTCCTGCCATTAACAATACATTCCAATTCAATATGTCAGTACAAACCAATTAAGCCCTTCATTTCCAGGGATGACAGCATCTAAAGAAAGACATCTTCCCATATATTCCTACCCAAGTGTAGTGTGTAGTTACTGGGGAACAGAACTTTCTGGAAGCAGCCCATTAGATAGATCCAAGTTGTTATTTTGGAGGCAACTGGAAAAGACAGTTTATTCTCCCAGGCCTTTAGTTTCCCGTATTGTTTGTTTGTTTGTTTGCTTGTTCGTTCGTTTGTCCATTCATTCAATTTTTTGCCCATTGCAATTGAGAGACTTCCTGTATTTCTGTTGTGGCTGCTTGTACCTGCTGACTTAATTAAATGTTGTTTTATTGTAATTTTGTACCAATCTGGTATTTTTACTCTTGACTGGACTGAGAGCTCTTACTAGAGGGCAACTAAAAATATGCTAGAAAGAATAAGGTGAAACATTACTCATACAAGTATTTGTAAAAACTGGAATATGCTGTTTTGATCATACTGTTATAAAAAATCATTGATCCTTCTGTCAAGACTACCAATGCCAATTTATTAATTTTTCCGAGAAACAAATAAAAAATGTAAATGATCCCCACAAGTAGTTTGGCATATTTATTTATTTTTATTTATTTATTATTTGGATTTATCACCGCCTATCTCTACCACGGTAGACTCTTTTTTTAATATTGCCTTTTAAATATTGCCTTTTAAATGTGACAGGAACTGAAGCATTACCTCCAATTTATCTTGCAACTGTTTTAATTGTTCATGAAGCAAGTGTATGCTTTTTTCATAGCCTTCATTAATGTCTTGTGGCCTCTGATCATTTTTCTGCTCCTTTAGCTCATGGTATCTTTTTTCCCATTCTTCCAATCCTACAAAAAAACATGCACATTAGCAAGATGACATACAATTGCAAGAGTCCACATGAATCCCATTAACAGCAGCTGAGGATAGTCACTATTAGCCTACACAGATTACGGAATTCAAAGAGCTTGTGCAGGTTGAAACTTCAAATGATCAGATTGGATTGGTCAAATTTCATGCCATGTGAACCCAAAGTGTGCGATTTCCATGTTTTAATTCTCCTGCAAGTTGCATGTGTCTATATACAGGTAGTCCTCTTTTAGCAACCATAACTGGGACCGGCAACTTGGTCGTTAGGCAAAACGGTCACTAAATGAAACTGCAAATGTGCTTATGATCTTACTTCAGCTTTCCTTTTCTTTACAGACCTGCAAAGGTCATAAATGTGAGGACTGGTCGCAAAGTTACTTTTTCATCACCATTGTAGCTGCAAACAGTCGCTAAACGAGGCAGTTGCTAAACGAGGACTACCTGTATATGCATGCCAGCCAGCTAACTGAAATACGTTTGTCCTAAAGATGTTGCTCATCTATGAAAAATGCTACAGGATTGTTTTTGACACAACAGATTAACATGGTTCTATCCTTGGAATTTGCTGGAGAAACAGAAATTTACGTATCTATTTCTATATCTCTTTGAAGCAGGGTAAGGAGCGTATTGACACCTTTGAACTTTGGTGTTGGAGAAGACTCCTGAGTGTACCATGGACAGCCAAGAAAACGAACAGATGGATCATTGAACAAATTAACCCAGAGTTCTCACTTGAGGCACAAATGACCAGTCTTAAATAATAATAATAATAATTATTATTATTATTATTATTATTATTATTATTATTATAAATTTAAATTTAATGGCTGCACAACTCCAGTGGACTCTGGGTGGCGTACAAAACTAGAAAAAACATAAAAACAGCTAAAAACATTAAATCAAACAGACAGCCCAGACTAAAATAAACTAATAGACAACAAAATCAACAACACAAAATAGGGACCATTTAATAGATAATAACCTTCAACCCCAGCTGGGACCAAAGCCAGGTTTTCAAAGCTTTCTGGAACCCCAGGAGAGAGGGCACCCTCCTTATCTCTGGGGAGATGCTGTTCCAGGGGGTGGGGGCTGCAACAGAGAAGGCATGCTTCCTAGGTCCTAGGCCTGACTGAAAGGGGTCCCGATAAATTATCCTACTTCGGACACATTATGCAAAGACCCAGCTCTCTAGGAAAGGTAGAAGGAAAGAGAAGAAGAGGACAACCAGTGGCGATGAGTACAGCGTTGGGAGACCTGAAAGAACAGGTTAGGGATGGAGAAAATCTATCTACAGTATGTGGTCACTAGGAGTCGAAAATGACTTGATGGAACATAATCAATCAGTAATAATCAATTTGAAATCTATAGTTGGAATCTACATATCAGTTTCAAAGGCTGCCTGGCATATGTGCAAGGGAGCAGAGGGAATAATGAACATCCTCCCCCATTGTGGCTTACCTGCCTTACACCTTTCATTCTGTTCTAACGTGGCCTGAAGAACTTGATCTTGTTCAGACTGAGTCTGTTCTTGCTCCTCTAAAGTCAGTCTCATATCTTCAATGATTTTCTCTCTGGAACGTACATCTAAAGATTGAAGAAAAAATGCTCACTCTGTAAATCCTCTTTGCAGTCCTTCCATGGAAGGAATTACTAAGTGGGGACAGGGAGACATGGCTCTTCCTGTGGGCCTCAGCACCACTTTCCCAACCCAAGTGATTCCCCACTATGGCTTTCTGCTGAATGCAGAAAGGAGGCATGTTAATGTGAGGAGCAGGGATTTTATCGATGTAGTATTTCAAATCAACAAATATAGATTAACAAAATGTATAAAATCCAGAGAGAATAAGAAGCACAATTATTTAGGACACAGACACACTCTTAGTCGTTACATAAAGGTAAAGGTTCCCCCCGCACATTTGTGCAGTCGTGTCTGATTCTAGGGGCTGGTGCTCATCTCCGCTTGTTAGCCGAAGAGCCAGCGTTGTCCGAAGACACTTCCACAGTCATGTGGCCGGCATGATGCACGCAGAACACTGTTACCATCCCACCAAAGTGGTACCTATTCATCTACTTGCATTTGCATGCTTTCGAATTGCTAGGTTGGCAAGAGCTGGGGCTAGTGCGGGAGCTCACTCCGTCACGCGGGGCTAGGGATTCGAACCTCCGAACTTGCGATCTTCCGATCGACAAGCCTGGTGTCTTACCCGCTGAGCCAGCACGCCCCTTATAATTGTCATATATAATATAATCATTATAGTTGTTACATACCTTCACATGTTTTCTGGTACTGTTGTAAAGCGTCCTCCAGCTTCTTACTCAGATCATCCTGATTTGGACACAGAAAAAGAAACTCCAGACACAGACACTAAATGTTTTATAAAAGTTTCTTAGCATAAAAACTGGGTGATCCTAAAGTCAGAGTCACTGTGCTCAATTGCATTTAGGTAGCAGTCCTAAACACACATGGTGGTACATTCAGTCTGTTTTTGAGTAAATCTATCTAGAACAGGGGTGGGCAACATCAGGCCTGCGGGCCGTATACAGCCCGCGGGGCTCCCGCCTAAGGTCCACAGGGCTCCCACCCGCAAACCCCACCCCTTCCACGCGACTGGCTCCCGCCCGCAAACCCCACCCCCCAGTGCTTGTGATTGGCTCCCGCCCGCAAACTCCGGCCTCCAGTCCGCGGAAATCCCAGAAACCCCGCCCCCCACCCCCCGGTTATAAATATCCAAATGGCCCTTGGCAGAAAAAAGGTTCCCCACCCCTGATCTAGAACTTCACTCTAAGAAGTTTTTAATGATAGCTGTTCTTTGAATGTTTTATTGTAGATGAAAGACAACAGCTAATAAAACATTTTTCCTCTGTAAGGAAGGAAGGCTAAGCATTTTTTTAAAAAACCCAGCTCTGCTATAAGCATAGACTTTATCTATGCTTTATCTAGGTCAAAGCCAGCTGGACTGCACTGGTGAGTTAGACATTACTAGCAGTTGCTGCCTGTTCTAAGGATAGGTCATAACTATGGCATTATTAGCATCCAAATATGGTAAAAATTAAGAAGCCTGACCCAGATGTGTGTTGGTTCAAGACGGATTCTAGCTCTGGAAAGACTGTGGTTGGCTGGCTTTCCATGACTCAGTATGAAGTCATGGAAAGAAAGGCAACTTTCAGTGTATAGCAGTAGGGTTGTACAATATCTGGTTTCAAAGTTGGCTAGGATGCTTCAGATCCAACATGGCCAGCATCCTCATTGTACCCGACAACTGCTCTTTAAAGGAGCCCCGTGTTTTCCAGGGTTTGCATGATAGCTGTGTGGGCTCAGGAAAATACATGTTTGAGTTCAGAAGGGGATATGGAAGTGGCGACAGGGTGCCACCATCAGTAAAGTAGAAGGAAGGGCAAATTTCAGTGTAGAGCAGCCCAGCCTTTCTCCAACTGGTTGCCCTCTAGATAGCTTAGGGCTATAACTCACATAATTCTCAGCCAACATTAGAGTTGTCGTCAACTCCATCTAAAGAGGTCTAGATTGGGTAAAGGCCAATGGACAGAACCAATGGTTTATAATAAAAGGAATGCTCTGTTGTAGTAAAATCAGCTTCTGCACTGGGCCACACTTTTGTGTGACGAAGACCCCCAAAACATCTTTACTAGATTTTGAACAAGAGTCCACTTAGAAAAAAATGGCTGGGATCATTTAGACAGCTGCAGATGACAAAAACCAAACTTAAAAAATCCAGATCGTTTGCTTTACTTAGTATTTTATATTCACTATAAATTCACTGTGTTTTGAACAAAATAATTCATTTATTGCTGCAACCTTTACAGGTTTATTGTAAGGGCAGCCAATGTTACAGTCGCAGATAGGGAGCTGTAGAGAGTAAGGAAGATGACATTGACGGAGACAGGTGAGACCCATTACCAAAGCAACAAGGAAAAAAAAGATATCTTAAGTCCACAACAAGCAGAAAATATACAGAAGAGGCTCAGAGAGACACTTCCCTCATTCACATGAGTATAACAAGGGGAGGAGGTGCAGCACAATCAGACTCCCAGGATTCTGTTATTATAGGCAGTCTCAATAAAAGTACCATATACTGTATACTGGCGTATAAGCTGAGAATTTTTGGCTCCAAAAAGCACCCAAAAAATCAGCTTCAGCTTATCTGCGGACCAGAGCTCAGGTTTTTTTTTTTTTTAATGATGATGTAAAAGTTTGCAGTTTCCTGCCTTTCGCTGCACACATTTCCAGTAGATAGGTAATCGCCATGTCTGGAATTTGCCAACTGTTAGCATTTGATGCAGCTTTCAAGCTAAAAGTTATTAGTAGAGCGGAGGAGATGAACAATCCTGTTGCTGCCAGAGAATTTGAGGTAAATGATAAATACAAGTTCGTGAATGGAAGAAAAGGAAAGCTAGTTCAGAAGATATGCCAAATGGAAGAAGGCATGCCAGTATGGATAAGCGGGTTGGCTTATCTGCAGGTGGCACATTTTTCCTGGTATTTTGGTTGCAATTTTGCAGGTTGGCTTATCCACGGATGGGCTTATCCGTGAGTATATACAATAGTTTTAGCCTTCCTGTGGAGCTGGTTCCTGGAGTTCTGATCTACCTAGTGGAGCTGACAGGAGCTGAGAGAGAGATGTGATGCTTTAAAGGCAAACCTGTGAATACAGTATATGGCCACTGTAAGATGTGAACTAGAGACTTCTGCATTCATACTCATAACCTCCACACGCTACATTAATTCTGTGCTTTTGTCTTAGGAAAACCCCAAAAGGTCCTTGCCCTCTTTAGGACCAACTGCTCCAGGTGGAATTTGTCCAGTACAGTATGTGCCTGCCAAGCAGGCCTGCTATGAGCCCCCAACTTTCCAGGAAGAATTGGGACAGGGACACAGAGAATCATCTTTTCTATCGCTGTCCCCTCTCTCTAAAACAGCCTGCCCCTGACATCAAGATGATCCCTACGCATCATTTAAGAAAACAGTAGAGATTGTATGCTTTCTCAAAGCTTTAGGACAGTGTTTTTCAAACTTGGCGACTTTAAGATGTGTGGATTTCAACTCCTGGATTTCCCCAGCCACTGCTTTAGGAGAAGAGAGCATTAGATAATGTGTTCAGCCCTTCAGTGGGTGGTTGTGGGATTGGCCAACTTGAGTGATTTTATTGACGTTTTACTTTTAGAATTGTAGGCTGCCTACAATTGACTAAGTAGGCAGTATACAAATAATGCTAAATAAATAAAATAGTGAGTCAGACCATTAGTCTATCCATCTGCTTGTTGTTACTGGTGCCTGCCAGTGCGTCTCTAGAATTTCAAGGTGGGATATTTCTCAGCTCCACCAGGAACTAAACTTAGGAGCTTCACATGCAAAGCACAGACCGCAGAGCAATGGTCATGTTATGCAAGTCATCTCCAACCCCCCACCCTGCACAACGTTACCAAGATCAAAACATTCTGTGACACCTTCTTAAATTGCTGGATTGTCCGCTGCTTGAGGTCTAGCTCTTCAGTTAGCTGGCCTTTGGCCTTCTCAAGTTCATTAACTTTACTCCGCAGCAATTTCTCTTCAGCACGCATGCTGCACACCTGTAAAAAGATTCAATGGGGGTGCATTATACCCAGTTGGTGAGTGGTACTTTTTCACATATCTGGGTTGCAATGTGAAGTACAGAGAAGGGGGACAAGTCAAGCATGGACGTGAGCAGACAGATGACTTCCAGCAGGAACATGTGTCATCTTTTGAAAGCAGAGCAAATGGAGCTCCTAACAGCAGGGAGGGAAGAAAGATCTTGATCTGGACTAACTGCAAGGAAAAAGAAAAGAGTCAGGAAAATCTGGGGGTTAACAATAGCTCTGTTGCATCAGTGGGAATGGAAATTGCCCAGTGACCCTGGCCTAAACAGGCTTTGAACAAAACTAAAACAAAAATATCCACCACCATCAGCAGACCATTGGAAGAGGTTCTCTACTGATAACAGCGGAAGGCTGATCTGTTTAGTTTCTTCCCTGCAATGCTTCAATTTAACCCAATTTTACATCTTCAAGCATGACTAACCAAATTAGGAGTCGGTGGGGAAGACAAGAGAAGAGTTGCGTACAGAGTGACAGAAAAAAGAACTTCTTCCTCTTACAGACCTGTCTCTGAACCTGCTCAATCTGCTTTTTGGTATCAGCCAACTTCTCCTTCAGATCTGCATATTCTTCATCTTTCTGTTGGATTTCCACTTGTAGACGGGAA
The DNA here is from genome assembly GCA_023362775.1 of Charina bottae. Classification (NCBI taxonomy): domain Eukaryota; kingdom Metazoa; phylum Chordata; class Lepidosauria; order Squamata; family Charinaidae; genus Charina; species Charina bottae. The sequence goes on along the minus strand of JALMGJ010000044.1, from coordinate 5,527,952 downwards.
GAAAGATCAGTACTCTTTGATAGCTCTTCTTTTAATCTGAAAGAGAAACAGAGGACATCTGTGTGCATGTGTGAGAGAGAGAATGAAGTTGTTTAGAAATAACTCCCTAAGCTGCCGAGTTCTAGTTTAACAAATCAGGAATTTAAGAGTCAGGAGTCTAACATATTTCAATAGCAACTTACAAGCGCAAATGGATCACCTCAGACTCTACTTCTTATCCAGAAAGTGTTCTTCACAAAAAGGAATGAGCAATTATTTGTGCCTGGTGGTACCACTTCAATTTCTCAGTTTGCTCTTAGCCTCCGAGAGCCCTAGGGCATTGTCAACAGTGTCACTTGAATGGGCCCAAAATGTTCATCCCCAATTTTATGAGTTCTGTTTGTTATGTCCAGGTGGGTTACAAATGAAATAGACAGGCGAAGCTTAACACACCAATTGTTACTGGTATTTGATCAGAAAATAGAACAAAGAAATGATGTAGTTTGGGGGGAATTCAGGGAAAACCAAAATGGGTCAGAAGCTATATGTAGACTATGGGGCACAGATTCTCCCTGTTACACTAAAGCCATGATAGACTTCAACTTTTGACTTAAGGCCCAGTCAGTATCAACCATGGGTAACAATAGGTAGAAAAGCTCACTAAGGACACTTCTTTATATTTCTACAGAAATCTTCTCTTCTTGCTCTCTCCCACACACAACCACTTTTGGATTCCACAGCAATGTTACATGAGAATTCCAGAAAAATAAGCCAAATCTGCATTTTTGTTATCACCACCTGTGTTCTAACAGTTCCATAGAGATCTTCTGGCACATTTGGTACCCTTCTGGACAGGTCTGAACAGATTCCTATTGAGATGCAGCCTCTCTAAAATTGCATAAGCCAGTGTTTCTCAACCTCAGGAACTTTAAGTTGTGTAGACTTCAACTTCCAGAATTCCCCAGCCAGCATGGCTGGCTGAGGAATTCTGGGAGTTGACGTCCACATATCTTAAAGTTCCTGAGGTTGAGAAACACTGGCCTAAGCTGTTCAGGACTTTAAAAGTTAAAACTAGCATCTTAAATTGTGCAGACACAACAACTGGCAACCTGTAGGTCTTTTAATATGTACCATATTGCAGCACCTAGCTGCTGCAATTTGCACTAATTGAAGCTTCTAGACAAGAACAGCCAGAAGCAGAGTGTGTTAATCTTCTAAGTACAAACATCCACCCCCATTCAAAATGTGGCATTCTGATCTCTTTTTCCAGACTAAAGGTTACCTGAAGGACCGCCTCATCCCCAATACATCCACCCGTCCCACCCGATCATGCAGAGAGGGCATGGTGCGGACCCCAACTACAAGAGAGTTCCATCTGGCGGGGTCCAGGAGGCGTGCCTTCTCTGCAGTAGCTCCTGCCCTGTGGAACAACTTGCCCCCAGAGGTGAGATAAGCCCCTTCGCTCCTGACCTTCCGGAGGAACCTGAAAACTTGGTTCTGCCGCCTTGCTTGGGGCCAAGGAAGACGTAGTCACTTTTGGGGATGGCTAATACCTTAGAGAGCCACTCTCCTACATTGGATTGAGTTAAATCTTTTTATTATTATTGGATTTTAATCTTGTTTTATAACCTAGTAATTTTATATTGTATGTATTTTTATGCCTTTTGTTTTATTATCTTGTTGTAAACCGCCCAGAGTCCCTTCGGTGGAGGGAGATGGGCGGTGATATAAGTTTGAGAAAGAAAGAAAGAAAGAAAGAAAGAAAGAAAGAAAGAAAGAAAGAAAGAAAGAAAGAAAGAAAGAAAGAAAGAAAGAAAGAACTTGGCATTTGTCTCTGTTAAATTTCATTATTATTTTCAACCCATTTTTCTAACCTAGCAAGATCTTTCTGTATTTTGTTTCTGTCTTGTAAGGCACTAGCTATTCCATCGAGCTTTATGTCTTCTTCAGATCTGCTAAGCATCCCCTCACCTCATCATCCAATCATTAACAAAAATGTTGAAGATTACATGTCCCAGAAAACCCACTCAATACCTTCCTCCAGCTTGGGGAGAAGGCCATTCACGAGCTTTATTTGAGCATGGTTTTTGAGCTCCATTTATCCCACCCATTCAACTAGCTTGCTAAGCATGATGTTCTTGTAGAGCATAGCTTTCCAAACTGTGTGTTGCAACAAAACCCGGAAGTGCTGATGGTGCGTCACCGCCGCCCCTGTGGCGGCGTGTGCAGTGGCAGCAGCGGTGCGCCATCAGCGCTTCCGGGTTTTAGCACACCACGAGGCCACTGCCACTGCCGCCGTTAGTGTGTTGCCAACGGCGGGACTTTGGAAAGCACTGTTGTAGAGGGAAGAGGGAATAGCTTTGAGGGACAGGAGGAAGAGCCACTACCAAGGCAACAGTCAGAAAAAAAGGGCCTGAGCCCGGGTCAAAAATGTAATGTGAGTAAACATCTCAGACAAGCTCCTCCTTAGTTCACACAAAGGTAGAGGGAGGGAGGGGGAAGCACATTCAGACTTGCAAGATTTTGTTACTAAAGCTTTACAATAAAGGTAGTACTGACGTACATGGTATTAGTTACCGAGTCTGGTCTACCTTGAAGGGCTGACAGTTCTGTAGCACTTGGTCCAAAAGAAATATACAATCCATTCCCAAGACTGTTGATTCAAAAGCCGCCCTATTATGTTCGTGGTGTTTGCCCCAAAGCGACTACGTATGTCTGCAGCCTTGGTATCTTAAGTTTCAGTCCTTTATCACTGTCACCAGATATTATACTCTTCTAGGCAACTTTCACATAAGATTTAGAAAAGAGTTCAGAGATGACCCAGAGGAAAGTAATTATTTTTATTGCTCTTTTGTCATAGAATCAAGGGGAAAAGGAAATCGACCAATTTATATTAAGACAATAGATCACTTAATGAATTGATTGATAATGCAATTCAACTACTGAAGCCTAGAAGTGGGAATTCAACCCCCAGAAATCATCTGATTGAAAAACTATGCTAGATGAAGCGTTCCTTGGGAGAAGGGGAGCAGAATATAGATGGCCTAGTCTCACCTGAGATTTATATTCGTATCTGTGTATTATTTAGCAGGAAGGTAATAAAAACTTACTCTTTTGTGGCTTGCTTTGACTCTTCTTTCTTCTTTCCCTCAAGTTCAATCATTCTCTTCAGCTCTAGAACTTCCAAATTCAGTTGTGATTCCCGATCCGTGAATTTTCTGATTTTAGCTTCTGAAATGCTAAGTTTCTCCTCCATGTCTTGTTCCATCACTAAAATGGCTGAATCTTTCTCTTTCAAAATTTGCTCTAAAGAAGCTATTCTGACATCCTTTGCCCTACACTCTTCCAAGAGGTCCTCATTTTTTTTAATTCTCTCAAAAAGGCCAAGTGCTCTATTCTCCTCTTCCTTATATTTTTCGGCATAAAAAGCATTTTCCTGTTGCAGGTCCCTTAGCTGATTAAGGAGGGATGTCTTCTCCTGCACAGATGCATCTCTCTGACTGATAGTTTCGCTCAGTTTCAACTTCAGCTGAGAATTCTCTTCATCAGCCTCCAAAGTTCTCCTCTGCAACTGCTCAACCTGTTGCATGAGGTCTGCAATACAACTGTTTTTTTTAGATGAAGCATTAATGATCTGCTGGCTTATTTTCCAAATACCTTCAATGCTACAATGAAATGAGCTCTTTTGACCAGCATTAACATGAGTTGGCAAATGCTCATCTCTTGACATATTTTCTTGATTTGCCAAGTCAACATCTACCATAGGGCAATGTGACCCTAACATGTTCAATAAACCCATTTCTGCTTCAAGTATCTTTACCTGTGATTTTTCTTCTACAGTGATTTGGCTAGCAGCACCTATCTCTAGAAGCAGAGTCTGAATTTTCTCCTCTTGACTCTTATTTTTATCTTTCAGCATAGCTATTTCAAGTGTTGCCTGCTCATAATTTGCCTGCTGCTGCTGGAGTTCCCTATTCAAGCCAGAAGCTCTTTCCTTTTTTGAAGAAAGAGCTTGAGACAACCTAGCTATTTCTCTGGAAAATCCCTCCTTCTCATTTTCCTCTTTTTCTAACTTTTCTCTAAGTAAGGCCAACTGAACTTCTAGCATTTTATTTTTTTCCTCCAAGGCCACCATCTCTCCCTTTTCCTTCAAAGGATGGGGTTGTGTTTCATCAGCTTTCTCTGAGACTATGGCATCTTTAGAACTGTTGTGAATGAATCCTACAAAAATTAAAAAGATGAATTTTATTCAACCATCAATTGCCAACACATTTGTAACAACATTTTAGAAAACTTGCCACATGAATAAAGGATCTGAAAAGGGAATCTGGAGACCATTTCTTATTTCCTTCTTTATTTTCTTAAAATCAATTTTGGGGAAACCAGGTAGCTAACTTGCCTTATAATTTCTACACAGATATTATTAACTATGATGTGTGTGTGTGTGTGTGTGTGTGTGTATGTATGTATGTATGTATATATATATATATATGTATGTATGTATGTATATGTGTGTGTGTGTATATATATATATGTATGTGTGTGTGTGTATATGTATGTATGTATGTATATATCAATAATAAACAATATAAATTTATATATATATATATATATATATATATATATATATATATAAATTTATATTGTTTATTATTGATATTTATTGTTTTAATTGATTTTAAACTTGTTGTGAACCGCCCAGGGTCCCTCCTTGTGGGGGAGATTAATAAATAAATAAATAAACAAACAAACAAACAAATAAATAAAACTAACTAACTAACTCTCTCTCTCTCTCTCTCTCTCTCTCCCTCCCTCCCTGGGCAACTGCTTTAGAAGTTGACACTGATGTGCAGAATAGCTTATCTGCAGTGAAGGCACTGCTTGAGGCAGAAGTCCAAATGAATATACAGTCTTGTTTAGACATCAGAAGGCTTTTAGAAGTATTTCTTTCCTTATTTTTTTGCTGTTTAGCCAAACATATTCAGAGATATAAAACATTACATACTTCTTTGATTTTTACACTCATTTTTATACTCGCGTAATACATTTTCAAACATGTTTTATCTTTATAGCATTATTTTTTGTGAGGCTGAGCTCAACTTTTTCTAAATGCCACTGGGTTTGCGATTACATTAACAAGAAATAGCAACTTTAAATCTCTACAGACCAGAAGTTAATAGCATCAGTTCCAAAAAGGAGCTTATGGTCTATTTTTGTACAGCAGTGCACTGTTGACCCACCAAGAAAATTTTTCCTAGTCAAGGAGAATAATGTGGTGATCACTCTAGTTGGCTATTGATAATTGAAACCTGAAATTGCTAGCCTAGATTTAGGCAAATGCTATTTAGCACACACTGGAAGAGAGAAATGATGAAGAAAAACTTACATAGGCCAAAAAAATTATTCTCTCAGAAACCAGAGATGGCATTCAATGGCAAAATAGAGGGACAAATGAGCCTCTCCCCATGTCCTTTGTGCTTTAAAAAGATGCAGATTTCTGATATACCGAATGGTAAGCCATGCTTATTAACGGGCCAGAAAAAGAACAAACTCATCAAAGGACAATGGTTAATGATACAAAATAAGTTCCAAAATACATATATATTAAAATAAATAAAAATTATTTTACAGCCAAAAGGCCTGAAAATACGTATTAGAATATAAGCATTTGTGGGATGCAATTTTGCAGAGGCATGAAAATATATTAGAAAGCTACTTCAACTGCAGGCTTCCAACGAACTTCATACTGACCCAGAAGAAATGCCCCACTGTGTAATGGGGCTTGCTCACTAGTTAAATGTGCTTAGACCTGCAATCTCATTTATCAGAAAGGGTGAATTCCTGTTCTGCATAGGTTGTTGAGCAACACAAGCATACAGAGTAGCACAACACATGATCAGACATTTAGCTACAAATACATGATTTCCTTCTTTTATCACAGACATCTGACACATGGAAAGATAAAGGAGTAAAAAGAGGGAGATATTTATCTTTAATTCATAGAATAGTCCAACAGTAAATTTCATCTTCTTATTATAAGGACTAACTTAGCATTTTAATCCTCCCGGGGGGAAATTTTGAATTTTACTCTGTTGAAGACCTGGGACAGGGGTTTCCCCCAGTTGGAAAAATTAAGGGGAAAAAAAAACTAAGGGGGAAAAAGAACAAATGGAAAAATAGGTATAATGTTGCATTTAAAATATATATATGTTTTTTGTCTGCAGCTTTGGAAATTGGTGTAAATGCGTAAAATCAGGACAGAAAACTGCACGTTTATGAAAAAATCCGTAATTTTAATCTCTATTCCGACAGGTATTGCTTTAGGATTTTTGCCACTGTATGTACAAGGCCCATGTACGTGACAGTCTAGACCAGTGTTTCTTAACCTTGGCAACTTTAAGATGTGTGGACTTCAACTCCCAGAATTCCCTAACCAGTGCACTGGTCTAGACCAGAGCTTTCCAAACTTTTCATGTTGGCGACACACACCAACGGCGGTGGCGGTGGCATGGCGTCCTGGTGTGTCGCACGCAAACCCGGAAGCGCTGATGGGGGGAACCGTAAGGAGTGGCACCCCCGCCAATCAGCGCCACTGCCGCCACCACCACCGCACTGATTGGCAGGGGTGCCACTCCTTACGGTTCCCATCAGCACTTCCAGGTTTGCGTGCAACACACCAGGACACCGCAGGCGACACAGTAGTGTGTCGCAACACACACTTTGGAAAGCTATGGTCTAGACAAATGCGGCAGAAATTAATCAGTTCATATACTTAGCATGTATTCTGGTGATGTTTAAAGATTCTCTAACAATTATTCTTTACTGTATGAAGCCAAAGCCAAAAATATTAACTACCATGTAGATTGCTGACTGTAAAAAACTGGGAAGAATAATTTAGATGGAAGAGATGCAGGATCTTGCAGAGCATGCCAGCTCTCTTACTAAAGTTAAGGAAACATAACATCCTTATGTTACAAAGATAGGATTTTGGAAGTTCCACAGACTAATACATTTAGGAGAATCAAAATTATATGCATACACACACAGAGACACACACCTGAGCAGGCCCAGCAGGTTCAGAAAACAGAAGATAGTTCACAACATCAATTTGATGAGAAGCACACATACTACATACAAAAGGAGATGTTCCACTTAAAATATTTATTTTTGACTTTTATAAAATAAAAACAATAGAGTTCATGCAAGATGTACAACCACATCTGATCTGTCAGCCGTCTTCTGGTCCTCAACATTAATTCTGTGCTTTAACTTTGGCTTTTCATTTTGATATACAAGTAATTTTTGACCTCAGCAGCCTTTCTGCATATGCAGAAGAAGAAGTGATACCTTGCTTCGAAGGGGGGCCTTCTTCTTCCCTTTCTAAGTATCGTTTCCTTCCAGGACCCACATTTTTCTCCTTGGATTCACTGCAGTGGGTACACTCCACTCCACCACCATTTTCCTGTTCCATTTGCTGTTTTATAGTTGCAATGGTGATCTCCTATATTAAAATAGAGAAGCCAATTCTTAAAGGACAGAAACATTAACTATTCACATGCTTTGCCATTTCTAGTTTAAATTGCTCCTACAATAAAAAGATAAATTAAATAGGATTTTTTTCCATTGCTACTTAAACACACTGGAATGTAATATCCAGTCAATATATTTGTCAAGATTACTCATTTTAGATACTCCACTCATTTCACTAACTCTTTACCTTTGGTAGGGTCACCAAAACTATTATTTCTTCCTGGAATATTAGTCAAACTAATGGATATAGACACTGATAACTTCTTAGTAATCTGGCAATTGCTCCCTTCCAATGCCACAAGAATTTTAGTGCTCTCATCTGGAGCTTGATGGTGGCAAATAAGAAAAAGTACCTTATTCCCTAGGTTCTTTTCTAACTTTATGCATATTCTCAGATAATTTTTGTAGGATCTGGAAAAGAAAAATGGGGCTGACTGTGGGACAGAGTATCCTTATGCTCCTTATAATGGGTCCTACATATATATATCCTCACCCCTCTTCTATAATTCTTTGTCCTTTCATTATCATAAAATATTTTATTTCATTCTTTTGTTCATAAAACATCCAAAGTAGAAGGGAAAAAATACACAATACATCTGTGAAAAGCCAGCATTCTGTTTCCAGTTATCCACTTCAAAGACCAGGCTAAAATTTAGATAACTGCTTTACATGGTAACACCAAAGATAAACAGAACACTTGTCTTTCAAAAGGCATCAGAATCTCTCTCTCTCTCTGAAGTTGCTCTTTGAAGTTTTAAATCAGATATACTACTAGGATGAAATCAAGATAACACCATCTTGCCAGGGAAAACACTTCTAAGGTATGAGAATCAGCCCCTCTCAGCACTTTCCATGCTGCCTGAGAAGTTGCTCCCCAAAGCCCCTTATGTTTTAGGAACAACTTGTCTAATGACATGGAAGGTGAGGACATCAGAAAGGTTTTTCTGCCTACACAAGGCTGTGTGGCTTTTTGAATGAGGCCTTAGTTTGGATCATGTTGTTGTCCTCTTGCTTCTAAATCTTTGTGCCCCATTGGACATATTTCAACGGGATTGTCTGTCAGGAACTGCTTCTTTGAGTTCTTGTAGGTTCAAGCTTGAATCATCAGTGATAGTATCTAGCCAGCTTGTCTTCTGTCAGTCACTTTGATTATTTCAAGCTTCAGGGTTTTCTCCATTGACTCTGGCTTTCACATTACGTGCCAAAATTATTTAAGCTTTAGCTTCATTATTAGAACTACCAATCAGCTGTCTGGGTTTATTTCATCCAGTACTGAATTATTTAGATTCTAGTCTAAGGTATTCTGAGCAACCTTCTCCAGTATCACAATTTAAAAGCATCAATTTTTCTTCATTCAGCTTTTCTGATGGCCCAGTTTTACAGCCATACATTACAGTTGGGAAAACCATTACGTAGGGAATGTGTAACTTTGGGATCATGTGATTTCTCTGCACGTTAATATTTTGTCCATGTCTGTCACTGACTTTCTCCCAAGTAGGAACATAAGCAGGGCCCTGCTGGATCGGACCCCTGGCCCATCTAGTCCAGCAGTCTCTTCTCACAGTGGCCAACCACCTCCACAAAGAAACCCACTAGTCTCCCAGCAGATGACCTTCAGAGGCAGTCACATTGCCATCAAGGCCAAGAGCCACTGATCCTTCCAACTTCCATGAATTGGTCCAGCTCTTTTTTGAAGCCAGCCAAACTGGTAGCAAGCACCACATTTCATGGTAAACATCTCTCCTTTTCTTCAGCTATCTTCAGCCTATTAAGAGTCACCATTTCCCCTTATTTTGCTTTTTTCATTTCAGGATTATTTTTGTTGGTTTCATCTTAAATGATGTCACAGATTTCAACCCAAAGTTCTCCAGGCACTTTACTTACCAAATCTAAGCCATTAAAGCTATTCTTTACATCTGCCACAGATACCATAAGAAATACTGCTGAAGTCATCTCTTCTTGATCAGGTGACTTTGTTTTCTTCAGTTTCAGTTGCAATTTTTAGAGGTGGTGTCAAGGGCTCTAACTTTGACACCTTTTTGTTTATAATGATGCCTGCTCTATTTCTTCTATAATGTTCTTACCTGCAGTAGATCTGATGCTTCTTTTATGTGAAGTGATCCATTTGAGTCCATCTCAGTTTGCTGACTCCCAGAATGTCAATGTTAAATCTTGACATTTCTACCCTGTCAACATCAAGTTTGCCTTGGCTCATGGATCTGATGTTTCACCAGATCATATTTAGTCTGACCCTTCTTCTTTGACATGCCTATCATGGGTGACTCCATATTAGGATGTACACTCCTAATGGTATAGCTCCTTGAGTCACTGGATAAGAAAGGCTCTTCACCATTACCATTTCCCCTGAAGGAGGGTTTATCATATGGGTGCATGCAAGCTCCCAGGCACATGGCCATTATTAAGGCATTCACTAATGTTAGGCTGTGAGAAGAGGCCTAAAGCTATTGCTTCTAACTTATGATATAATGGCAATGCTTGTCAAGCTGGCAGAGAATGGGCTTGGAACTGAAGAGGCTTTGCTTCATTTTGCAGTGGTTTTATAATGTAAGAACTAGAAGCCTATTTGGTCAGAGCGATCTTTGGTCTCACTGTATCAGAAAACCTACAAGGAATGAAGATAGCACCTTCAAAGTTAAGCCAATTGTGCATGGCCTCAAGAGCCAGAGTGGGATGTGTAAACTGCCTCAAGGAGAGCAGAGATTTTTTCTTATGTCCAACAGCAAGTCAAAAATTACTTTTCTCCCTGCAGTTATGTTCTGTTACAAGCAAAAAACCATAGAGCAGGGAATGAAGGAGCAAAGGAACATTAAGGTGCACAGCTTTAAGAAAATAAACAGCCCTCTTTGCTTTATCATAGACCGTCTTTGAGAGTCTTCTATATCTTAATAGGTTTGGAGACAGAGAGGCTGACTTTTACAAAGAAAATAAAATTCCAAAGGCCGTCTTTGGAGCCCAGTTCTAATTGGCTTTTGGATCCCCCTCTAAAAGCTTAGCTTTGAGGCAAACCTTGAGTTTGGCATTAACACATGACAACTACCTTTGAGATGATCATGGAGACAAATTAAACACTCACAGAATCTTTTATGGTAGCTTCCAAGTGACCAACCAGAGCTTGTAGCCGACTTATTTCTTTGTCCTTTTGCTTCACAGCTTGACTCAGCTCCTGGATGTGTTTGTTCTGTAAAGCCATTTTCTTGAAAGAAAGAGAAAGAAGCCTGAGAGGAGATGTGTCTGCACACAGTTGGCAAACTCACAACAAAATATAGGCTCAAGCTGGGTTTTGCTAGCTCATCAAGTTGTGGCTTAGGAAGTTACAGAAGATTGTCCCAAACCTTCTATAGAAAGAGGAGACAACCCAGGAGCTGCAGATGATCTCATAAAGCCCTGATGTGTGGTGGAGCTTTCTCCTCAGTTTGAAAGTCTATTTCACTGTATGCCAATATTCAGTGACAAAGTGGATATTGACATTAAAAGTGCCTTTTAACAATGATTTTTTCTGAGGCTTTTTTTTTTGTGGGGGAGAGTGCTGTGGGGGGGGTGAGAAGGAAAGACCAAGCTTTTATTTTCTCCTTCCTTTTCCTCCCTTGGACCCATCCACTTTTGTTCTGACTTCAGGACAAAAGAGGCTACCCGTTCCTGATTTTAAAGAAATAAACACACGCTTACCTCAGTAGCATCTTGAAGAACTTTAGCAGATTCGCTCAGTTTATTTTCTTGCATTACCTCTGCTGGAATATAAGCAGTTTTAAAAGTATTTAAGTGCCATGAGAAGAATTGCTTGGATTGTTTAAGAAACTGTTTAACATTATTGATTTATACATCTTGTAAATAAGTGAATTTGGGTGGGTTTTTTTTTAACAAACTTCTCTTGCTGCTTTACTTTTTATACCTCTTTGTCAATTTGATCACATCCGTGTATATACAGTATTGCTCAATTAATTGGTTAGGCAATAACTATACAATCTGCTATTAATAAACAAGCAATCATTTCAATATCTTCTTCGTAAACCTTCTCCTTAAGAGTAAAATTACTAATTGGTCACATGGCAAAGCATCCTCCTACCACGCTGCCAGGCTCCCCAGGAATTAAAAATCTATCTTCCAAATTTTTTTTATAGAACCAAAAGATATAACTATAATAGTACTTGTGTTTATCATATCTCCAATATTCATCACTGGTTCATTTTTCTTTTCAAACTCTGAGGAAGCAGATATAGTCTACATAGCAGTTTATGGAATGTTTTTATTGCATTTTAGAGCTCCTTTGGGCATGTAACCAAATCCACTTCCAAGCTTATATAGTATATTTAGAGGAACATTAATTTCCCATTTAAACAGAGAGCCAGTTTGGTCTAGTGGTTAAGACACCAGGCTAGAAACGAGGAGACTGAGAGTTCTAGTCCCGCCTTAGGCATGAAAGCCGGCTGGGTGACCTTGGGCCAATCCCTGTCTCTCAGCCCTAGGAAGGAGCCAATAGCAAACCAGGAGACTGAGAGTTCTAGTCCCGCCTTAGGCATGAAAGCCGGCTGGGTGACCTTGGGCCAGTCACTCTCTCTCAGCCCAACTCACCTCACAGGGTTGTTGTGGGGAAAATAGGAGCTAGAAGGAGTATTAGGTATGTTCGCCGCCTTGAGTTATTTATAAAAATAATAAAGGCGGGATAGAAAATAAATAAATAAGAATAAACAAACAAACAAACTGATAAAGATTAAGGACAAGCTGAAATCACTCTCCACGCACATCCCAGGCATGTGAAACTGGCTGTATGATCCTTCAGACTGCAGCCAATAGTTTATTGTTTTTCCTCTGTATGTACCTTTATTCCGGCTCAAGAGGTCCTCTCGAGCGTGGGCTAGCTCTGCTGTAACATCAGCCAATTGCTTTTCAAGTCGCTCAATAGTCAGTTGAGGTTCTTCCAAAGCATCAAGCATGCCAAATGCCATTTCTGCCTGTTGCTTAATATCAGCAACATTCTGTTGCAGTGACACCACCATACTGGAAAGATCAGCCACACTTTCAGGTTCTCCACCTTCCCCTCCCTTGTTGCAAGAAACCTGACATTTAAAAGGGGGAGGAAAAAAAGAGGGATCTATAAAACATGCACTCATGCAGATCTGCAGTGAAAGTCTCAGAAGCACTATCAAGTTAACGATATTACTGAAAAACTTCCTACCTATTTGGGGAAGGAAGGAAGGAAGAGGAGATAGAAGAATAAGACTGGGTTCAGAAATCAAATTAAACCATGGCTTGCTTAACCATGGCTCACTGAGAATAAGCCAAAGTTGGCATTTTCATACAGCATGCCAAACCAAAATCAAGCAACCACATTATAACTTAGAGCAGTGGGTAAAGCTCATGTAAGCCTGCTAGAGCAGGGCAGACAAAAAGCGGAGCTGTATGTTTGACTTGAAATAGACCAGCAGGGTTTTTAACTCAAAAACTGGATATTTTCCCTCCTGAAGGTTTCCTTTTTGTGTCTGACCGTGGTAAGTCAGTGTCACCTTTGAAAACAACTGATCCCATAAACCATGCCTGAAGTTTGATCTGCCATATGGTAGACCAGCTAACCTTGCTCTTCATCCCAATTAACAAGACATAAGGAGGTGAGGAGAAAATGTCAAGATGGGGATTTCTTCATTTTAACCTTAATTCGTAAACATGAGTTAACCTGGGGTTTATCATTTCTAAATCTGCCTGAAAGGTAGGCAGAGGCAGAAAAAGGCATTTTGGTTTGAAAGGATGTCAAGTTCTAAAGTCGTGAATTGCAGACACTAAGCAGCCTTCTGCAACCTAAGATTATCCAGATGTGATAGTGTGGTGATAAAAGGTAACCCCCATACAACTGTGAGCTGTATTCAATACCAAACCTATGAGATGCCCCGCCCCATACATGTGAACTGCTTAAAGTGCCCTTGTAAGAAAACATTTACAAGCAGCTGAATTGGCCCTGAGTGGTGACAGGGAGAGGAATCAGACAGGAACCTGTGGCCGAGTAAACCAAATTATTTATATTCGCTGGCCATATCTCAAAGATAGTATAGCTGATATGCTGACCTAGTAGGAAGAGATAAATACAGGTAGTCCTCAGTTAACGACGGCCATTGGGATTGGGAACTCTGTCACTAAGCAATGTGGTCGTAAAGTGTGATGTCACATGACCTCGCTGACTTATGGCGGCAGTTGCAGCAGTTCCCGCTGCGGTCATTAAGGAAATCCTGCACAGTCGTTAAGCACGATGTCATGTGATCGCTATTTGCAACCTTCCCTGCCAGCTTTCCCATTGATTTTGCTTGTCGGAAGCTGGCAGGGAAGGTTGCAAATGGTGATCACATGACCGCGGGACACTGTGACCATCGTAATTGTGAATCAGTTGCCAAGTGCCCAAATCGCGATGTGACCACAGGCACACTGCAACAGCCGCAACTTTGAGGACTGGCCATAAGTCTCCTCGTTCAGCACCGTCGTAACTTTGAATGGTCACTGAGTGAATGGCTGTTAACTGAGGACTACCTGTACCAAAATTGCTTACATTTGCTGGAATAAAACTTACCATTTTTTCATCCTCTTTTAGAGTCTCTTCTGCATCTTCTTTGCCATCTGGTAGTACAATACATTCCTTCACCAGTTCCTTGTAAATGTTCATGCGCTCTTCACAGATGTCCTCCATCATTTCTTCTTTATGGCTAAAAATCTTCCTAAATATATCAAGAGGGAGAAATAACTCATATTCCTCTATCATACCAATCTACCTGCTTCAGCTTGTTCTTTTAAAAACACTTTAGCTGGGGGAGATAACAGTTTTGGATATCAGGAATTGCACTTCATATGCAAGTTCCTTATTACACTGGATGACATTTTTGTCACCACGAACCAGGGGGAAAGGTAGGAGGAAGACTGGCCATAACTTATTGGGAACAGGAAAATCCTAGTACACCATTAATGTATGTAGACACATGATTTTAATTGATGAAGAAGGCTTCCAATGTCACTCCATGTAGTTTCCAGTATGATCTATACTGGCAACCAAAAATATATTATCTGAAAGGGTTTTTCTATAAACTTTATATTTCTCCATAAGTATGCTAGAGAAAGGGGCGTGGTGGCTCAGCGGGTAAGACGCCAGGCTTGTCGATCGGAAGATTGCAAGTTCGGAGGATCAAATCCCTAGCCCTGCGTGCAGAGTGAGCTCCCGCACTAGCTCCAGCTCTTGCCAACCTAGCAATTCGAAAGCATGCAAATGCAAGTAGATGAATAGGTACCACTTCGGTGGGTAAGTAACAGCGTTCCACGCACGTCATGCGGCCACATGACCGTGGAAGCGTCTTCGGACAACGCTGGCTCTTCGGCTAACAAACGGAGATGAGCACCGGCCCCTAGAGTCGGACACGACTGCACAAATGTGCGGGGGGAACCTTTACCTTTACTATGCTAGAGAATATACCAGGACATTTTATCTGCCAGATGACCATTTTATTTATTTACATAATAAAAATCTATACACATTTGGTTTGTTCCCTCAAGCACAAGTCTATAATTCACTAAGTGGTTGCTTTATGGGTGAATGAAAATGCTACCTATCAGTAGAATATAAGCGAACAACCTTTAAGTGGCAGGAGCAAAACTTTGTATGTGTGTGTGTGTGTGTGTGTGTGTGTGATATTAAATGTTGAGTAGAATCCAAGACTTTTAGTCCTTGTCTTATCTAAAAGTTCACAAGAAATAGCTCCACCGCCTTTAAGTAATTTGCTGCCTGATTTAAGCAGCCTGATCTTGACAAACTCCAAAACAATGTGCACGCACCTTTGTTATACACTAGAAAACGTTCTATATCTCCCCAGACACACAAATAACAGAAGACTTACTTGAGTTCAGTCTCCTTTGCAGTAAAGTACTGAAGACATTCCTGAGTAACTTCTTCGCGGATTTTTAGCTCCATGCGCAGCTTAGCTTTCTTTTCATCTATCAACTTATTTTTCAATTCCTCTATTATATTGAGTAGCTTCTAAAGATGAGCACCAGGAATAAACATTATGAGATTTTCTGTGCTATGGCATACAAGGTGAGTTTTTGTAGACATGATGCTAAAATGAATCCTGTCTCTTAGGCAAGAGAATCAATACTGGATTAGACAGTCCTCTAACAAAGCTGGACAACATTCTACATCAATACATTCATGGTATAGCCCAAATTATCAACAGACGTCACCTGTACACTTATTCCCCATTTTCTTCTTCTTCATCATTATTGATTCAATGTTTCATTCAGGATATGTCTATAGTTTCTTAACCCTGCAAGATAGTGTATATATAGTAAGCTGCCTCCTTTCTCCAAGCAAACCTGAATGGGTGAAGAAAGCTGAACTGTACTTCCTACTCTTCCTCCTGAGTCATATAGCAAAGAGGCCTCTGGAGGTGCCTCACAGAGGTAATACTGTAAGTTGTGCATCCACCCAACACCCTACACTGGGATGCATCCCATTAACATTCATGGCTCATATATTGACTCCTAACAGTTTAATTGTGGGGCCACCCACTTTATGACATGAGCAAGCTAGACCAGACTAGGAAACCAAAGTCATGCAGGCTAATACTACTTTTATTATAGAGCTATTGGAACAGAATCTTGCAAGTCTGAATGTGCTCCCCCCCCCCCTTTATCTTTGTGAGAATGAAGGAGGGTCTTATCTGAGATGCTTTCTCAGATTACAGTTCTGGCCTGGATTCAGATTTCTTTTATCTGACCATTGTCTTGGTAGCAGCTCTTCCTCCTGTTCTTCAAGGTCATTCCTTCCGTCCATTACAGGCAATGACAATTTGCTCAGCACCTAGGCAAACCCTGCTGCTTTCCTTCTACAGCAGGTCTTGCAGGAACATGACCTTTTCAGCTGCATCTAAACTATGGAATAGGCACTCCAAAATGACTAGCCTGCAGAAGTCTCCACAGGATGTGGTCAAGAAATCCAAGATAGCAGCCAGAACGGTGCAATCGAAGCTCCATAAAAAACAAGTGCAGCTTCAATCACGCCATCACAGCCACCATGTAAACTTTTTTTTTACCACACCGTGCGGATACCCCTGCTAGCCTGCTTCCTGCTCAACTCCCTTTTATTTCTGCATCCATTTCTAAAAGCAGCCTGCCTTATTACATTGTTTAATTTGCTATCTACCAGGATGGCTTTTGACATTTTTATAGTTCATTTTGATTTTTTTTTTAAAAAAAATAGTGTTAAATTAGAGCATTGGAAATCGACTTTGAGTATGGGTTGTTGTAGAAAGGCAGGGTACAGATATGCAGGATAAACACGAGCTAGATTTACTTTCAAATATAAAATTCGGCTTTTTGGTTGCTAGGCAAAGGCCCCTTTGAGTTCAGCTCAGTTCCTGTGACTACCATGGAAGGAACTTGGCTAATAAAGGGAACTATATTAAGCAAGCAGACGATGCAGACAGTAACAGGAATGAGATTACCTCAAAGAAAATGTCTTTCACCTTACGAGTTGGCACAACTACTTTAGTCCTAAACTAGACAGAACTGGTCATCAGCTAAAGAGAGACTGCCTATACAGAATGCACATAGCATAATGCAATCTTGTGTAGCTATTGATCATTGATTACATAAATCAGAGCTTTCCAAACTTTTCATGTTGGTGACACACTTTTTAGACATGCATCATTTCGCGACACACTCTTACAGCAGGGCACATGGCAGGCACTAGGACCTGCGTGGAATCACAGCAGGGCAGGTTTGGAGGCAGCAAGGCACAAGGCAGGCACTGGGACCTGCGCGGAATCCTGGCAGGGCTCCGAGGCAGCAGCAGCCGCGACACACCCAGACACTGCAGCCGACACACTAACATGTCCCGACACACAGTTTGGAAAGCTCTGACATAAATATTAGTTAAATAAATAGGTATATTGAAAACATATATATTCTGCTCTTGTTTTTATTCAAATGCCTTTGCTCTTTCTGGAGAAGTGCCCAATAATCATTGTTTTTTTTTCTTCAAGATACACCTTGTTAACCCTACTCTAGCTTATTGGTTGTTCCACTTGGGATATTCCCCAACAGTACTTTACTACTTCTGTGTAGTTTCCTTAGCAACAGTACAGTAGCGATTTGCCATCATTTTTTTCCAGATTTTTTAGAAAAAACTTCTCTGTCTGGTCTATGTCCCATATAGTTACTAATCAGACATAACCTTGCTTAGCTTTTATTCAGATCAGCCAAGGCCAGCAAACTGGTGTGACTTTGTTGCTAGAAGGCAGTCTATCTTCTTTGCTAGACTAGAGAATTGATGTGAAAGGAAGCAGGGTCCATCCATCAATCATGATGAAAGACCAGCTGTTCATTAACTGCATTAATTCTAATAAGGCCTGATGCACAAGCTTCCATTTTCTCTCTTCACTACCCCATCCTCATTTTAAATTGCCTTGATTCCTATGCTCATTTGAGAGCCTTTTTGGGTGAAGATTGGGACACACAGACACCAGTACAAAGACATACTTGATACTCTTCTTTTCCGATAATGATATCACTATCTTCGCCTTCGAGTTGACTTTCCATCTCATCTGTTGCCTCAGCCTCCTTTGCATGTGCATCTTCTGCCAGACCATTCCCCTGGTGCTCCCTGCTGTCATCTTCCACCAGCTCTTCTTCATCTTCCATCACATCCTCCAGATTCCCCTCCCAACATATAGTTGCTCTTTTCATGGGTAAATGTATACCGCCATCAAGGTTCATTTCAGATTCTGCTTTGAGGGACAGCTGGTCAAATGTCTCTTCTTGGGGAGACTCAGAAGGATCTAGTACCATGACCTATTCAGGGTAGATGCCAGAAAATGCATTTAAAGCCACAATCACCATGATTGTTTTAACACCTATGAGTATTTTATCCTTAACACCCCCCCTAGAATTGTAACTGTTAGAGATGCTCCCTGCATATATGTAAAATAGTTCTCCACAGACACTACTGTATTTCCACCAATATTCCTGTAGGAAAAAAGAAAATGGAACCTAACTACAAAGAAATCCGCCCATATCTTCAATATTGCCTCTTTTTATATTTAATCAATCAATCAATCAATCAATTAATTAATTTATATGACCGCCCATCTCCCCTCATGGGGAACTCTGGGCGGTTCACAATATACTGAGATATAGCTAATTTTGAAATATCATTAATACTAGGTTCACAATCCACACCCTTATTTGTTAGATTTATACTCTTACCTTTCATTTGAGAGCTCAAGGCCATTCAGAAGACCCCCACTTCCAACTATTCTCACAACAAAGCTATGGGATAAGGGGCTGAGAGACAGTGATTGGCCCAAAGTGACCCAGGGAGCTTCCATAGTTAAGGGTGGACTGCAATCTGTTTTGTTCTGGATCTAGTCCAACACCTTTACCTCTATCCCACACTGATCCTTCTACACTTTAAACTGCTAACTAGCCCATTTGAGAGGTGAAGGCAGAGGTAAGGGTAGAGACTTCTGTAGTTCTCAGGCTACGGAGAACTGCTCTCAGATAAACCAGATGTCTCCCAAGGCCAGCAACAGACTGGCTAAGTATCTGTTAGCTCTGAAAGGGAGGAAGAAAAAAACCCTAGAGTTTAAACTCTGTAGCGCAAACTTACTTAAAGGTTCTGACTACTTTGCACTACCATGGGCAAATCAACTGCTGAATCTGTGGCTTCATTCTTGTCTTCAATAAAGCTTCTCATCTAGCCAAATCATACCTCAGAGGCTTCTGTCAAGACTAGCCTAATACTGAATAAAGGGTTAAGTGTCCAGAAAGCTGAGATTTACTATCAAATCTTGGTATGAAGTCTGACAACTTGAAAGTTCTGTAACCCAGTAATTTTCTCACAGGTGTTCATTTCCAGCATATTTACCTTTTGAGCAATTGCAGAGAACTTGAGCACGTTGAGTGTTTCATCATATGCAGAGGGACTCTGGCTGACATTTACTATCATGCAGACCTTCCCTTTCCCACTGAAGAAACCTTGAAAGAAGTGAGTGAGCTTGCTTTCCCGAAAGGGAATGTGCTGCTGCAGCCTAGAATGAAGCATGAGATTTTTTTTAACATTGCAGCATGATTTAAACATATAGAAAGTTAGTTGCTATCATTCATACAAATAGACTTGGGGTTCATCCAACTTTGGTCCTGATCAAACACATGCTTCCTGGCTAAACAAGCAGAAGCTAAACTTGCATTCATAAAGGAAAATGAAGATACAGGGTGGAGAAACAAAATGGATAGTTTTCTAGCACACATCCCAGAGAGTTAAGATGCTGTGGATGTGGATGGTGACTGAAACAACCTTTGTCTGCTATTTTTAACTTAGATGCTTAATGTTACAGAGGTTTTAAAGCTTGCTACTTCAATACAGAGATCTAGCAAGAAGAAAAATAGTTTTAACACACATACCTTATGAATCATAGCCCTGTCATTTAAGTTTCAAAATGAAAAAGAAGCAGATTATTTCTGCTTGGAAACTGTTTTACTGATTTTAATAACAGACAAATAGTCTTGCCACAACTATTTTTTATTTTTTTTTTGTCTAGAAAATCAACATAGACAAAACCCTTTTGTCTAGAAAATCAACATAGGAAGGAAGGAAAATCTCATGGAGAGACTGCCAAAGCCTACAGTCAGCCAAGATCTGGAAGACAAGGCAATCTTTTGGCCTTTACAGCGGAGGCAAACAACTTTTAAAAAATCATTTAAATGACGTAATTACAAGGGCCACAGAGTGGAGAAATCACTACATCAGACAAGGAAGTGAGGGTAGTTTGTTCAAAGTAAATTCTGGAAGAGGGGTGGCAGTTTTAAAACTTAATGCATTTTGTTCCATAATTTTTCTCTGGATAAGCACAGACATTGCACTTTTGAAACTCAGTAGTGCAATTCTGGAGGTTCCTGGAGACTGGAGGCAACCCACAGAAGAGTTGGGCACTCCTGTTTTACTACATTCCTTCTTTTTTTGGTTCTCTCTCTCTTATGCAGGGTAAGGAGGACAAGAAACTATCAAGCATTTTTTTTAAACTAGGGACAGGAGAACATTGGCGATCACTCGTAGCCGAGTAAGATTGTCTTCCAAGGGTAAAATTTTAACAGTGGATTCATAAGTGGCTGTAAAGGCCAATTCTGGATCCGCACAACCTCCCACAATGAGGGCATAGGTTTCCGGGTGGGAGACGGTCATGATGAGGGTTTGCCTGACGTGCCTTCCTTTTAGCTCTTTTCTCCCTTTTGCCCTGTACTCGTACTTCTTCAAAGTCCATAGCGCCTTTAATAAAGGCTGACCTCCAATTGAAACATGAGTTAGGGCTTCCCAGTTCTCAATGCTGATATTACATTTTTTTAAATTAGCTTTGAGAGTGTCTTTGAATCTCTTTTGCTGTCCACCAATATTCCGTTTTCCATTCTTAAGTTGGGAGTACAGGAGAACACTAAACAGGGAACACATCATTTGCATACTTTTTATTGTTAGAAAGAAAATTAAGAGGAGTCTGGAACAAAGTAATGGAAACATTTTTCTCCTATTTAGCATCTCCTTTCCCTTTCTATAAATGGATAGCTAAGAAATCTAAGGTTTGCCTGCTCTGAAACAAAACACCCTTCAGACCCTACTTTGATTGTTGATTGGTCTTCAGGGCACTGATGCATTTGCCTAGAATGAGCAATGAAGTGTTAATGTTTCCGCTCTCTTTTAATCTTTCCCCTTCGTTGCAGGTTCTCGTGCAGCGCTCTGAGCCAGCAAGGTCACAGAGAAACAATCTGGAAGAAGAGAAAAGTGCATCCATTCAGCAGAGACACAGATTGCATGATGGTTTTGAAGAGATAATGACTTCCTGAAACGATAAGATTGCTTACTCATTGACTTGCATCACACGTGTGGTTTCCGAATCAATTTTTAGCATTTTCACAGTAAATATGCTATGGCTGGAAGAGAAAACAAAACAAGTTACTTCCAGCATCTCTAGTCACAAATGGTAGTTTGCTTGCCTGTGTGTATCTCAAAAGCCAACAAATTCAATTCTTATATAAAGAACTTCCATTCCCCAGTTGGAATAATTCTAATTCCAAGTAAATTACACCCATCTTGCTTCCAGCAAATAAATAAGTAAACATATAGATATTCATTCATGCACCCAGCCAACGTTCTGGCTGTAAATGTTTGTACATGAAAAGCATCTTCCCTACTTCACAGTGGATAGATTCAAAAATCATGCCATTCTATGGTTCAGTGAAACACAAATGATTCTGGCATCCTGGGGTACTTGCACGTTGACATTCCCCAGAACTAAGACTTTAAAAGATTTTGGTTTTGATTTTCCATTGCTTATTCATGGATCCACGGTGTTACTCATTGCACTGGTTACTGGCTGTGACCTTCAAAACCTTGCATGATTCAGGGCCTGAATATCTGTGGGACCACCATCTCCCAAGAACATCTGCCTGTCCAATAAGATCAGTTTCTTTTTGCATCTCCTTGCTCAGAGTGCTATGTCTAGGAGTTGGGGAAGCATACTTTGCTGTTCCCTTCCTTTTGGAACAGTATCCCTCTGGACATTTGAATGGCCCCTTCCTGATTGGCATTTCCAAAATCTACAAAGCCTTAGCTATTCGAACAAGCCCTGGAAAGGTGAATGAGATATTTGTCCCTCTTCTAATGAAAATACCAGAGATACATAAATGAAAGAATGGGGGTTGGACTGCAACTATTCAGACATAGTGTGGGATTTTATAGTTTTTATAGTGATTTTATAGTTTTGATTTGATTATATTTTGTTTGTTTGTTTTTTTGTTTATTTATTTATAATTCGATTTATATCACCACTCCATCTCCCCCTAGGGAGCTAGCATGTTTTAATCTGAGCTATGGAGGAAGAATTGTATGCTGCTAAGAGTTAGTTGTGACTGGAGTGGTTTATAAGCCCAATAACAACAACTTAATAGGTCTTAGCTATAATTTCTTTAAACAGCAGGTTTGAAGATTCCCTGAATGAGCCAGCTATTAGTAAGGCAAACAGAGGTTGATCAGAAATGAAAATGACAGCTTGTAAGCTCCATCTTGTGGCTGTGCCATAGAAGGAAACATATAAAACCAGAATATTTGAGTTGGTAGATCAAGACACATATTATGAACAAGAAGCATTTGGGAGCATTAAGTCTGGATTGGATAAGATTTCCAGATTAAATACAAAGCAGACATTTGGCTGTTCCATATCAAGCATGTGCTGTTTTACCTTCTACTTGAGTTGGTATTCAGTTTTGTTGAAGCAAAACTCTGATGTTTCAAGCCTAGTTTCACAAGTTTATAAGCTTCTTTTGAGTTTGAAACTTGAATCCATTGTAGATCTTTCAAGAAACAGAATACTTATTAGTTATTCAACAACAACAACTCCCCTAAGATAAATACAATTGAGAATGAATGAATGAATTATATATGTGTGTGTGTGTATGTATGTATGTGTGTGTGTGTGTGTATGTATGTGTGTGTGTACACACACACACACACACACACACACACAAATAAATAAAATTCAGAAATAGGAATCTGGTTTAACAGCATTTTTCCCTTGAACTGTTATTTCGCACATTGCCTGGACTAGATTAGACACCCACAGGGGATATAAATAAATCTCAAGAGCAGTACCTTTCTCCACTCAATTGATTAACCCTTTGGAACCCCAGATGTATGTGACTAAGATCTGATACTTTTTAAAGAGGAAATAATTATGGAGGAAAATTAGGAGGAAGAACACAGGATATACTTCTATACACATCAAGTCAGACTACAGGCTCATGCAAAGCATTGTCATGTTACAAAATATATGTCAATCTGCATGAATTCTCTTGTAATCTTATTTTTGAAAGCAGATTGAGCAAAAACTAAATATTACATAAGCAGTTTCCTGACAAATGCCATGAAGAGTTAATAATTGCTAGTAGAGATACTTCTAAGCATGCATCTTTGGATTCCTAAATAGCAAGGTTTGGTAAAAAAAAAAGGTGGGCCAAATTAAATCTACTGATTATATAAAGAAATTCCAAATAAAGAGTCTAAACAAGGGAAGGTAAGAGTCAGGGACTGAAAATAGTTACCTATATCATATTATTCATTGTATAATGACATTTTTAGCAGAATTCTATGAGTATTTTTAGTCAAAGGAAGCCCATCTCATATTTAAAAAGGAGGATATTTGTAGGTTATTGAATCTATCTATCTATCTATCTATCTATCTATCTATCTATCTATCTATCTTTCTTTCAAATTTTGCCACTGCCCATCTCCCCCCAAAAGAGGGACTCTGGGCAGTTTACAACACAGCTAACAAGTTAAAACAGATTAAAAACAATAGTTATAATAATATATAAAATATACATACAAATACAACATACAAATATAAAATAACAATCCAGATGGCAATAAAAGATCGTATAGATGTGGGGAGCACTCTAAGGCGCCAATTATGGCCAATTGCTAAGATTTTTCATTACCTTTTACATAGGAATAGCCTTTTATATCCTGGGCCAAGCGCAGCATTTTTCTCCTCTTGTCATTGGATATTGGGAGCAATAAGTCATAAATGCATTCATTGTAAATTTCACAAAAAGAAACCCAAATAGAGAATTTTACATCTTTCTCCTCTTCCAGGTTAGACTGGTCTGCTTCTTTTTCTGGTCCTTTCACATCTGGCAAAATATTGAAATTAAATTAGTTATAATGTAAAACCATATTATTCAGTAGCAGGCAGTTGGTATGGAAGATCCAACCACAGCTTGGATGTATCAGACTTAGCTCTTGAACTTTGCTTGCTACAGCAATGAACTCATGATGTGACAAGTAGCAACATTCACCTTTACACTAAGCCATAATGTTTCATTTGGGTTTAACAGGTTCTGCAGACCCAGACTTTGTGGCTGGCAAATTATAAACAGAAATTGTCTAGACCCTGTTCACTTCTTTGTCCTGACCCTGTCAATCCCTTGAAAAATGGTCCCATCACACTATTCCAAAGTCCAGGGTGGCCCTGGTGTCACCAGCTGAGCATTATGTGTGAACCCAACCCTCTTCAATAAACAACAGTTTAGCAAATGAGTATGAACAACCTAACTTACCTTCACAATTCTCCGTTGTTCTACTACTGTTGCTTTGGCAATCTACCTGAAAATTAAGTCAGGAACAACATTTGGGTTACCAAAATTATTCTGTTAAGAGATTCTCTCCATCATTCCTTGTATTTTAATATTAGATGATGATGATGGGAAGTGGGAAGTGAGTACAACAGTCTCATTCTGCGATAACTACAACAAATGAAATCAGATCACAGAGCACCCACCTGATGTGTAGAGTAGGCAATAACCCCTGAATATCACCCAAATTTACAGAAGGGGGGGGGCGCACATGTGTTAATCTACCAATCAGGCAACATTCTATTCCTCATCCTTACATTCCATTAAATGTTTCCTTATCCTCAAACATGTGCTCTTTCTGTTCTGAGTTTGTTCATGAAAAGCTGCTAAAAAGTTTGCTTTGTGTTTTTTTTTAAGTCACGATACCTCTTTCAGGAGGCGAAGCAATGAATTTTTTACAGATATTTCTTCTCTCACTTCTTCTTTAGACAGCCTTCTATGGTCTCTGCATCGATGGGGCTTGAGATTCATCTCTGGATACAGTTTGCTTTGAATGCTTTTAAACAACATGTCCAGTGCCCTGGGGAGAATGCCACCATGTTCATCTGTACCTGACATATAGAATTTAAGAGTTAGGCAGCACTCCATGCTGTTGGAGTTGGAGCAGAGATAAAGAAAGGTTGACCTTTCTGAACTGAGTATATGTTCAATGAGTGTCATCACCCCCAATCTGTTGCTGTCCAGATATGCTGGACCCTAACCTCTGTAACTGCTGGCCAAAGAAATCCAAAATAACTGGTGGACCCCAGGTTGAGGAAGGCTGAATTGGAGCCATCCTTCAAGTAAACACAGTACAGTTTTACAGACAGCAAGTATGGACTTGCTTTGACTTGTAAATTGACAAAAAACACCGAGTGTTCTTACTGCTCAGTCTGTATAATTCATCAAAGCAGTGAGTCCTACTTGCATTCAGTGGGACTTACTTCCAGATTATATGTATTGGTAATTACTTTGCCAGTAAAAACAAAAGCAATGGAAAGAATTCTATAAACTCAACTCATTCACTAGTGTCATTTATAAAAATACAATGTTTCCTTGCTCCCCCCCCACCCCCATCCTATTGAAAAATACTTAGGGGTCCCGGGACAACTATTCTAGCTATTTTCATTTTCCTTGACCAAATGTATCAAAATTGACACAGCCAATTTGGGGAATGGAACATACTGATAGGCACCCTACTGATTCCTGGATCTATTCATTCCTAATTACAAATGATGAGGCTAAAAGATTATCACTTGCTCAAGCCAGCTGATGAGTTTAAGGTTGAAGTACTAGTACTATGTTGGATCCTGGCTTACTTTTCATCTTAAATACAGTACATATACTGGCACCTTTGTTGACTTCAAGCAGGGAACGCTGCTTCAGCTGAGTGAAAGGACTCTAACTGAATAGCAGAGGACATGTTTTGCATGCAAGACTCAATCCCTGCCATCTACAGTTTGAAACTCAGGTTGCAGGAGGTAGGAAAGATGGCTTAAGACCTTAGACAGTTGCTGCCAATGAAATATAGGAAATCTGGATCCAATATAAAGGCAGCTTTTCATCTTCTCAAATCTAGATGTCCCCCAAAAGTAATAACTGGAACCATGCAATTATTTTGTACCACTAAGAGGACAAAAAGCAATCTTAGCTGAAATGTATAGCTTAAATTTTCTCAGGGATTCTCAGACGTACCCTGGTAGGTATATGTTTTCCCAGCATTTGTAACGCCGTAAGTAAATATTAGCCGACTGTGTCCCCTTAGGAAATCTAACACAGGCTGCTTCACAGCACCGTCAAAGAGTTCTTCTTGTGTTGTTTTGGGCCCAAATACCTAAGAAATGAACAAGAAGGGTCTTTAAGTTTTCATTTGTAGAAATTTTGAAAATTATATTGAGTCTGTTAATCGTGCATAACATTTCCATGTTACTGATGATAAGAGGAATCTCCGTACCTGGGAAAAAGTAAATTTCTGCACCATTTGCCGCACGTTTTTTTCACTAAGGCGAAACGTCTTGGAACTTTTAGGAGCTTTTACAATAATGTTTGTTGAGTCAACCACAGAAACACAATCCTGTAAGAAAAGTGGGGGGAAAGTCCTTTAGAGCCAAGCAGATGGCATAATTTTAATGAAGTTTTGCTTTTAGTTGTTTCAGCTAAGTCATACCTGAGCATGTTCTTTTTCCAACTCTAAAAACGGTCTGACCCGAAGGCAAACATGAATTCGTTCTTTGGATTCCAGGCTCTCTCTCTAATTAAAAGAAAAAGTGATGCAAAGCTAGTTAATGCCCAATAATTTTCAAGTGCCCCAGACTTACGACTGCAGAGAGCAATTTTTTTCCCTCCCTAGTCAAGCTTTTTCCTCCAGCCCTTTCTTTCCCTCTCTCTCATATGCAGAAAATTAGTGTTTCACTTATTATAGCAAAGACTTGCAGGTTCTTCACTATGAAAAGGTCCACTGGCTATTCCTAAATATACCATACTGATACCTTTCATTTTTGTGAAACATAAGCTACATAAGATGGCATGTTCATTGGCGATCACTCGTAGCCGAGTAAGATTGTCTTCCAAAGGTAAAATTTTAACGGTGGATCCGTAAGTGGCTATAAAGGCCAATTCTGGATCCGCACAACCTCCCACAATGAGGGCATAGGTTTCCGGGTGGGAGACGGTCATGATGAGGTATTACCGTCAGCTGTTTTTTTTTAAAAGGAACATGAAATTACTGTCTCAAGTTTTTAAGACTTTGAATTTAGCTCAGGACTTGACCACTGAAAATGCCAACTTAAAAAAAGGAGATTCAAACTGTGCTAGAGTCTGCTGCCAAACAACTGACTGGTTAGATCAAATTGTTGTAAAATTCAGCCTGCCACATTTATTTTATTTTATTTTATTTATTGAATTTATCACCGCCCAAATCCCCCAAGGGGGACTCTGGGCGGTTTACAAATTTACCCAAATTTCCTAAGCCATTATTGTCCCTAGACAGAGTTACAATTTATTTAAGATTTCTCTTAACCAGCTTTCCTTCCCTGGCCAAGAAACTCAAGATCTCTCTTCTACTTCCTGCTGTCCTTCCTGCTATATACAGTGAAATTTCTTCAGAGTCAGAAGTAATGCATTCTTGGATTTGGGTGGCACTCCTACTTGTGGTATGACAAAATTAAACCTAATAAAAATTTTAAAAATCATTTTGTTAGGAATGCTATAATGAGGGTCTGGAATAAATATAAAGAAAGATTGTCTCCTAATGTACCATTGTGGTTGTCACCTCATGAAGTATTTGTTAGAAAAGAGAATGTGGGGGGGAACAAGCTGGTTAACTTATAAAGATCTGTTAAATTTTGAAGATGGTGAACCGAAGCTTAAAACAAGGGAATTGTTAGAGTTGGATGGCTTTACATGTCATTGGTTTACATATTTACAATTGTCAGAACATTTTAAAGTGGACAAAAAGAATTTTAGATTTGTTAATGAAACAACTCAATTTGAAATGGAACTTTGCATAAATGAACATGTTTATTTATTTATTATTCAAATTTATCACCACCCATCTCCCCCTACGGGGGACTCTGGGCGGTTTACAAAACCACTCAACAATTAAAACCTATAAAAATAAATACAATCAACCCGTCTAATAAGATAAATAGATAAAAATCCAGTGATGGTAAAATCTCATCATAAAGGGAGGACACTATGGGGCCAGCCATCCCCAGGAGGAACTATTACCTCCCTCGTCCCAGGCAAGGCAGCAGAACCAGGTCTTTAGAGTCTTCCAGAAGGTCGGGAGTGAAGAGGCCTGTCTCACCTCTGGGGGCAAAATATTCCAAAGTGCGGGCGCTATCGCAGAGAAGGCACGCCTCCTGGACCCCGCTAGATGGAATTCCCTTGTTGATGGGATCCGAAGCATGCCCTCTCTGCATGACCGAGTGGGGCGGGTGTTATTACAAAGATGTATAAAATGTTGCTACAGATGAATTTAGAAGATGAACAAGTTAAAGAATGCATGATTAAATGGGCTAAGAATTTTGGATATAATATTATGTTCAAGCAATGGGAGAACATGTGGAACAAAGGTTTGAAATTTACTTTGAATTATAACTTAAAAGAGAATTGTTATAAAATGATGTATCGTTGGTATTTAACTCCAGATACGTTGTCAAAAATGTATAAGGGAATAACAAATGTTTGTTGGAAATGTTCTCTTGGTGAAGGAACTTTTTACCATCTTTGGTGGACTTGTAAAAAGGCTAAAAAAATTTGGGATCAAATATGTGTCAATATTCAAAAGATCCTTAAACTGGACTTACAAAAAAACCCAGAACTGTTTCTCTTAGGTTTGATGGAGAAACAGCTTGAGAAACAACATGGGACTGTGCTTTTATACACGATTACAGCAGCAAGACTTTTATATGCACAGAGATGGAAAGATCCACAAATACCTACAGTGGAAGAATGGATTATTAAATTGATGGAGTTGGCTCAAATGGCCAAACTAACAGCATTGATAAGAGAAAATACTGTTTCTGGATTTCTTTCTACTTGGCAACCACTTTTAGACTACTTGCTTGTGTCACAAAAAAAATGAAATTTTGATTTTGGCATTTAATGATTAAATGGTTTGATTTGATAGAAATAATGTTATTAAGGCTTAATTCATTGTAAGAGATTATATTTGTAAATGTATTCATATCTGTACTGGAAAAGGTCGGAAGTCACTTTCTGTTTTCTTTTTCTCTCTGTTCTGCACCTTTATAGTTTTTCTTTTTTCTTTAGTTCTGTACTCTAGCTTTTCTATATTCTATATCAGAGCTTTCCAAACTGTGTGTCGGGACACGTTAGTGTGTCGGCTGCAGTGTCTGGGTGTGTCGCGGCTGCTGCTGCCTCCTGGCTTCCACGCAGGTCCTAGTGCCTGCCTTGTGCCCTGCTGTGAGAGTGTGTCGCGAAATGATGCCCTGCTGTAAGAGTGTGTTGCGAAATGATGCATGTCTAAAAAGTGTGTCACCAACCTTAAAAGTTTGGAAAGCTCTGTTCTATATTTTGTATTTTAACTATATTCTGGAAAACATAATAAAGTTCTTTATAAAAAAAAGAAGTAGCACATTCTTGCAACCCTTTTAATCTTCTGTACACTCTTCCCAAACCTCATATTCTGCTTTCAGGTACTCAACCCACTGCTATTCTGCACTCTTTATTCACAGTTCTTTGTCCCTAGACTACCTGCCCCGTAATGTCTGCATCATCCAAGACCTCTTTCCAGCCTTCAGCCCATCCCATCCATAGTAGTGTTTCTAGGCCAACCAAAATAACAAATTTCTCTTTCATCACAGGTTAATCCCACCAGCAACTGAATATTCCATCCCAAACCTTTCAACCAAATCAATATAGGAGGTATAATTTGCCCAAATACAATATGGTAATATGTTAGGAGATCCTGAAGTCATGTTGAACATCTTTTAGAAAAATAGATGATTCAGCTAGAAATGTTGTTCAGACAGTATAACAAGGCCTCATCTGTAGCTTGAATCATGTCAACTGGATTTCTATTTTCTCAGTGGAAATGTTTCGCTCCTTATCCAAGGAACTTCTTCAGTCTGAGCAAAGTTAGTAAGGGAATCCTTAAATGTGTTTCTAGGTGGCTGTGTGACCTTGCACCTGGGGCTAGGTCATGGTTTTTTTGAGATGTTATTTCTAAGTCCCTTTATCATCTAAAGGAGGATCGTTAAGATTACCATGCTGCTGTTGAGCTTGCGAAATGGTCTTAATCTTCCTAGGCACAGAAGACAAAGCAGGAAGGAAAATAGGGGAAAGATTGTGCCTGAGGCCCCCACCTCTATTCAAGGAAGGATTTTCCAAGTTGGCATAAATGGGTTCCTTGACCCCTCTCTCAAACCACCTATCTTCTCTGTCTAAAATGTGAACATTAATGTCCTCAAATGAGTGTCCTTTTTCCTTTAGATGAAGATAAACTGCTGACTCTGGTCCTGTGGTGTTACTTCTCCTGTGTTGGGCCATCCTCCTGTACAAAGGTTGTTTGGTTTCTCCAATGTAGAGTTCAGAGCACTCCTCACTGCACTGGATTGCATAAACTACATTGCTTTTCTTGTGTTTTGGAGTTTGATCTTTGGGGTGTACAAGCCTCTGTCTCAGTGTGTTGGTGGGTTTGAAATATACAGGTATGTGGTGTTTGCCAAATATCCGTTTTATCTTTTCAGACACGCCAGCCATGTAAGGAATGACCAGGTTCTTCCGTTTACTCTGAGTCTCAGCCCTATCTGTCGCTGTTTTAGGTCTGGTAGATTTAGATTTAGTAAAGGCCTAATTTGGATATCCACAGGCCTTCAGAGCTGTTCTCAGGTGCTGATTTTCATTCTTTTTGGAATCCATGGAGGTGGGGATGGTTTCTGCTCTGTGTGACAATGTCCTGATGACTCCTAGTTTGTGCTGCAGTGGATGGTGGGAGTCAAACATCAGATATTGATCTGTGTGTGTGGGTTTCCTGTAGATCCCTATTTCTAGCTTGCCACCGGTCCCAATGAGGACTTCACAGTCTAGGAATGCCAGTCTGTTGGCCTTGGTGTCTTCTCTGGTGAACCTAATGTTGGCATCTATAGTGTTTATATGGTCCGTGAAGGCCTGTACTTCCTGGGCCTTGATTTTGACCCAGGTGTCATCCACATACCTAAACCAGTGGGTGGGCACCGTTCCCTGGAATGTGTTGAGTGCTTTCTTCTCCACTTCTTCCATGTATAAATTGGCCACAATGGGTGACACAGGAGAACCCATGGCACAGCCGTGTTTTTGTCTGTAAAAGTCACCTCTGTATGAGAAATAAGTGGTGTTAAGACACAGGTCCAGAAGATGGCAGATCTGGTTTGGGTTGAGATGGTTTCTCCTTTCAAGGGTGCTGTCCTCTTCTAGTCTCTTCCTGACAGCGGATAGAGCATGAGTGGTGGGGATGCTGGTGAAAAGGGAGGACACATCGAAGGAGACCATAGTTTCATCTGTATCCAGTTTCAGGATCTTTGCTTTGGAAACAAATTCTTCCGAATTATGGATGTGGTGTTCAGAGTGTCCAACTAGAGGTGCTAGTATGGTAGAGAGGTGTTTGGCAATGTTGTATGTTACCGAATTAATGCTGCTGACTATGGGTCGGAGGGGTGTTCCTTCCTTGTGGATCTTAGGAAGTCCATAGATGCAGGGGATGGCTTCTCCAGGATACAGACGGTGGTAGGTAATCCTATCGATGGAGCCATCATGTTCCAATTGTTTCAAACTGTCTATTACCTTTTTCTTGTAATTGTTGGTGGGGTCTCTTTTCAGTTTTTCATATGTATGGTGATCCTCCAAAAGTGAGGTAATTTTATTGTGGTAGTCTGCAGTGTTTAGAACCACTGTACATCTTCCTTTGTCAGCAGGTAAAATGGTGATGGTTTCATCTTTGCTGAGAGCTGTCAGGGCTCTCCTCTCTTGGACGGTAAGGTTGGGGGGAGGAGGTTGAGCACTGGACAGAGCTGCAGATATTTTAAGCCGGATGACTGAGAACCTTCATAGACAACAAGGCCTCATGTCTTAAAAACATTAAGATTTCAAAAATAGGCCCATGAAGGTGCATCTAAGTACCATAAACATGTTTGTGATGAGACAAAAGATGAACAGCCTACCCGGCTCACTATGAAACTGGATCCTTGCGCAAAAAGAAGATCTCCAAGGTTTATTCTCTTACCTGGCTTACACTGGAACTTAAAGAAAAATCGCCATATAGATTTTTTTTAATATCACTAGCATCCACAGGGCATGTTCTTGGGGATAGCTCAACTGCAGAAAGAAAGGATGGTCTGGGAACTGTTGGCTTATCCAGATTTGCCTCCATTCTGTTAGAACACAAAAAAGAAATGGAGGACAGGTTGAATACCTAAAGCACTGAAGGGTTGACAATTACAGTACAGATTTTGGTCATATAATATGTACATTAGAGGCTACTTTAGTACATGATGCTTAGCCGCTGCACCTAGCCAGAAATTCCCTTGCAGATTGTAGAAAGCAAAAGGGTTAAGCTTTGATTGCAAGTCCCCAATCTCCAGGACCTTCAGAAGAGCTGGTAAACACCTGCCTCAAATCTTGGAGAGATGCTACCTATCACTATTAACAAAGCAGCTAGATAAATCATTGGCCCAAAACAGTTTCTATAAACTGAATTATGAACATGGCGAACAATTAGGCAAAGCTATAACAGATGGCTGTTATAGTCATCCAAATACAGTTGTAGTGAGTCATAGAAATGGCCTTGGAAAGCAAGCTGCATTGGGTGCCAGTGTGCTTCCGGGTCCAATTCAAGGTGTTGATTATGACCTTTAAGGCCATTCATGGCATGCCCAGGTTACTTGAGGAACCATCTTGTCCCAATTACAATCGACCAGTCCAACCCTGTTCCGGCAGGAAGGGCATGTTGCGGACCCCGTCAGTTAAAGAATTCCGACCGGCGGGGTCGAGGAGGAGAGCCTTTTCTGCCTTGCCCCCTCCCTGTGCAACATCTTGCCCACTGAGGTGAGGTTGGCTCCCACTCTTCTGGCCTTCAGGAAGAGTGTCAAGACCTGGCTCTGCCAACCAGCTTGGGGACCAAGAGTGATAGGCAGCCCTGGGGGTGGTTGGTAGCTTAAGACGCTCTCTCTGCCTTTCAGTTCCCCCCTTTTATCTTCTATTTTTTTGTACTTTTTCTATTTTTATTATTATTATTATTAATCATTATTTTTATAATGGTTTTATAATTTTTATTTGTAAGCTGCCCAGAATCGCTTTTGTAGTGAGATGGGCAGTGTATAAATTTAATAATTAAATGTGCAAAAAAACGAAAAAGGATCCAGGCTTGATTATATTGCTTGATTGTAAACCTCCCAGAGGAGAGAACTCTTGAGGGAGTTGGGCGGTGATAAATCAAATAAATAAACAAATAAATAAATAAATAAATAAATAAATAAATATTTAATGTACAGCAAAAACAGAGGCTGTAGGGCAGAATTTTACCAACAGTGTCCTATTCCAGGTCAAATTAAATTTATCAAAGATTATTAAAGGAACCAAGCCCAAGAGAGATTAAAGAACAGCAAGTCTCCACTTTTGTAAGGGCTAAGGCTGATGAGATGGGAACTAGCAGTTCCCTGGCTTGAGATGGCCATTATATAAAAGTATCTCAATTGTCCAAGGCTACCAAGAAACCCATCAATTACCTTAATTCAGAAGTGTTGGAGGAAGAAGCTGAATTTTTTGAGACTGTATGTATAAATCTGATTTTATTTAGGTACCTTGTTTTTTTTAATCTGACCTAGCAAAAACTAAATTAAAGCCTGATGAGCAACTTTTCATAATTTCATAAGGAAAAGATCCAGCTTGTTGACCATGGAAGACTAGGAGTTGACTCTGAGAGAAAACCTAGTCCTGTGTAATGTTAACAGTCACAGAAGGAACTGCTTGGGGGAAATTTTACTTTGGCCACCTAATGCGAAGAGAGGACTCACTGGAAAAGACCCTGATGCTGGGAAAGACTGAAGGCAAAAGGAGAAGGGGACGGCAGAGGATGAGATGGTTAGATAGCATCACCGATGTAATGAACATGAATTTGAGTAAACTCCGGGAGACAGTGGAGGACAGGAAGGCCTGGCGTGCTATGGTCCATGAGGTCACGAAGAGTCGGACACGACTAAACGGCTGAACAACAACGAACATTTACCTGGAAGCCAAGGCCACTGAACTTTTATAGTGGATTCACACCAAACGAAAGCCATGTGGTGCCAGGACTAATGTGTTAGCCTAGGGAGACCCACCCTTAGCCATAGAAACTCACTGGGCAACCTTAGGCTGGATACTCTCTTCTGGTCCTACCTACCTTGCTGTTCTAGAGAAAAAATAGCACTATGGATGCTGCCTTGAGCTCCTGTACAAAAAGTGGGGTAGAAATCTAACAAATAAATAGATACAATGCTTTACAAGGTTTGTTAAAGACCAGCAGCTGCATTTGAACAATATGCAAACCACAGCACAAAAATCTGTGACAAGAGCTTATTTCTGCAGCACCCCATGATGTTGCCTTCATCTCATCCTCAGCCCATGAGTGAGACAGGCTTAAGTCATCTATCCCTATTCAGCTGTGCTGATTTTAATAATAATAATTTATTAAACTTGTATGCCGCCTGACTCTCAACAACTCTATTGAAGTAGCATTCCCCAACCCCTTTATTCCAACACCCTCCAAGTGCAGCCCCAAGAAGTATAATATCTGTTGAGCTTTGTCACACATACAGTGACTGGGAACAGAGGCATAGAATCAGGACAGGAATCAGTAGTGGGGACAAACGTCATAGTGGATTAGTTTTCTGCCAAGTAAGAGGTGGGTGGAGAGCGTTTCCACTCAGCAATGGAGAAAGGACCTTAGCATGTTGTGCAAACCTCACCAGTTTGGTTGATTTATAAGTCAGAGTATTGTGCAAACTTAATGAGAGCCACTTTGGTGTAGTGGTTAAGGCACCAAGCTAGAAACCCCGACGGTGAAGGTGAAGCCAGCTGGGTGACTTTGGGCCAGTATTGCTTTCTCAGCCCTCAGAGAGCCAGTTTGGTCTAGTGGTTAAGGTGCTGGGCTAGAAACCAGGAGACTGAGAGTTCTAGTCCCGCCTTAGGCATGAAAGCCGGCTGGGTGACCTTGGGCCAGTCCCTCTCTCTCAGCCCAGCTCACCTCACAGGGTTGTTGTTGTGGAGAAAATAGGAGGAGGAAGGAGTATTAGGCATGTTTGCCACCTTGAGTTATTTATAAAAAAAAAGAAAGAAGGCAAGGGCAAGCCACTTCTGAAAAAACTTGCCAGGAAAAATGCAGGGACCTGCCCAGGCAGTCACCAGGAGTCAACACTGGTTCAACGGCACCCTCCCCAAATTGTGCAAATTAGACAATGAGTTAAGTCGGTAATAACGAGATTTACTTCCACAAAAGATTTCAAGATCACAACACAGTTTCAAACATTCATAACAACGTGTGAATTATGGAGGGGGAGAAAAGAACAAAGGAAAAGTTCCTGCTCAATTTTGGACTTCGTCAAGAATAGCGTTGCTTGGATTCCCAGCCTGAATGCAATGAATCCCGGGTACATCTTTCAGGGAGGTGAAAGGAGGTGGAAAGGACCGTTTCGTTTACTTACTTCCAGGTGTTTTGGGGTGACCGGCGGTAGAGAGGATCGGGTAGAGTCCGGGGATCCTACTCCGTCCTCCCCACTCTAGAAAGCGGAAATCAAGTCCGGGATCCTTTGCATCCCGTTGCAATCCACTCTCTCCCAAAAAGTGAAGACCCACGAAAACACGTTCTCCAGTGCAATGCACGCTTCAAAACTGTGCAAAACTAAGGATCACAGCAGACCCTACTTTCAAAGCAACGCCAACAAGCGCTGCAAATTCGCCCTTCACTTTAAGGCACCTGAATCGCGGCTCTTTTTCAAATCCAGCCGTAAAGACTGATGGGAGCCAAACGCCTGCGCCGAAAAGGATCCTGGGAAGGGTAGTTTTCCTCCCCCCCATGTGCGGCAGAAGTTTCTAGTTCCTCTATGGTTCGTGGTGTGGACGTATTCGTAGATTAGTGCGATAATCTAAGGACTGTCTTGAAATTATGTTTAGACAGTTTATATAGAGAGAAAAACGGCATTGGTTTTTAACACAGCACAAGACTTTTGCTTTTTTGGGGGTGCAATAGCATTTCCCAACCTGATTCTCCCCCCTACACGCCCGTGTTGGTTCTTGCCAGAAGTCTCCACCAGAGACCTTTGCAAACGGTTCTTTGCATATTTGGAAGTCACTCCTCTTATGTTGTGTAGGAGTAGGACTTGCTTCTTAGAAAGGCTTTTAGGATGCAGTCTTAACTGTGAGGCCACCTCAGTGTTAGAACTTGGAAATATCTATTCAAAGTAAATATGAGGAGTTTCAGGATAGACACAAGGAAGTTCTTTATGTACATGTTGGGTCAGTTCCCACAACAGAAGCATCTAACCTCAGTAACTTTAAGCCATGTGGACTTCAACTCCCAGAATTCCCTACAGCATGCTGGGTGTTGAAGTCTCCACATGGCTTAAAGCTGCTGAGGTTGAGAAACACTGGTCTACAGGGTATGGTCAAAAAAGTCAAGACGGTGGCTGCTATGGTGTGATTGAAGCTCTGCCTGTTTTTTTTTTAATGTGTGATACACATGTGACCAGATAAAAAAGGTGGAACTTTGGTGGCACTATCACAGCAGCCATGTTGACTTTTTTGACCACACTCTGTGGGCACCCCTGTACCACAGTAAGCTTAACCCTGCCCAAGCTCCTTACTGGTGACTCTGGCAGCACACAATTATATTAATGGGCCAGCTTTTGGAAGACAGAACCTCTACCCATTTTTTCCAGGAAGTGGCTCAGAAGTGCCGTCCTTGCAGCAGCGCACAAAAACCCGGAAGCGCTGCTGCCGCTTTCAAGTTTTGCGCACTGCAGTTGGTGTGTTGCCGTGGGAAAATCCGGAAGTGCTGATGATGATCAGCGCTTCCGGGTTGTGTGGCGACACACCAGACTGTGTGTGGCGACACACTTTTGTGTCGCAACACACAGTTTGGAAAGCTCTGCTCTACTGGTAATCCTCATTTAGCCACTGCCTCGTTTAGCAACTGTTAGCATTAAGAATGGTGATGAAACAGAAACTTTGCGACCAATCCTCGCATTTGCAACCTTCACAGGTCTGTAAAGCAAAGGAAAGCTGAAGTATGATCGTAAGCACAGCCGTGGTTTCACTTAGCGACTGCTTCACTTAACAACCAAGTTGCCGGTCCCAATTGCTAAACAAGGGTTACCCATAGTTCTTGGAGAATTAGGTCTGCCAAAAGGGACATTTGACTCATTTAAATGTTCCCCCAACACAACTGAGTTACAGAAGGGTCCATAGCAAGGGAAGGAGGGCAAAAAAGTCAATATGGTGGTTGCAATTGGGAGATTGAAGCATGTAAACTGGGGTGGGGCTTCAACTTCATGGTCGCAACTGCCATCTTGATTTTCTTGACCACCCCTGCAGAGGGACCTGCTGAGTTAGTTTAACCCTGTGCATGGGGTTTGGGATTAAATTTGAGTTCAGGGAGGATAGTTGACTGAGTCAGTTGATGGCCTGATTTATTTGATTTATATCCTGCCATTTGTAGAGAAGCTCACAGGAGGCATGCAAAGTGCTCCCTGCTCCTTTTTTTCCCACCACAACAACCCATCTTTTCCCCATGACAGAAAATGACTGCAATAGAAGAGAATATATGTAGCTCAGGGTTGAACTGTGGACTCCTTGGTGCTCTCTGAACTTGGTTGTTTGCTTGCAGACGTTTCATTACCCAACTAGGTAACATCATCAGTGCGAGTGAGTGTGGGGTTTGCTCCCTTTTTATATACAGTAGCTTGCCCTGCCAGTGTTGCTGGGGGTGATTTTCTTCTTGGTTGTTCCTTGATTAGGGTACTATTTTCTGCTTGTTTGTCTGGTGTTAATCCCTGCTTATCTGGGTGTTCGCTGATGCAGAGGATGTGTTCTGGTCTTTTTGTTTCCTTCTTAGCTTTTTTATTGTCTCTTTTGAATGGTGTGCAAATATGGTTTATTTCTATGTGTCTATATAAACAGGGAGCAAACCCCCACACTCACTCACACTGATGGTGTCACATAGCCGGGTAATGAAATGTCTGCAAGCAAACAGCCAAGCTCAGAGGGCACCAAGGACTCCACATTTTTTGACTGCCCCAAAGTCCCCCAGTGAGATTCCATGGCTGAGCTAGACTCTGCGTCTTCTATCTCCTTGTCCAACACCTTAACTTACATTAAGGTAAAGGTTCCCCCTGCACATTTGTGCAGTCGTGTCCGACTCTAGGGGCCGGTGCTCATCTCCGTTTGTTAGCCGAAGAGCCAACGTTATCCAAAAACGCTTCCGCGGTCATGTGGCCGCATGATGCACGCGGAATGCTGTTACCTACCCACCGAAGTGGTACCTATTAATCTACTTGCATTTGCATGCTTTCGAATTGCTAGGTTGGCAAGAGCTGGGGCGAGTGCGGGAGCTCACTCAGTCACACGGGGCTAGGGGTTTGAACCTCCGAACTTGCGATCTTCCGATCGACAAGCCTGGCGTCTTACCCACTGAGCCACCACACCCCTCTTACATTACATTAAGCCATATTAAACTTGTGCCCATTGACCCAAATCACCATTGTTGTGGGAACAGGGCCCTGTTGAAGTGGGAAATTTGCTGCCATCTGATGTGACCTTAAATTAGATGGTTTTAAAAGGGGGCTGAGCAAATTTATCTATCTATCTATCTATCTATCTATCTATCTATCTATCTATCTATCTATCTATCTATCTATCTATCATACTTATGTCCCGCCCATCTCCCTCCAAAGGAGGGACCCTACCTATCCATGGCTATTCGTCTTCAGGGGTCTTTGCTACCTTTGGAATCAGAAGCAGCCTTGCCTTGCATATTAACGGTGGAGAGAAATAATTTCCTGAAGATAACTGGTTGGCTACCATAGGGGTCTACAAACTGGAGCACAAGACAAAAAATGTGGCATGACGGCACAACTCAAACCCTGTTACTTACGACTCGTGTCCAATATTGGAATGTAAGAGTGTAAGAGGGGCAAGTTGGCACTGTGATGCCACCATGTGCGTTCCATCTTTTTTGCATCATCATCATGGCTAGCTGCAGATGCCTCTGTTGTCCCACGGCTGACAGCGTATGCTGGTTTGATTTAGCCAGGCTATGTTCCTAATGAAAGGAATACCTATTGAACATCTCGGCTTACAGAAAAAATCAGAACCGGTTTGGTTCCTTACTGAAAAGTGCCTAAAGCAAGAAACCTGTTCAGCCGCCCCTCCCGTGAAATTTGTTTTCTGAATACTTTTTATAATTTGCAGGGATGTTTTTCTCAGTGACGAAACCAGATGCCTGCACTCTAGAAACTGTGGCTATTCCTTTGTTTATGCCACAGACCAAGCAAGCAAGCCACACTGGTTTCATTTCAGTTTTTAACCTTCTTGATACTAATCTAATAAAATGAACTTTGCATCAGAGTCTCAGTAGGCGTCTCAAAGCACTGGAGAGATTTCACAAATTGAGGGATGGCCAGGAAAGTTGGTAGATAAGCAGGCAGGGAGAACAGGACGTGCGGAGTTTGATCCTACCCCATGGCCATACAGCAGAGGTTCCTTCCTCCTCGCCAATAACGTACCAAACTCACCACATTGTGTAAGCACTGGTAAAAACAGCACACCCACTTTATCCAACTGGTTATTTTTTTATTTATCATATTTATATGCCACCCATCTCACAAAAACATGACTCTGGGCAGCATACAATAAAACCATAAAAACAGTAGTTACAAAAACACTCTACGATTAAAATATTAGTATTATTATGAAAAAACAAAAGAGCTAGGGAGAGCATTAGATGTTACACACAATGTAGGTAAAGTAAAGGTAAAGGTTCCCCACACACATTTATGCAGTCGTGTCTGACTCCAGAGGCCGGTGCTCATCTCCGTTTGTTAGCCGAAGAGCCAGCGTTGTCCAAAGACGCTTCCACGGTCATGTGGCCGCATGACGCGCGTGGAACACTGTTACCTACCCACCGAAGTGGTACCTATTAATCTACTTGCATTTGCATGCTTTCGAATTGCTAGGTTGGCAAGAGCTGGAGCTAGTGCGGGAGCTCACTCCGCACGCAGGGCTAGGGATTCGAACCTCCGAACTTGCGATCTTCCGATCGACAAGCCTGGCGTCTTACCCGCTGAGCCACCAATGTAGCCACCTCATTAAATCCCCATTTCCGTGAGACCCCCAAGCCTGTTGACAAAACCAGGTTTTCAGGGACTTCCTATCAAGCTTGAATTCACCATCAACGATGGTGCCAATCTCATATTGGGGAATGATGGTCCACAGGAATGAAATTTCAGTTAGTTTTCTAAAGACTTTTAATGTACAGTCGTTTTCTGTTTCTCCCCTACTCTCAGATAAATATAGGACTGCAGCCTCGATGCCTTTAATCCTACTTCTGAAATTCCAACTAGACAGATCGGGAAATATATTTTATTACTATGGTTTTAGTAATTTGAAGGCAATCTAAAAGATAAGTATGCTCTTCCCAAACCAGTTTTTATTATGTGTTATATACCAGGATGCCCCTTAATTTCTCCATTCCCTCCCCAATTCTGATGCCAGATTATCCTACCTCCTATTCAATGGTACAGCATTTCCCAGGATCACATAAAACACCCTAAAGCTTCTGCCCTGAAGGAAAAAAAGGGACATCAATTTATAGCAGGGTTTCTCAACCAGGGTTCCATGGAACCCTAGGGTTCCGCAAGAGGTCACTAGGGGTTCCCTGGGAGATTATGATTTATTTAAAAAAATATTTCAAATTCAGGCAACTTCACATTAAAGAGGCAAGTGTCATTCTTTATTTTTAGTTTAAGAACACTGTTAATGCATATATACAGGCCTACACATGAAACAAATATAATAATTTTGTAACTTGTGGCCTTTATTTGAGCCTGAATGTGCAGGGGTTCAAGGGTTCCTCCAGCATCAAAAAGTTGAGAAAGGCTGATTTATAGGGACCAAGATCCTGATTCCCCGCCGCCCCCGCATCCTGGTGTATAGTCCATTCCACCAGTTTCTGGCAGGAAGAAAGAAACTGGAAATAGCTTGCCTCTTCTAGACCCACTCTGTGTTTTGACATGGACTCTGCAGAAGAGGAAGATCTCATGGGTGCAGCTTTTACTCCAAGGATGTCTGTAGGCTAAGTGGTAGCCTGCAATCCTATACACCAGTGGCCAGCTACCTGTGTTCCAAGGGGTGCCTTCCTTCCTTGGTAGTCTCCCTCCTCTGATCACCTCTGCTAAATCTGGTGGCATAAGCTGTGTTTGGAGGCACAAAACTAAGAACTTCCCCCAACTCTCCCTGACAGAGCAGCAGGAGCAGGAGGAAATTAAGAAGATGGAGGAGGAGAGGAATTATCCACTCCACAATTTTTATTTGTTTCAACAGTATTTTTATTCTGGCCCAATCATAGCAGGCTCTGGG
This sequence comes from Charina bottae, assembly GCA_023362775.1. Lineage (NCBI taxonomy): Eukaryota > Metazoa > Chordata > Lepidosauria > Squamata > Charinaidae > Charina > Charina bottae. The sequence continues at coordinate 5,486,129 of JALMGJ010000044.1, read as the reverse complement.
CAAGGTACAACAAGCCCCCCCCCACCATTAGCAACATATGTAAATAATAGCAATCAATAAAAAGGCTATCAGATTGGTATATATAGTTCACTTTCCTTTATGCTCTAAGATATACAAATGTTACATTATGTCATGCTCACATGTACAAGGTTTTACATGTTTTCCACCTCTCTCTACAGTATGTATCCTGAGTGGTATTTTTGTGTACAGTATGTATCCTGGGTGGTATTTTTGGCTACACTGATCACCAGGACTCAGTACGTGACCAGTTTCATCCTATTTGGGATTCTTCAGACATACGTAGCCAGATGTTATTGTATGGGGTTTAAGTCCTCCGTTGGGAATTGAACTCAAGAACCTTTGCAAAATGTGGTCAATGTAAATAAAAAAGGCTAGTTGTAAAGAGCTACTAATGCATCTCCTTACCTCATTTCTGGGACAGGCTGAAGAATTTTATGCTCAATTTTTATGGGCAGATAAGGACCCCAAGGTTTTGCTGTTGCAAAGTTTGTTTCTGCAGCTCGTAAAGCTCGCACACTGTTGATAGCAAAATAGCGCAAGCAAGATTGCACATTTTTACCTCGTATGCCTTATTTTATTTTGTATGTCCTATTTTGTAGGCTGTATTTTGTAGGTTTTATTTAGTAAGTCTTATTTAGTCTGGATCGCAGACTAAAACATTTGATTTGATGTGATTTGAGGGCTAGTGCAGCAAAGGTGCCATTTGCTTAACTTATAGGCCAAATGCCCCTGGAACAGTGTGGGTTCCCGTTTCCAAATATTTGTCAAGTTGGGGCATCTGTACCTCCAGATGGACCGTGTTCCTTAAGATGGGGGCCACCACCGAGAAGGCCTGTTGCCTGGCCCATGCCCCGTGAACCTTGCAAGAGGCGGGACCTGCAACAGGCCCTCTCTCCATGGCTGGACCAGAAAGGCAAGGCATTACCTGAAACAGACTCAGTTCCTCACCCAGCACAGCCCTTAGCCTCCCACAAAATGATACCGGCAGCCTCTGGATGCCAAAAAGTGGCCCATTCCCGCTGCAAACCACTTTTTGCTTGGCTGATGCAACATATACTGTACTACACACTTGTTTGCCCATGCCAACTCCCCCTCCCTTTCCTACAACCTGAACTTGGTTGGCAAGAAATAATCCATAAAGAGCTCTCTTACTTCCCTCTAAGTCTCATTATAGATAGGATCACACAAGGAAGGGGTGGGCCCTGTTCCTTCTCATGACACTCCTGCCTCCCCACCACCGCATCTCCGCTGCTGCTGGAAAGAGAAGTTTCTACTTTCCTTCCGGCTTGCAAATTGGGGGTTTTCCTTTAAGAAAACTGCAACAGGGGATGCGTATCTCACCCTCTTCTTCAGTGAGATTCTGTTCAAGACTGCGGATTCCCTGCCGCTATCACCAGCAGCGAAGCCACGTGTTGGTGCCCTTCCAGCCGGCGGACCGGGTGAAAACACTTTGGGGCTCCACGCGGCTCAACTCCACCCGTTCAAAAGCACGCTCACCTACGCGGACCTTAGCTTCTCATCCCTTCTAATGCTTTCGCCTGACGGACTACAGGTTCTGAACTAACTCTGCAATTGACCTCAGTCATCAGAAAGATCCACGGGATTAGAGTTTATCGTTCATTTTTCCATCCGGGACCTACCGCGGGGTTCTCGGATGGCTTATCTTGTTTCACGCGCGCGCAGAGAACGAGCGGGACAGTGGATCAAAGCGCGCACAGGGGTTTCAGGAAGCTTATCCCTCAGAGATGGCACCCTAAGGGCGCTGGCGGAGGCTAAGAAGTAGCAGCTGCCCTTCTTGGAGGGATGGCGGTAGGAGCGGTGGTTCCCTTGCGGCAGACGAGACACCTGCTCGGCTCGCCTTCCTGCAAAAAAGCAAGCGGGATCGGCTGATACGGGAGATTCGTGGCCAAGAGCCTTTGAGAGCAGTGTTTCTCAACCTTGGCAACTTTAAGACGGGTGGCTGGCTGGGGAATTTTGGGAGTTGAAGTCCACCCGTCTTAAAGTTGCCAAGGTTGAGAAACACTGCTTCAGAGGAATTGCTAGCGGAGCCCTCGGAAGCTGGCAGATCCCGCAAGCGGCACAGACTGTGGCTGAACGGAGGATACGGCCGATGGGACGCAGCGGCACGGACGGGGAGAACACGCTCGGGAAGTGCGGGGCGGGACGCCGACCTCGATTTCCGCAAAAGCTGATTTCACGTGCTTGCACGCTTTTCATGACGTCTAAAGTTGTGAGGTTTAGGTCCCGGCAAAACATGGGTGGTAGGTCTGATTGTTGCTGCTAAATTTTAGCAAGGGCTGTCCGATGCCGACAGGACGAGCTCGACCTAACTTGGAATACTGCATCCCTTCTCTCCTAATCGTGAAGTATGGGAAATACTAGGATTGGCCCTGGGCTAAGATGTGGTTGGCTGATTTGTGTTGGTTTGTCCTGCAAATCCAGCCACACGCAGTTCAGTGTGTTGAGCAAATCCTGGCAGGGCTTAGAAGACTATAGATGGGTTTGTTGGGAGTACAGCCACTAAGAACATACTAAACGTTAACAAAGTACTTTTTTCCACCTATCCATTAACAGGCTTCATATGTTATGCTAAGCCAGAGCTTTCCAAACTTTTCATGTTGGTGACACACTTTTTAGACATACATCATTTCGTGACACACTCTTACAGCAGGGCACAAGGCAGGCACTAGGACCTGCACGGAATCACAGCAGTTTTGAAGGCCGCGGCAGCAGCCGCCAGGACACACCCACACACTGCAACCAACACACTAATGTGTCCCGACACACAGTTTGGAAAGCTCTGCGCTAAGCTATGGGTTACTTAGAATTATTTGTTGAGTAAGTAAGTTGTCTGTGGCTGGATTCCCACAAGCTGAGCTGTAAACTAGATTAATGCAGCATTTTGAGTCAAACCACATTGTGGTTTTGTGTAAGGTGTAAACACAGCCACCAAGTTAGACAGCCTCCTGCCTAGGCCTGAGGAAATTCTAAATTGCCCTTTTCTGAGAGTATTTTCTTACAGAGATCTGGCAGCAGGATCCAATACAGAACTGCAGTATTTGCCTAGGCAAAGTGGTGATGAGTAAATAATAAAAAAGGCTTCTGTTTAATTGAACCTTTGCTTTAGGCAAGCTGCACTTAACTCATCCCCTTCATCCACATTATTGGAATATAAATACAGACTTGCTGCACAAGATGGTTTTAATGTGACTGCAAATTAATGCATGTGAAGCACTTTTTTAAAAAAATTCTATCCTGCCTTTATTATTTTTATAAATAACTCAAGGCAGCTAATACTCCTTCCTCCTCCTATTTTCCCCACAACAACCCTGTGAGGTGAGTTGGGCTGACTCCACCCTCTCCCCCAGTGCTACAGGAATATTAAGTATATATTTAGGCTGCACCTACTTGCATGCTGAAATGACGAAGTATCATAAGTGGGTCAGAGTGGCATATGGGAAAATAAAGCAAGGCCTTTCTCAACATTATTTGGTGGGGGGGCATCTAATCCAGTGTTTCTCAACCTTGGCAGCTTGAAGATGTGTGGAGTTCAACTCCTAGAATTCCCCAGCCAGCATTGCTGTCTGGGGAATTCTGGGAGTTGAAGTCCAAACATCTTCAAGCTGCCAAGGTTGAGAAACACTGATTTAATCATACCAATCTCCTTTCTGCCACTGCTGAAGTGCTACATGAACATTTCCCCCCCAAAAAAAGTAAACTTTTCATATTAGAATCCCCCCTTGAGCCAATGAAATTCCTATTACAATATTTGTCCATTAAACTGGAGCCTTGTAGACTAAATGTGGCATGTAAAGGAAATGCTTGAATTGAGACTGATCGTTACTGAGCAATGTGAAAAATTCTTGCCAGAAATCATGGTGTTGCTACAAGAGATTCTGAATGAGCCAATTCATTGGACTAAGCCATAATGTGCGTTTGGTTTGGGCTCAGCCCTTCTGCTCTATGGTGCAAACCAGCTACTGGTGGTTTGTTGAACAAAACAGAACATGACTTAGTGCATGGTGAACCAGGCTGCCTTGTAGTCGTCATACCTTCCCTGGTGGCCTTTTGATAAGTTTGGATAACTCCTTGAAACCCCCAGCAAGCAATGGTCATGCTACCTGCGGAGTATAAGATTAGAACCCACACATCTGCAGTGCACTAGAGCCACAATAAAGGGTTTCATCTTTGAGAGGCAACTGCAATATGCTTTAGTGATCTGTTTGCTGTCATTTCAGGTCCTGATTTTTATTTAATGCTGTTGGTGGCAATCATTTTTATTTTTATTTTACAGCGTCAATAGGCCCAATTGGCGAGGATGATTCTGCGCTGTGGGTGGCTAAAGTGTTTACACAATTATTGCTGTATGGGCTTGGAACTTTTGAAGAGCGGTTTTCTAATCTAGGAAACAAGCATCAGGCTCTCTTGTGAATCTGACAGCTAAAGTGGCATTCACAGACGACAACAATAAAGACATCTTGGAATGTTGGGTCAAAACCCCAATCATGATCTTATTGTTGATGAGAATGTTCTTCTTTCTTATTGAGTTCCATCCAGCATTCACACTTGGACATATATTTCCATACACACATGCCATGCACTGGGAAGGCGAGGAGGCAAGTACAAAATATGCCTCATGACATCCCAATGCAAACCCCCAACTTACACACTTGTGTCGGGATGCAAATATGCAAGAACAGAGTTTGCATCATGATCTTACTTATTTCAATTTATATGGCTGCCCATCTCAAACAAGTGACTCTGGGCAGTGATCTTACTGCATGCATGTCATTTTTCCATCACTGTGGCTAGCTGCGGAAACTTATACCACATATCTATATCTTCTCTCTCTCTCTCTCTCTCTCTCTCTCTATATATATATATATATATATATATATATATATATATATATATACACATACATACATACATACATACATACATATACACACACACACACACACACACACACACACACACACACACGCTCACAAGGAAGGCAAAGGCTCTTCTAAACATGGCAATAAACAGAGGGAAAATGTACAGTGAGTCTGGGAGCCAGTATCAATAAGCAGCCCGACCTTCAGAGTCATGAGGAATATAGGCCATCTCCATCACAGTTAGTACAAAATTAGAAGTGATGACTAGCTTCTGCCTAGCTGACTCATACTGTCGGGAATTAATTAACAAAGCTAAGTGACTCTAAAGCTGACAGGTGTTGGTTGGTTGGTTTTTTCCTGCATTTTACTGATACAGCTGTGGCAAGCTAGCATCCCCGGGGCTCTCAAATTAGGACCTAGACTGCTGAGATATGCAAAAATAATTCTTGTTAATTTGATTGGGGGGGGGGGGTTCTATGCAATTTCTGCCACTTCCCTCATTCTTTGGTATTACTTTCCTTCTTTTCTTGTTCTTAGTCCATTATTTATAAAAACATATGCTTTCTGAACCTGTGCTTTCTGAAAATCCAAGGCTTTTGTGTTTGTACTCCAGGCCATATATCCATTTTTGAGAAGGATTGTAAGAGATACACTCACAACTCCATCTGAAATACTCATTGTTCTACTCATTTTATTGGCAAGGTTTAAAAGAGGCTGATTCTCATCAGCTTCCCTGCCTTTGCTGTCAGGACAGTTCTTGTTTCTTTTCTTTTGTTTGCCATGGTCCAAATGTAGTCAGTTTCTTCTTGGGAAAACTATGGTTTCTTCTGGAGGGAATTCAGCCCAGAGGGAGAACATTCTGTCCCATGACAAGAAATTGTATATAGGGATCCTCTCTGATAGTCATCTCCCTTATTTCCCCTTCCAAGCCTTGAATGGTTTGGGATCAAGACTATTTCAATGGATGTCCCCACCTTTGGAGAGCCTTCTCTGGATGTCCATATCAAATAAAATAAGGAAGAGGGTCTTCCCAGTTGTCAGCCTAGCTTCTGGACTGCCTTATCTTTTTCAGCCCCAGGCATTCTTCTTCTACCAGGCATTGATTTGAAGTGGTGTTTGGTCTTAGACAGAAAATAATAAAAATAAGTCAATGATTTGAAGTGTCAGAGTTCTTTTGGAGTATTTAATTTCATTACCAGTGCAATGTCATACAGTATGTACATTTTATGGGTTGTTTACTGTTTTTAAAAAAATAGTTTTAAAAATTGCTAAATTGCCAATATGTTGTTTACTAGACAGGGTAGAGTAGAGGGACAGTAAATAATGAGTAATATTTCTAATAAACTACCCTTTTAAATGTGAGATTTTCTCTATAAAGCTACAATACATTGGTCTGTTAAGGAAAGTTGATGGCACCTACAATTTTTATTTTCCCTTCCCTCTTTGGGTTTCAGTTGAGAAGATCAAATTCCCCTTCATCTACAGTAAATGTCATAGCAGCAAGCATTATTTATTCAGCTCCATTCCTAGAGAGCAACATGCTCACTGAACAATCCTGAGAGATCAGTCTTTGCATGTCACTTTAAGTCCAGCACCACTGGAGGATATTAGTTTAGGGAAGTCACTTGCAATCATAAGTAATTTTTGTACTAAGAACAATTTTGAATGAATTGTTCTTTCTTTCCTGTTCTTACATTCAAGGCAAGTATAGGTACATGTGCTTTAAACGTCTTGGTTTCAATAGGATGTGGGTGTGGCAACCATAGGTGTGTGCTAAGGAAGAATTTATTAATTATTGAATATATACACCCTTCTGTTTGTAGAATCCCAGTGGCTTACAACAACTAAAAACACAGAATGTGCCACATAACAATTACATTCAAAGCCAAAATTTAAAATCTATATTATAATAACTATTAAAACCTTGGTGAAAGGAATGGATATTTATAGTTTTCCTAAATACTGAGAGAGTGGGATGTGTTCCACTGTGTGGGAGCCACACCAGAGAAACCCTCTTCTGCATATCCAGTAGCCAAATGTTTGGCATGGGGGGGGTAGATTTTCAAAAGTGCCTCTTTTAAGCAATCTGATATTCAGGTGTTTATAAGGGGTCATTGAGGATGTGCAAAAGTCATTGATTAGGAATAGAAGGGGAGGATATTCATCATGGTCAGAAATAGAACAGAACATTCCAGTGTTTTCCAGATTCTTTCATTGCCAAATTGGTGAGTTTTGCACATCCCTGTGGGCTATCCCCCAGTCATAAATTAATAATAGTGTGCCGTTAATTAATTCTTAAACCACACTTCTTCAAATAAGGGATGGCACATATTTTTCCCCAGCCCATTTTTAACCCTCACATATAACCCCTTGGGAAGTGTCTGAAGGAAGTGCGTGGCCACCTCAATTTCATTGCATTAGTTTCATAATTGCCTATGGATTTGAACTTTAGTCTTTCTGGTTTGAAATAAAGAAGCACAAAACATTCTGTTCCAGCACTTTTCTTGAAATAAGCCTTCCAGAACAGGAATGAAAAGTTATAAATAAAAAGTTATTTATTTGGTTCTGAATGCATGGCTCTAAGCCATGGTTTGTAAAAGCAATTTACTTTTCTCTAGATAATCCTCTGTATCTTCAGGACTGGAGTTTTGGAAAGACATTTAAGAATCATTCTTGGTATTCACTTGTAAAGGAATGTAGAGATGACCTTGAGGAAGGCATGAGTGGAGAAGGAAGAAGTGAATGGTTCATGAGGGACTTGGAAAATATCTTATATGACCAAAGTTTGAAGGAAGCATGAGAAAGAAACTCAAAATAACCCTGCCTTGATTTTGTTTATTATAAGATGGGACAGGGAGAAACTTGGACAGGCTTTCAAGATTCTGTTAATATAAAGGTAAAGGTTCCCCCCGCACATTTGTGCAGTCGTGTCCGACTCCAGGGGCCGGTGCTCATCTCCATTTGTTAGCCGAAGAGCCAGCATTGTCCGAAGACGCTTCCACGGTCATGTGGCCGCATGACGCGCGTGGAACACTGTTACCTACCCACCAAAGTGGTACCTATTCATCTACTTGCATTTGCATGCTTTCGAATTGCTAGGTTGGCAAGAGCTGGGGCGAGTGCGGGAGCTCACTCCGTCACGCGGGGCTAGGGATTCGAACCTCCGAACTTGCAATCTTCCGATCGACAAGCCTGGCGTCTTACCCGCTGAGCCACCACGCCCCTTCTGTTAATATACCCTACAACAATAAAGCAGAATTCCTGGAATCTCTGTGGTGTCTGTTTCTTGACCTGGCGTACCTCACAGGGCTCAAACCACTGGAGGATTACATGACCTTTGGAAACCATATGGATCAAACATGGGAGTCTTTAAGTTGCCTTGAGGTTTTGAAAAGGGTGAGGTACTCACATGGATCATTATTAATGATTATTATTAGAAGAGTTATGGGAGCAGTAGATTACTACTACAACAACCATAGTAGTAACTGGAAATAATATTGATGATTATTATGATGTTGCAAGCTTCATAGGCAGGGCCCCATTTTATTAATGCATTAATAGACTTAGTGAATTTAATTAATAGCCACACATCAAAACAAAGGGTTGCCTCAGCTATTACTTAATTATTATGTTGAAATAAGTGCAGATATTGCAAGCAGATGGGTTGACTGGGACTCCCAGCAAAACTCCACCAGCTGTACCTGTTTACTGACTTTTGTTTTGCTTTGTCAAAGAATGGCATAGCTACAGGGTGTCCAGAACAGCTTTGAATATAGCTAACAATAATCTCAGCATTGAACTTGGAAGAGGAAAATACTGCCTTGCATTCAAGGGCTGTACAGTATTGGCCTGTCCCAATCTTACTGGAAGAATGTGACAAGGACAAACTTAGGACATTCCATCAATTGCCTTGGGCATATTATAGACATTCTCAATAGGGATTGCCTAAAACTACTATGGGAATTAACTTTGTCAACCTCTTCTCAGATGTCAGTGCTATTAAGTTAGGAAAGTTTGCTTCTAGATAAATGGGTATGAACTTGCAGCCTATGTGGAATGTTGCACAGGTATTAGAAGGATGAGAAATGAGCCAATTCAATAGGCAGAAATTGGGCTTTTGAATTATTATAAAGCTACCTCTTGCGGATTGATTTTTTTAAGGAAAATAATACAGAAGAAAAAGTGTTCTGTATCCAGGATTCCTGCACTGGATTCTTTTTCTGGGCTTGTTCTTGTAACCCTCCCATTCTTGGATTAAAGTTTCTATTGTACCTAACTTTGCTCAACCTGGCTGGAAGCAGTGATCATCCAAAATATCTGGAGGATACCAGATTAAGACCACCATTGTCAAAGAGATAGACATGGGCTGGGTTCACACATTATACTAAGCCATAAAGTGGTTTGTTGGGGTTTCGCTCAATGCTTTATGGCTTAGCATGCTGTGTAAGTCCAGCCAGTTTTGTCCTTACTTAAACTGTGGCTAAGCAAACTGTGGCTTTGAACAATATGGGAACTTGATCATAGAGTTTACTGTTAAATTCTAAGAATAATTAACCAAAGCAAGTTGTAGGCAGAACATCTGGGACTCTGCAGAGTGATGTTGCCAGACACTCACATATAAAGGAAAATCAAAATATTTTTAAAGGGATGGGTGGGTGTGGAAACTCCTAGGGATTGAAATTCCCACTAGCTAATCAAAAGAATGAGATTGTTTATGCATTTAATAGTATTTTACAGGAAATGATGGGGAATAATAGTGATGAATTAGCAAAGAGTTAGCAATTTGTAGTAATGCACATTTCAAGTACCTCGCTAGGAATCTGAGGGGATGGCCAGGGTTCTCAAAGGGACAGCAAATGCTGCTTCCATGTGTCTTCCCAGAGAATACTATCACCTGATTCATATATCATGTCAAGGCATGGTTTGCATAACAGGTTTATTGAGTAAACTGAACTTGGCCAAATTCACACAACATTCTGTATCAGAGCTTTCCAAACTTTTCATGTTGGTGACACACTTTTTAGACATGCATCATTTCGCAACACACTCTTACAGCAGGGCACAAGGCAGGCACTAGGACCTGCGCAGAATCACAGCAGGTTTGGAGGCAGCAAGGCAAAAGGTAGGCACTAGGACCTGTGCGGAATCCTGGCAGGGCTCGGAGGCAGCAGCAGCTGCAACACACCCAGACACTGCAGCTGACACACTAATGTATCCCGACACAGTTTGGAAAGCTCTGTTCTATATAATTAATGGTGCTTAGGTTCATTCAGTAGACTAAGCCAAAACCTAACAAATCATATTGTGGCTTAGTATGATGGGCGAAGCCAAAGCTGAGTTTGCTGCAAAACCTTAGACAGAATATGACAGGGTTGCTTCACTGTGATCTACTGTTAAAACTACAGGAGACATATGAACCCCAAACAAACATACTAACTTTTTCCTAAGTTTCCTATGTAAACCTAATGGTACAATAATTTTGGCCTCCATTGATTACGATATAATTAACCACTGGGGTATTTTTATACTCACTTAAGCTTTTGACTGATCAGCTTTATGTCTAATAATAGATGCAACTTTTCTATTTCTTTTTGAGCATTTTTTTTTAATTTGTCAAATTATCAGTGACAGGGAGTCATATGTAGACTGGTCTTGCACATTGCAATAAATCATGTTTCTTTAACTGGGCTGTTTGAATATCCTCAAGGGTTCGGTTCAACTCAATAAGCCAAAAGCAAACCACATTTGATTGTCTGCAGGATTCCTTCAAATTATTAAAATAAGAAAGTGCATCCTGCAATCCCAAAGGCTGACCAGCCCTTCTTTTCCTATCCTGCTGTTCTCCATAAATTCCATCTGCTATTGTCTTTGATTCTTTGGATATTCTGAGCTAGACATTATTGGCAGAATCTGAGTGCATTCTGTCTCTATTCTGCTGCAAAGCATTGATTGCTGCTTTCTTTGTGATCATTGGTGGCTTCCAAGGTAAGGAAGATGGCTCTGTTAGGAATTTCCCCTTCAGGAGGGCTGTTTATTTATTTATTTGTCAAATTTATCACCGCCTATCTCCTCCAAGGGGGACTCTGGGCGGTTTACAATAAGACACAATTAATTAAAATACAGTTATAAATACGATAAAATAAACATAGAAATAACAAAGTTATAAAATGTAATAAATATGATAAAATCCAGATGGGAAGATCTTCTTCAATCCATGGGTAAAAAGGGCCGCTCTAGGACCATTCTAGGGAGCTAGCCATCCCCAAGAGTGCCCACTCTCCTTCCCGCCCCAGGCATATTGACAGAACCAGGTTTTAAGTTTTTTCCGGAAGTCCAGGAGCGAGGGGGCCTGTCTTACCTTGGGGGGGGGGGGGGGAGAATGTTCCAAAGGGCAGGGACTACTGCAGAGAAGGCATGCTTCCGTGACCCGCCAGATGGAATTCTTTAATAGAGGAATTCTCTGTTCCACTATTAAGCAGTTCTTGCTTGGTGGCTGTGCTTATGTCACAGGCTGGAAATAAAGAACTAGTTGGACATACGTCCCATCCATTTCTTGGGTGTTTACCCACGTTCTGTACTCAGTGCAGGGAGGGAGGTGAGAGTGAGGCAATGTGATACTGTAGACTTCAATGGCATTGATGTAAGAAATGGATTGATGCAACATGAAAAAATGAGTAACCGAAGCGGGAGGGTTCTCATTGCCTCAAGTTTCCCCATAAGCGGTGCCCTGTGAACTCTCAAATAGTTGGCAGGAGAAAAATCAAACAAGTTGTGACGCAGGACAAGAGCCTCCTTTCTGCTGGCAACCAAGGACTGTAAACATCAATGCAGCATTACCTTGCTGGGAATCTTGGGTTGCTTAAAGTCAATTTGTATCATGCTACCTGTGCATGTTCATAAAAAACAGAACGTGGCAAATCACTTCTGAGAACAAGGGGGAGTTTTAAAGAGCTACAGAAGAGAAATAGAAATGTTAATGTAAGAAGAGTTGTTGTGATCACGGTACATGTACTTTGAGAGAATTGTTTTCATGGTACTTCATTTTTTTAAACCCCTCCCCATGAATACCAAACTCAGACAAAACTAATGGAAATTGTAAAATGCATGATTCAGAAGTTAAGGAAACAATAAATTGAAAACGAACGTAGAATGCCTATTTCCATGGTGGTGGTAAGCTAGTGAATTATCAAATTGCCTATTGTCTTTAGGAAGTCAGAAGTATCTGTATCTGTATATTGTATCTGTATATTGTATAACGTAGTCTGTGCACACTCAGAGGAAGATCTTCAAACTATCCTAAACATCTTTGCAGAAGCATATGAAAAGCTCGGCCTCTCGATTAACATTTAAAAAACCAAAGTGCTTTACCAGCAAGTTCGAACCAATCCCTCTGCAGCGCCATCAATCCAGCTTAAAGGTGTGTTACTAGAAAATGTCGACCACTTTTCTTATCTTGGCAGCCATCTATCTACAAAAGCCGACATTGACGCTGAAATTCAGCATCGCCTGAGCTCTGCGAGTATAGCTTTCTCCCGAATGAAGCGTAGAGTGTTTGAGGATCGGGACATTCGCAGGGAGACCAAAATGCTTGTTTACAAAGCCACTGTAATACCAACCCTTTTGTACGCCTGTGAAACATGGACCCTCTACAAACGCCACCTCCAACCTCTTGAAAGATTCCATCAACGCTGCCTCCGAAAAATTCTGCAAATTACTTGGGAAGATAGGCAGACTAATGTTAGCGTATTAGAAGAAGCGAAAACCGCCAGCATTGAAACAATGATCATCCAACATCAACTTCGCTGGACCGGCCATGTTGTTCGAATGCCTGACCATTGTCTTCCAAAGCAGCTACTTTTCTCCCAACGTAAGAATGGAAAACGGAATATTGGTGGACAGCAAAAGAGATTCAAAGATATTCTCAAAGCTAATTTTAAAAAATGTAATATCAGCATTGAGAACTGGGAAGCCCTAACTCATGAGCGTTTCAATTGGAGGTCAGCCTTTATTAAAGGCACTATGGACTTTGAAGAAGCACGAGTACAGGGTGAAAGGAAGAAAAGAGCTAAAAGGAAGGCACGTCAAGCAAACCCTCATCATGACCGTCTCCCACCCGGAAACCTATGCTCTCATTGTGGGAGGTTGTGCGGATCCAGAATTGGCCTTTACAGCCACTTACGGATCCACTGTTAAGATTTTACCCTTGGAAGACAATCTTACTCGGCTACAAGTGATCACCAAGAAGAAGAAAAGACAAGAAGAAGTATCTATGGAATGAAAAAGAAAGGGTATGTGATTCAGTGTACAGAACCAGCATAGGCATCCTTTTTATGCATAGCATAATCTAGCCATTGTAATGTACTGGTTAAAGTGTTGGTCTGAGATTGGTGAGATGCAAGTTCAAGTTTCAAACTCAACCATAGAATTCACTGTGTGACTCTGTACCAGTCATGATGTCTCAGAACTTGAGGATATAGTTAAGCTATAAAACAAGCTGTAAATCCTTCATTACTAGAAAGGACATATACAGTCCTGGGGGCTCTCCTTATCTGCATTCTCTTTTTGATATTAAAATTAGACCATCTCCCCTTTATTCATGAACATTGAAGACACATTAACAACAACTGTGATTGCTTCTGCCTCCTTCCCATGTGAGCTGAGAACACCACGGGTGGGTTACTTGCCCCCCCCCTTTTTTTTTTTTTGCTAAACTCCAGTTCACATTTAACTCCAGCAAAAATTATAAACAGTGAGGAATCCTGGAATTAGTAGTTCAGCAATGTTTGGATGGAGGGCCACATATTCCCAACTCCTGGTCTAATGGAAAACAGAAGTGTTCCATTTATATACGCTATACTTTTATACACAGCCTGTGAGCAATTGTTACCAGGAAAATGGTAGTAAGAGGAGAAATATCTAAGATGGGACATAGATATAACTTCCTCATTTGTTTTCTAGAATCTGAAGCTAGCTAGCTTACTTGCTTTCTAGATGGCATTGTGTAAGAATAACCTACATGAAATGCCTTGGGAAATATTTCTGTACTTGTGTTCCAAGTACATGTTGCACCTGTTAATGCCTGTTTTCAAGGAGAGTACAGCCCTAAGTCTGTAAATTGCAAACAACAGAGCTGTATTGCAATGACCTCTGAAGTTTCAAAGGACTGGGTGTAGCCTATTGCTGAGAATATCCTTTATTATTATTATTAAACTGACTGACATTTTAAAAACCTTTGGTTTGAAAGGACTTGGGAATTGTTTCAGCGCTTCTTAATCTCACTTTATTAAGGAGGCACTGTTCTTCCTTGTTTGAAAAAACCTCTTCAACATCAAGACTTCCGATGATGAATGTTATAAGAAGGGTGTAAGTGAATAATTGCAATTAAGATAATTAGAAAGTAGGGATGCAACTGAACATTGATAATGATGGAATAACTATATGCAAGTAACATGAATTTCTAAATCAGGACTTGTCAATCTAGAGCTCATATGTGGTTTCTAAGCATACAGTATTTTTAAAGATACCATAACATCTTTAGGATCTTATATTAGTGTTCTTTGGATACTCCAAAGCCTTTGCACAGTAACCTGTTTTGTAACTCGGTCTTCATGAAACTGGCATGCTTCCAAATAAGTATTTTATTGTGCAGCTACACTGCCTTACTCATGGGATCTGACTGGGAGCAGAAGAGTCCAGAAACAGTGTGTTGCACTTGTATCCATCCTTTGTTTTCCCACCATCTTCTTATTACCACAAAAGGCCACTTCATTTGGGAGGTATGGAAAAACAATCTTTGTTTTCTAGGCATTTCTAAAGATCTAAGAGTAACTCAGCATAGTCTTTCATTTCAAAGCCATGGAGCAGTTGCTAGCTCCAAATAAATTAACAGGGTCAAATCCAACTCTTTCACAGCCCATCTATGGTCCTTTTCTACTTCCAAAGAACTCTCAAAAGATCTTTGCTTGGTAAGACGGAAAAGAATCTCTCCCTTCAGACCTAAAGACTAATAGCATTCACTAAACCTTTTCATTTTTGGGCTTTTGGGGGAGGAATGGTGGACTGAAGATGTCTCTGCGAAAGTGGAATTGACAACCGCAGCAAAGACCAAAGAATTGGTCAGTAGACCCGTTCCTTGGAACCTCTCCAGATAAGGAGAGGACAGGAGATTGCCCACATGTGCTCTGGATGGCTGCTCTTTGCGAGGAGACCGCAGGAGAGCAGTCTCCCGTGGGTGTGAGCGCTGGGAGACGACAGGAATAACCATCTTGCTCATAACTGCAGTTGGTGTCTTTTAAAGTTCGCTAACCTCACTTTCTGATCACTTTCAGAAACTGCTTATTAACTACTTTTAAGCTATTAGAGATCTTCGGAACGACAAGTTTGAAAACACTGGGTGAGTTTGCCTTCAGTCCTGAATGAAAGAAAATTT
Source organism: Charina bottae (assembly GCA_023362775.1). Classification (NCBI taxonomy): domain Eukaryota; kingdom Metazoa; phylum Chordata; class Lepidosauria; order Squamata; family Charinaidae; genus Charina; species Charina bottae. The sequence continues at coordinate 5,470,799 of JALMGJ010000044.1, read as the reverse complement.
TAATCATAAGCTTAAGAATTTAAAGAATTTGAAATAAATGGCTTCCGGTGGGAATGGTGGACTGGACGGCTGTGCACGCTGGTACAGCGGGCAGAGCTGACAATACAGTAACTTTTTCCAGGTTCAGGCAGGTTTTCCTGAAGCCCAGAAACGTTCTCCGGATCAAGGAGAATACCTGGAATCATCTCATTTGTCCTCCGGATGGCTGCTTGCAGCCAAAAGATTGCAAACAGCATTTTGCGCCCGACTGGTAAGAGCAGCCGGGAGGCTGGGATGTCACCATTTCCAAGCTGCGCTGTAGCCTTAAAGGGACAGTAAGACCGGCCACCCCATTTCTAAATCACCAATTTGTATTTTTTTTAAGTATATGTACCCCAAGAGAGGCTTCCTACAGTGAGGAGAAGCTGGTTCTCTTGGTGCTTAACATTATTTTTGGGATTACTTTTTTTTAAACAAAAATTATTTTAAGTTTTGGATTTCGTTTTCCTTCCAAAGGAAATTCCAAAGATTGAGAGTAAACAATTGTCTTCCTGTTATTATTTTTGTATTAAATTTGAAGATATTAGCATTTTTCTACACGTTGAATCGGCTGATTTGAACCTTCAGCTTTCTCTTTTCACTTTCCCTTGAGAACAGTCTGCTATTTTACTCTCACTTTATGTAAACACACTCTGGAACTCTTCCATATCTTCAACTTTCGCTGGTTAAGCTCTTAGGGGGCACCATAATCTACTGCGTGAGACATGGAGGATTTCAAACATATTTTTTCTGACCTTCACCAGGATTTTAAACAGATTTCTTCTGACTTCTATCAAACTTTTATGCAAGATATCCAGGACATTGTGGAAAATATGAGATCTAAAATGTGCCATCAGGTTGGGGATGTGGTGGATGAAATTGAGGAATTTAAGAGTGACAGAAAGGTTTTTTTTAAGACTGAGATTGCGATTTTTATGGAGATGCTGGATGAAGATTGGATAATGGAGTTGGAGAAATCTAAGGGAGAGAGTGATCTCCAAGCCATAAGTAAAATCGATCTCCTGGTGGAATGCCATGAAAAGAACCTGGAATCTTTGAGGGGGGCCGTTGGGCTGTTTGATTCTTTTAAGAGGAAAGCTCTGTGCACATTGTGGGGATATGTAACTGCTTTGGTTTGTTTTGAAGTGGGATAAGGGTTGAAGAATGTCCATCTGATTTGCTTTAAGGATTTGATTGATGCTATTTGCCTTTAAAGATTTGGATTTACTGTTTTGAATTGGCTTTGTTTTTTGGGTTTATTAAGATTAAAATGATTAAAACTGTTGTTTTAGGGTTAAAGAATGTTTATTTGGTTTGTTTTAAGGATTTGATTGATGTTATTCCCTTTTAAAGATATGGAATTACTGTTTTGAATTGTCTTTGTTTTTTGGGTTTATTAAGATTTGGATTATTAAGATTGTTGTACTATTAAGTATAATAGCAGACTACTTATGTGCTTTTTAATTTGATTCTTATTATAGTAGACAAAAATATATAGAATAGTGGTAGGAAGGGAATAATTAAATATGTTTTATCTTTTGGAGGGGAGAAAGATGTTTAGGAGGTTTATATGAATTTTTTTTCTTTATAATATAAGGGGGAGGAGTAACTGTACTTAGTGATTTTTATTATGTGATAAAGTGGAATGACTTATAGAAATAATGTGGTGTTTTGGTTTAATATAGAGTAAGAGATTGATTATGGGACACGGTGGCTCAACAGGTTAAACTGCTGAGCTGTAGGCTGCAGATCAGAAGGTCTGCAGTTCGAACCCCGTGCAATGAGGTGAGCTCTCGTTGCTAGTCCCAGCTCCTGTCAACCCAACAGTTCGAAAGCTTTGCAAGTAGATAAATGGGTACCACCTTAAGTGGCCTAATTTGCTGGCGTCCTGTCGGGAAGTCAGCACCACCGGAGGAAAGGATCGGAGGAAGATTGAATGGCGGCGGTGATGACGGACCCGGATGCAACAGCTACAGGACGTCAGCAGCCGGCTCAAGGCATCCTGGGAATTGTAGTCCAGAGCCTGGAAGGGTCGGTTCCCTTACCCCCTCCCCTCACGCGCGGTGAAAATGATGATTTGTAAAAATTGTATAATTAATGTATATATATGCTTGTAAGCCGCCTAGAGTCCTCCATTAGGGAGGGGATAGGCGGGGTATAAATACCACAATAAATAAATAAAAAAATTATGGAAATTTTGTATATCCTTGCTGCTAAAAGTTGGAAACCACATATTTTGTAAATTAAAAAAAAATTCTCTTGAGTTTCTGCACTTTTTTAGGTTTTTTTCTTTCTTTGTATTTTTTGTATTTTTTATTCTTTTCTTGAAATCTAATAAAATTTACTAAAAAAAAGACTTTGAAATAAACAGCAAAAAGCTAAATAAGATTTTGATCTTAAAAAGTTATAAACGCAAGTTCCATCATCTTCACCAACCATTCCTCTATTTTGGGTAGTGCTGAATCTTTCCATCTTTGTGCATACAACAGTGTCGCTGCAGTCATCATGTACAAAAACAAAGTTCCATGACTTTTTTTCCAACTGTTTGTCCATCAATCCCAAAAGAAAAACCTCTGGTCTCAATTGTATATTCATCTTTAAAATCCTCTGAATCAGTGCGTGCATTTGAATCCAAAATTTTCCAGCTTCTCTACACATCCACCAAACATGATAGACTGTCTCCTCTTGTCGTTCACACCTCCAACACAAATTTGAAGTGTCTTTATACACTCTAGATAACTTCTCTGGTGACCATCACTTTACAAAAACTCTCCTCAAGATTACAACACAGTGCAAATTTCAGTCTCTTCAATCACACATTCTTCCATTGTTCCATCTGTAAACCATAACCAAAATTTTTAGCCCACCCTTACACTCCTTTTCGTTTCAAATTTCAAAAGCTCACACACCTCAGCAATTACATGTTCATCACCTGCACACAATTCCATTCCAAACTCAGTCCCACAATGCTCAAAACCATAAACTCTTTTGTCTACTTCAAATCCTCCTAACACCTGTAAATAAGAAAACCACTGACAACCACATCCCTCTGCCACCAGTTCTTCCCCTGACTGAGATGGCTAAATTGACTTCTTTGATCAGAGAAAAGACAGTATCTATATTTATTGCTCACTGGAAACCCTTTATGGACTTTTTGTGTAAAACAGAAAAAAATGAACTTCTGATTTATGGTTTGGTGATTAGACAGGATAGATTATAGAAGAGAGTTATGTTGTAACCATAGAGTAAGAGGTAAACTTATAATTGTACTTATAACTTCTGTAAAGAAGATTAGAAGCTATTTCTTTATATCTTTTTTCTTTCTTTTCTGTTTTTTTTCTTTTCTTGCACTTTTAGCTTTCTCTTTTCTTCCTTTTCCTTTCCTTTTTCTTACTTTATAATAGTTTGTATTAGTTTGTATCTTCCTTTTTAAAAATCTTTAATAAAATTATATAGTTATAGTTATAAATGGACTAAGGGCCCAAATACTTTTAGAATATAGAAACTTTTACAATATGATTTTGGAATTAATTATAAAGAACAAACAGCTTCTCATGGGAAATAGATCAGTTTTGGTTTTTGCAAGACATAACAAAGATAAGTAATATCTTATCTCAGCGCCGCCACTGTGCACGTGCGCCCCCCCGCGCCGCCGCCGTGCACGCACGTGCCGCCGCCACCACTGGTGTGTCGCCAGCGGCAGCACTTTGGAAAGCCCTGTCTTAATTCTTTATGAGGGAGGGAACAGAAGAAATAGAAAGATGGGCTCAGATTAGCTGATGGCAAGGATAACGACCTACAGCCAAAGACCTTCCTGCTTCTGCGTAATTAATAACCATTAGTAACATAAGCTGTGTGCCATGTTTTACTCTCCAGAAAGAAGTACAAAGGGCAATTCAGGATCTAGAATCTAGCCCAATGTTTTTCAAACTCGGCAACTTTAAGATGGGTGGACTTCAACTTCTAGAAATCCTCAGCCAACAATGATCTAAACAATAGCAAAGATTTCTCTGCAACTCAGATAATGAAGTGGACTAGATCTTTATCTAATCTACTGGATAGAATTAAAGCATTCCCCAATGCACTCTTCAGACTAGACGATGTGTTAAATGTACTACGCATTTAAAATATCTGCGGTTTCTTTGCTCATTTGTTTTTAATAGCTGTTGTGGCTTGTGTGTGTGAACCACAATGGTCAGCAGCAAGCTCTTTTCTCTCGTGCTATAATCCAAGGAAAACCTTCTTCTGCCAGCAGCTGCTTTTCATTGTGGCAGAGAAGCTGGTGAGGACAAATTTTCACAACATACAGAACTGTGCAAAAGTTTTAGGCAGGTATGAAAAAATGCTGTAAAGTAAGAAGGCAAACCATTCAACATCACAGTGATCCGAGTCTATGCCCCAACCACTGATGCCGAAGAAGCTGAAGTTGACCGGTTCTATGAAGACCTACAATACCTTCTAGAACTAACACCAAAAAAAGATGTCCTTTTCATCATAGGGGACTGGAATGCTAAAGTAGGAAGTCAAAAAATAACAGGAATAACAGGCAAGTTCGGCCTCGGAGTACAAAATGAAGCAGGGCAAAGGCTAATAGAGTTTTGTCAAGAGAACACGCTGTTCATAGCAAACACTCTTTTCCAACAACACAAGAGACGACTCTACACATGGACATCACCAGATGGTCAATACCGAAATCAGATTGATTATATACTTTGCAGCCAAAGATGGAGAAGCTCCATCTTATCACAAAATTTAGGCTTAAATTGAAGAACGCAGAGAAAACCACTAGACCACTCAGGTATGACCTAAATCATATCCCTTATGAATATACAGTGGAGGTGAGGAATAGATTTAAAGGATTAGATCTGGTAGACAGAGTGCCTGAAGAACTATGGATGGAGGTTCGTAACATTGTACAGGAGGCAGCAACTAAAACCATCCCAAAGAAAAAGAAATGCAAGAAAGCAAAGTGGCTGACTGATGAGGCTTTACAAATAGCTGAGGAAAGAAGGGAAGCAAAAGGCAAGGGAGAAAGGGAAAGATATAAACAACTGAATGCAGAATTCCAGAGAATAGCAAGGAGAGATAAGAAGGCCTTCTTAAATGAACAATGCAAAGAAATCGAGGAAGACAATAGAATGGGGAAGACTAGAGATCTCTTCAAGAAAATCGGAGATATCAAGGGAACGTTTTGTGCAAAGATGGGCATGATAAAGGACAAAAAAGGCAGGGACCTAACAGAAGCAGAAGAGATTAAGAAGAGGTGGCAAGAATACACAGAAGAACTATACAAGAAAGATCTTAATATCCCTGATAAATACGATGGTGTGGTCACTGAGCTTGAGCCGGACATCCTAGAGAGTGAAGTCAAGTGGGCCTTAGGAAGCATTACTAACAACAAAGCTAGCGGAGAAGACAGTATCCCAGCTGAGCTATTTAAAATCCTAAAAGATGATGCTGTTAAAGTGCTGCACTCAATATGCCAACAAATTTGGAAAACTCAACAGTGGCCACAGGATTGGAAAAGGTCAGTTTACGTTCCAATTCCAAAGAAAGGCAATGCCAAAGAATGTTCAAACTACCGTACAATTGCGCTCATTTCACATGCTAGCAAGGTTATGCTCAAAATCCTACAAGCTAGGCTTCAGCAGTATGTGAACCGAGAACTACCAGAAGTGCAAGCTGGGTTTCGAAGAGGCAGAGGAACTAGAGATCAGATTGCCAACATTCGCTGGATCATAGAAAAAGCAAGAGAGTTCCAGAAAAACATCTACTTCTGCTTCATTGACTACGCTAAAGCCTTTGATTGTGTGGATCACAACAAACTGTGGCAAAGTCTTAAGGAGATGGGAGTACCAGACCACCTTACCTGTCTCCTGAGAAACCTGTATGTGGGTCAAGAAGCAAGAGTTAGAACCGGACATGGAACAACCGACTGGTTGATGGGTGTACCTGGGTCCCACTGGTTTCCGCCAGTTCTGTGCTGATGGCACTGCTGGACATCTTCCGATGTCGAAGGGAAGTAAGCATGATGTGTCTTTCATCTGCTGCATTAAGTTTCCTTGGCCGACCACTGCGTCTACGGTCCTCAACGTTGCCAGTTTCTTTGTGCTTCTTCAAAAGAGCACATCTTGAAACCCCCGTCTGCTTTGAGATTTTTGTCTGGGAAAGACCTTGCTGATGCAGTATAACTACCTTGTGTCCTGTTGCTATGCTCAGTCTTGCCATGGTGTATGACCTGTGACATGAAACTGCCTTCCACAACCTCACCTTAGTGGCAGAGTTTGGCTGTTCCTCACCCAGTTTTAAGCCTCCTACACAGCAGTTTCTGTTTCAGTTAATTACTGTGTTTCAACCTACATATGACATTGATGACCATTAGCACCTGCTTGGTATAATTTGTTCATCGTACACCTGACTCTAATCCTACAAGATCCTTGACTTTGTGCAAGTGTACAAAGTGTGCAAGTGTAAGAATTGATGCTGTTTTGAAGGCAAAGGGTAGTCACACCAAATATTGTTTGGATTTCTCTTCTGTTCGCTCACTTTGCATTTTGTAAATTGATAAACGTCAACAATTACAATATATATTTTTGAAAGCATTCTTACTTTACAGCATTTTTTCACACCTGCCTAAAACTTTTGCACAGTACTGTACCTCTCTCTTATTTCAAGGTAGGTAGAACTAAATGAGAGATATTCCAAATGCAGTTGTAAAAAGGTAAAGGTAAAGGATCCCCCCGCACATTTGTGCAGTCGTGTCCGACTCTAGGGGCCGGTGCTCATCTCTGTTTGTTAGCCGAAGAGCCAGCGTTGTCTGAGGATGCTTCCACGGTCATGTGGCCACATAACGCACGCGGAATGCTGTTACCTACCCACCGAAGTGGTACCTATTCATCTACTTGCATTTGCATGCTTTCGAATTGCTAGGTTGGCAAGAGCTGGGGCTAGTGCGGGAGCTCACTCCACACGCAGGGCTAGGGATTCGAACCTCCAAACTTGCGATCTTCCGATCGACAAGCCTGGCGTCTTACCCACTGAGCCACCACGCCCCAAATGCAGTTGTACCATACAGCTAAACCCCACATGGCCACCTAAGTCTTACAGGGCCCAAGTTGCTCCTGAGACCCATTTTTGCAGCCTGTCCCCCCTTCTCCCCAGATTGTGCCACCAAAATTCAATAGTGGGTGGGGTGGTTTTGCTTTGTTTTTGGTGATTTTCTTTTTCTAAAAGAAGAGCTAAAATGTCCCTGTTGACTGTATACAAATCAGAATGCTCCCATTTTATTCCTTCAAATCCACCAAACTGCCTGCTTCCCCCTAGGCCAGGGGTCGGCAAACTTTTTTTGCCGGGAGCCATTTTGACATGCTCGTGCACATTTTGAAGTGCTCGAGAGCCAGGGGGCGGGGTTTGCGGGCGGGGGCCAATCGCGTGGAAGGGGGCGGGGTTTGTGGGCGGGAGCCAATCGCGTGGAAGGGGGCGGGGGAGGTTTGGAAGAGGAAGGGAAAGAGAGGCTCGACTGCTCCAGTCGCTTCTCTTCCGGAGCTGCTCACGCCCCCAGTCCAGGCAAAGTAAAGCTGGTGGGGAATCCAGCGCGGGAGCGGGGCTTGCGGGCGGGAGCCAATTGCGCACACTTAGGGCTGTGGGGTGGAAATGTGCTGCTTTTGCACGGAGAAAAAGAGTAAGCAGAGCAGCAACGAAGAGGTTAAGGCAGGGCTTTCCAAACTTTTGCCGTTGGCGACACACCAACGGCCAGCCCACAAAAACCTGGAAGCACCGGCAGCGGTGCTTCCAGGTTGTCGCTGCAGCGGCAACGGCTGCCCCTTCGAAAGGGCAGGCTCCGGGGACCCCGAAAATGCCCTCGGTTCTGGCAGGGAGGCAAAAGTCTCCTCCCCGCACGCACACACTGCCCTGGAGCCGGGGTGGAAATTCTCCCTGCAGAACAGTTGAGCGCCGCTTGCGCGCAGCCTCCCTGCCTAAACTGAGGGCATTTTCGGGGTCTGTTCTGCGGGGAGAATTTCTACTCCGGCTCCAGGGCAGCGTGTGCATGTGGGGAGGGGAGGCTTTTGCCTCCCTGCCTAAACTGAGGGCATTTTCGGGGTCCCCGGAGCCTGCCCTTTCGAAGGGGCAGCACTGCTGCTGCTGCTGCTGCCCCTTCGAAAGGGCAGGCTCCGGGGACCCCGAAAATGCCCTCGGTTCTGGCAGGGAGGCAAAAGCCTCCCCTCCCCACATGCACACGCTGCCCTGGAGCTGGGGTGGAAATTCTCCCCGCAGAACAGCTGAGCGCCGCTTGCATGCAGCCTCCCTGCCTAAACTGAGGGCAGGCTGCCGGGCTTCCTGGCGCACAGCTGATCGGTGCGGTGGGGGGGGACGGGGTGGAAATTCTCTGTGCTGATCAGCTGTGCGCCGGGAAGCCCCGCAGCGTGCGCGCACGATTTTTGCCTCCCTGCTGGAACCGAGGGCATTTTCGGGGTCCCCAGAGCCTGCTCTTCCAAAGGGGCAGCGGCAGCAGCGGCGTCCTGGAACCCGGAAGCACTGATGGCCCACCACCGCCACTGCCCCTTCGAAAGGGCAGACTCCGGGGACCCCGAAAACGCCCTCGGTTCCGGCAGGGAGGCAAAAATCACGCATGCAGGCTGCCGGGCTTCCCGACGCACAGCTGATTGGCGCGGAGAATTTCCACTCCGGGTGGCCTGGCAGCGCGCGCGCACGCGATTTTCACCTCCCTGCCACAACCGAGGGCATTTTCATCAGCGCTTCCGGCTTGTCACGCGACACACTTGGGGGCCCCCGGCGACACAGTATTGTGTCACGACACACAGTTTGGAAAGCCCTGGGTTAAGGCGATGGGCAAGTGCCCGTCGTCAAGATGGCTGCCGGAGACGGAGGCTTCCAAACTCTCGCGAGACTGTGTGAAGCCCGTCCCCGGAGGAAAAAGAGAGGCTGGGCCTAGGTTGCCAGGGGTATGCCCACAGCAACGCACACCATGCCCGCTGCCGCGCCTGCCCCGCCACACTCGCTGCCGCGCCTGCCCCCGCCACGCCCGCCACGCCTGCCTGCGGAAGAGCCACACTCAAGGGGCCAAAGAGCCGCATTTGGCTCGCGAGCCGCCATTTCCGACCCTTGCCCTAGGCCAAAAAGCTTTGCCTTTACTCCATCACTTCACCAGCCACGCCTCCTCTGATCCTGAAAGGGCGAAAACTTTTTTTTTTAATGAATATGCAGTTTCAGCCGCCAAAGAATTATGAATATACCTGTTTATGATCCAAAAGAATTATGATGTTGACACCCCTTTCATCTTCAATAACTTTCCGAATAAAACATAATGTGGGATTCACCTTTTCACAACCGATACGCTGCCAGGAATAAATAATTCCTTATTGGTCCCTAAGAGCCCCAGATCTGCCTTTACCAATAAGCAGAATGAGATGGATGCCTCAGGCAGAGAATGTTGTGGAACAGGGAAAGTAACAAGAGGGGTGTTTCAGCATCGTAACTTGCTCTACTGCTTGGTGCTCTGCTTCAATTACCAGGGCTGAAGCAACCAGTCAGTTTCTCAGAAAGGGGGCGTTTTACTATTTGTTCCTGGCAGCATCAGAATATATGGGGTTAGAGTATGTTGCCTGAATGCACATCCTTTTACACTCTCTTAAATTACCTCCTTTGGTCATTGTGTTGCTTTTCCACAAACCAAGCACGATCTTTTTGGAACTTCTTATACCCCACAGGGATGTTCACTGTTCTGCTGTCTTGGCTATTTCATTACTCACCTGATCACCAGATCATAGAAAAGTTCGGTTCATTTATTCTAGCACTCAGTCCCCATGCTAAAAGCAGATTTGGGGCAGGAGGGGAGTTAGTGTATCATTTTTTAAAATGTCTGATTAGATCTATTTTTAAAATATAAGTAACGGTAGAAGAGCCAATTGTGTGATCAAAGAAGGAGGAATCAGACTGACATAACCAGAAAGAGACTAGACAACCCATGACCTGTTGGGTCATCCTTCTTTCCATATATAATATAGGCTGGCGCCATTTCCCCTCCCCTCACAACCCTCAGCAGAGCCCCAGTGAAGCCGCTGCCGCTGCCTCCTCCTCCTCCTCGGCTGACCTGCAGAACTGCCTGACACTTTGCTAGGGGGAGGGGGACCAAAGGGAGCCTCAGACCGTGAGGAAAACAACACCCCCATTCCCCATCCCGGCATGTCCCCAAGGGCCCCCCCTCCAGGGAGGAAGAGGGCTCACCTATCGATCACCAGCGCCCCCCAGCCATCCCTACCTCGCTAGCAGGCATCCAAGTCGCTCCCTCGTCCTTCCCTCGCTACCCATCGCTGTTAAGAGATTTCAATTTTCGGCCTGGGTTCCAAAGCAGTCAATCACCGCTCGCCTGTTGGGCCTTGCTGCCAGCCGATTGGGTGCAGGGGCCAGAGGGAGGCGGGAAAGAGGGTGGGGATACATCTCTCCCATCTTCCCTTGCGCCACGCAACCTATGGGTTTCTGGGAAGTGTAATCTGAAATCATGAGCACGTGACTGTGGCTAACTGCGGCGGCACTGCAGTGGCCACAACTTTGCAAATAGAACTGGTGTGAAGATCCTTGAAATTTCAATTCCGCAGGAGTCATGGGTCCCGGATTTTAGACGCATTCTTTAAGTTAGCCCATTTGAGGTACCTTGCTTCAAAAATTGTTACCCTATGATGCACTATTTCAGCCAACTGAAGGTTATAAACAGACAAACAGACAGGAGTTTTAGTAGTATATAGATTCTACCTGTCTCCTCACTTATAGCTCTGCCTAATATAAACAAATGCACCAATATAGACTCCATCTCAAATAACATATTGGCCATATAAGTGTACAAAACGCCTCTTGTACATCCCTCCAAAAATGTGGATGTTACAGATCCTTATAGGTTCCTCTAAGAAGAATGCATGACATATGAGAAGATATGTCTCATGACTGTTTACTAAGTGACAATTTACTATGGTGTGTATGCAATCTCTTGGTAAGATATTCCTCTCTATTCTATTGTCAAGTGAAGATGATCTTCCTATGCTAATTGAACCTAGATTTCTGATCTGGGACAGAAACATAATTTTTACTTTTGGGAAAGCTTACCAAGCAAGTATATGCACATTGTGGCAAATAGCTATGAGGTAAATTATTGTATATATTCATTATACATGTAGGAGTCCTAAGTATACCAGCATTTTCCTCATACAGAAATCTGCAACATTTTCATAGAGTCAATTTCTTGCCAATCTCCTTTCCACAGAATCCATGTTCTCTCCTATTCAAAAGTCTGTGATATTTTCTATTCATTGCTATGCCACTTTTGACATATCTGGAGAAAACACCATATGCATAAGTTGTGAAATGTTTTAGCTGCCTTATTTTCATACAGAATAGCAGCAGCAACAAACCTGATACTGTTAAAACACCCAGACATTTGCCAAATGGAAGACTTATTTGTGGATTTGGGTGTTTGCAGTTTAATAATTCATGCAAAAAAGGGCAAGTAAAAACTGGTAGTAGAAGTGATTTCCTGAATAGACATCCAGACATATGCAACAAAGGGCATCATAAATTGCCCCCGTCAAGAGGAAACAAAACCACTGATGGAAAAAACTACTGCTTCATGCATGATGTACATATCTGTAGCAGGAGACCAAAACAAAGTATGAAACACAAATATAAATTTGGGAGAGACAATAATAAGGATTCACATGGGCTCTCTACAATAATATCCTATTGAAATCCAAAACTCTATGCAGAAAAATCCTTAGAGCATTTTATATTCACTAATACATGCATACATTCATGCCTGAATTACCTTACCTCCAAAGCTGTCAAGATATAGAAATAAATACAATCAAAAGAAGCAATAAAATAAAATTTACAGTGGGGAGGGGAACCAAAGCTTAATTGTCACAAGTACTAAAATACCTAAAATGGTCATGGGATATGAATGGTCTCTATTCATATGAATATGCTACTAGGTAGAAAACATATAAAAGTATAAGAGTCTGAGAAAATACAAAAGTGTTTGTCTAAAGGGCAAGAAAAATGTTGAAAAAGCTTATTCAGGAGGAGTCGTTGGATAAGTCTCACTTAAAGCATCTTTAATAACTTAGCAACGCCATGGAATTATTCTTCCTTCCATTAAGAGAATTCCAAGGGGAAAAAATAAACAATAAATGGCCCATCTGTGAGGGGACACTTTTGGGAAATAACACAGACCAGCAACAAACCAACTGTTTTTATCTTCTGTGTGTTTCCCCAGGGGGGCTTTTATAAAAAAAATTAACAAAGTTATTTCCCACCTTACCACTTATTACTAAGCCTATGCTATCTTATGTTATACTACACCTACACTAACATCTGTGTCTACACCTACGTCTATTGCTTGTTCCTAAACAGTCTATTCTTTGTTGCTTGAGCTTACGCCAAAGTCTTCAGCCACCATGTAGCCACCTTCAAGTTGGTTTCTGTTGCTGTCAGTTGCTGTTCTAAACTGCTGATGAAGCACTGGCGTTGCAGTTTCTCAGTCTGTGCTGCGGTGAGAAAGGAAAGGTGCTTCACCAGCTGCTGGGTGGCTGGCTATAGCGTCTCAGCGTTGCTGCTGGAGTGGTGAAGCTGCTGGGCTCTGCTTCTCCTTTCAGCTTGTCTGCTGCTGGTTTGGGGGCGCCCAAGCCTGCTCCTCCTTCACCATCAGTTGTCTGTTGAGCTGATGGCTACTCCACCCCCTTGGCTGCAACAGCCTCCTTTCTGCTCTCCCACAGAACACAACTCTTCCTCTACACACCCACATTCTGGTGCTCTCAGTGTTTTTCTTTTATACTTCGAAAACAGCGTGGCGCAGTGCTCTTCAGGCTGTCTTAAAGTCCCAGGGGAGAAAAGAAAGGGAAGGAAGAGCTCAGATGGCCATTGCAAGGCTTTCCTTCCACACCACCCCTGTTGGTCTTTCAGAAGGCTATCAAGACCTGGTTCTTCTGCAGGACCTTTGGGAATGAAATGGGTGCATGGATTCTGTGGTTGATGCGAGGTTGCCTAGCGGATTGGTTTTACTTTAGTTACTGTACATGCTGCATCTTCTAGCCTAATTTCAGGTTTAGAATGAAGCAGCATAAAAGCCCCAGTAAAAAACACAGACAAAAAAAGAGCAAGGATGTATTCAAACACTTACTGACCTCACAGAATAATATTGATCAGTCTTTCCATTATATTAATAAAGAGCCAGTTCATAAGCAGAGAGAAAATACATACCATCAGTCCAGGATTCCAAATCCAGCGTAGTGCTATCTTTCCATTGTAAAAAACTAATATTCTTGCTATGATCAATACAGCCACTAAAGCTTTCTAGGGTGAAGAGTAAAATGAAATAAGGTTTTGTTGAACGAATCTTATCTTAAAATCATGAGACACCCTCAATCTTATTTATGGGCCTTTAACAACTGGTTTGTTAATGTGTGGTATCCCAACTCTTTATTCCAAAACTCTTGCAAATAGCTACTATCTACCTTAGAAAACTATCTTGCAAATAGTTTATACCTTAGAAAACTAAACAAATACCTTAGAAAACTATCTTGCAAATAGCTACTATCTACCTTAGAAAAGGGGCGTGCTGGCTCAGCGGGTAAGACGCCAGGCTTGTCGTCGGAAGATCGCATGTTCGGAGGTTCGAATCCCTAGTCCCGCGTGACGGAGTGAGCTCCCGCACTCGCCCCAGCTCTTGCCAACCTAGCAATTCGAAAGCATGCAAATGCAAGTAGATAAATAGGGACCACTTCGGTGGATAGGTAACAGCGTTCCGCATGCATCATGCCGACCACATGACCATGGAAGCGTCTTTGGACAACGCTGGCTCTTTGGCTAACAAACGGAGATGAGCACCGGCCCCTAGAGTCGGACACGACTGCACAAATGTGCGGGGGGAACCTTTACCTTACCTTAGAAATATTCTAGAACTGCCTATAGAAATATATTGTTTAATTACTTCAATGCTGACAATAAATCAAGAGTTTTACGTATATGCTGCTAATGCATCTACAGAGCCAGTTTGGTGTAGTGGTTAAGGCATCAGGCTAGAAATTGGGAGACTGTGAGTTCTAGTCCCGCCTTAGGCACAAAGCCAGCTGGGTGACGTTGGGCCAGTCACTCTCTCTCAGCCCTAGGAAGGAGGCAATGGCAAGCCACTTCTGAAAAACTTTGTCAAGAAAATTGCAGGGACTTGTCCAGGCAGTCACTGAGAATAAGACACGATTGAACCGATTAAAAAAAATGTACCTAGACCACATTGTAAAAGCAAAAGATGTTTTAACTGAATAAGCTGCCATTCTGGCATTTCCAAATTCAGATTCCTCAGATTTTAAAAAGTCAAGGAGAGTTAAATTCTTGGACCCTTGGAAAACTGTAATTTATAGACAGAAAATCTAGGGGGGCTGACTTTCCCATTAGAAACCTTCCTAATAACACATCAACCTGTTTGAAATACCTTAAAACCTCTAAGTATACATATCAATCTTAAGTAATATTCATTTTCCTGCCATTAAATTAATAATGCTTTAAAATGGTATATCCATTCCTTTGCCATCCATCCATATGAATCACCTTATGCTTAAACCAGCCCAGTATTCAAAACAGAACCTTAACCACCAGGCTGGATGCACCGAAGCCCCTCAGCTCAGTTCGGCTCCTTCCGGAGCGGGCGGCCAGTTTGTGAGAGCCTGGCTCCTTCCTCAGGATGGAGAGGAAGGGGCGGCTGAGCAAAGGCCTCCCGCGAGCAAGGCGCTCGCGTCCTCCGAGAGGGCAAAGCCCCCCCGAGGCACCCGCCGCGTGCGGGAGGGCAAGGGAGGTGACGGCTCACGCCCTAAATTCGGGAAGGAGCCGAGCGCTCTGCGGCTGCCACCGCCCCCTTCCCGGCAGTCCTTCGCCGCGCCCTCCTTCCTCCTCCTGCGGTGGGCAGGACGCCTGCGCTTGGCGCTGCCTCGGGAGGGCGGCGAAGGCGCGTCCCGGGCGCTCGGGAGCCGCTGCGGAGAGCTAGCGCGGTGGGCGCTGCGGGACGCTGCCTCGCCTTCTTCATTCGCGCGCGGCAAGGGAGGAGGGTGAGACAAAGGACTGTTACTGCTGCTGCCGCCGGCGCCATGGGAGAGAGGCTGCGAGGCCAAGCCGGCGTCTCCTCGGCGGCGGCGGCTGCCCCCACCTGCTCGCTGCCCAACGGGCTGCCGCTGCACAACGGCTTCCACCCTCTAGCCAGCAATGGCGAGGCTTCCCACCCGCTGCATTTCCGCCCGGAGCTGCCGCTGTCCAGCCACGACTCGCCAACGAAAAAAAGCAGGGCGCGCCGGAGGATGGATTCGGGCAGAAAGAACAGGCCGCGTAAGTGAGGACTGGGGAGGTCCGATTCGAAGGGGTGCGCGGCGCGGCATTGCACTGGGAACCCGCGTGCAGAGAGCTCTTAAGCATCAGTTGCATCAGGCGCATCGCTGCAGGCAGTTTCCTTCGCCTTCCAGGGATCCCCGATCCCCGCGTGGCGCGGCTGGTTCATTAAGGGAGGGGAGAAACTACCTGTGAATGAAACCGGGAGACAGGCATGCCTCGCTTACGTGTGTGTGTGCCGTCAGAATGTTTAAAAGCACATTCACGTGATGAAGAGACAGGCAGGGCTTGCGCAGCATGAGTTCATTGCGTCGCTCGCTGCAAACACTAATATTATTTTGATATAATAATAAAGAACCCCACAACAGTCTCTTTTCGAGCCGCTGATTTTACGGGTGGTGTGGCATGATCGTGATGCTGTTTCTGTGTTCAAGATCTGATCGCACCTTCCCATTTTGTTTCAACTCCAAAGGAGCGGCTCCGGCGTTTCTGACGTGCGGCAATCTCTTCTGCCGCCGCCCAACCATCAGTTCATTAAATACGGTCTCGGCTCAGCCAATAGGGGCGCGTTCTCAGGGTGCACACCCACTGATCCCACGTAGGCTGGTCCCAGGCTCGACCAATGAGGAGGCTGGGAAGGTGTGGGCTGGTCTCGGGTCTGCTCTGTTCTGTGCAGAGCGCTAAATCGAGAGATTTCTCAATGTATGGGCTGTATAAATGTGCCCTTGATAAAGCGCTTTGCCAGTTGTTGTGATGTAAAAGTCACACAGACTTGGTTTGCCTGCTTCAAGCCAACTGTGCCTTTTAGTAACTCAAAATGAGGCTAATCATTGACAAGAAACATTGTAAGTAAACGACTCTAATGTTAAGGTTACCCTTTTTTTCTGTCATCGACTAAATGTAAGAATCTTTATTAAGGAATGAGGAAGAATTTGATTAGGCAGCAGAGAGCACGATGCTATCTGAAAGTAACTGTGTTTGGGTAAAAAGATCTCTCCTACCCCTTCAATTCTACAAAATCCAATATATTTCTCAAAGATTGGTCTCATCAGCATGTGTTTTGGGGTAATGTGTATGGGTGTAGCTGCTTCTTAAAAGTTCAGAGCACTTTAGCATAATAATCCAAAATAGTAATTAGAAATACAGTGTTGAGTTTTGTTAATATGCTCTAAAAAGGCCGTGTGTGCATGCTGCTAAAACAATGAAATTAACAGCTTGATCTGAATTATATTTACTTGGAAGTCAGACCCTATTTTATTCAATGTGGCCATTGAGTCAGTATATTTAGATTTAACCCCATTGAGCTGCAATATATGATACAATGTTGATGGCTTTTTTATTGGGTTTTGAGAAAGATAAACCACTTTTCCAGGCAACTGGCTGAGCCAAAAAATGTTTGCTCATCCTTTCATTGAAATGAAATGTTTAGTGTATTATTTTCTCATTATATTCTATGATAGGTCAGGACTGTTACAAGGTAAGGAGTTGTGTGGTTTTTTTTTTTTTTTTTTTAAAAGACATAGTCCAAAGCTGGATAAAACAGGAAAAGGTTAAAGAAAGTAGAGTATTTAAAATGATGTAGATGAAGATTTTATTACCATCAGAAGCGTTTCTGGGAATTGTTACATTTATTAAAAATGTCTATGATATGGTGGACCATGGAGAAGTTTAAATCCAGTTCACAGATGAGTGCATATGGTTGTTGACTTAAACAGAATTTGCTCTAGAGATTGGTGTTTTGTCACTTAATATTGTGGTACTTTATCTGTGGTGATTACCTCTGCACATGAAAGAACCCCACTGAAATTAATGGAGCTCTAGCCTTATGTAACATTTTTTGAGTAGTATTCGTCTTGGAGTGAGTCCTTTGGAGAAACTTAGCAGTGTAACCCAAGTCTGAGTTTCAAAAAATCCTCAAGGACAAAAAAAAGAAGTAAGTATTTTCAGGGCAGTTCTTTATTCTGCAGCAATTTAAACAGGCCTGACTTTACGGACTGTGTGGTCACTTCAGTATCAACTTTTGTTTGTTTGTTTTTTCCCTTGGAATGGGTGTGAATATATTTTATTTTTGTTTTATTTTATTTATTTTCTATCCTGCCTTTATTATTTTTATAAATAACTCAAGGCGGCAAACATACCTAATACTCCTTCCTCCTCCTCTTTTCCCCACAAAAACAACCCTGTGAGGTGAGTTGGGCTGAGAGAGTGACTGGCCCAAGGTCACCCAGCCGGCTTTCATGCTTAGTGGTATATTCTCATATTTATGCACTTCCAGAATAGTAATAAAATAAGTCCAATATTAGTTTTTTTATTATCTGGAACAGTATCCTATCTGAAGCTGCTTTACAATGATGTTCTATTAGGAGCTTATTTTTCATTCATTCAGATACTGATAGTGTAAATTTATCTTATTTTTCTGACTTCAGTGTGCATAACCTTTAAAATCATTTCATATTTGTAGGTCTTGCGTGCAGTTCTCAAATCTTTGTTGTCATTAGGCAGCAAAGCTAAAAAGAGCCATTCTGATTTTAGCTTGTACAATTGCTGGTGGTGTTACCTTTAAATCTTGTGTTTAAGAATAATCGTATCATGTAGTCTTCAACTTTGTTCTAATATCAGCAAACAGTGGATGCCTTGCTGATATTAATCCTAATCTACATTGAATGACAGAATTCTTTGTGAAGAATACTTTATTTTACAAAGAATGGTTTAAGAGCTCCATGGGCAGAGAACTTTAACTAGAAAAAACATGGATTTATATTCCAATTTTCTAAAGAGAATAAAAAGAAAGAGAAGGAGTAAGGAAAAAAAATGGTGATAAAACTTCTAAACTGAGATTCCTAGAGGCATTTGACTATTTATACTGAGTAACAAAATAAGGAGTTTTCACTGAAAAGATCTGTGTAAAATGCAATAGTGAATAACCTGGTCTTTCTGGTTTGGTATGATTATTTAGAGGTCAGTGTTAAAATGTGCTTGCTAGTTTTGTATGTGAATGTGTGCATTACAAATTGCATGAGGTAACTTGTGTGATTGCAGCTTAATTATGAGAGGACCATACTTGGAACTCCAAGTTTGGTTACTTTGCATTATACAAAAGATAGTTGCTATCATTTGTTTTTTAAGTCAAGGAGGAATAATTGTCACAATTATATGCATGAAAGTCCCTTCAGGTTTTATTTAGTAATAGTAAACATCTAATAGAGAGCCAGTTTTTTTTTTTTTTTTTGATGAAATGGTTTAAGGCGTTGGACTAGAAATCAGGAGACTGTGAGTTCTAGTCCTCCCTTAGGCATGAAAGCTGGCTGGGTGACTTTGGGCCAGTCATTCTATCTCAGCCCACCCCACCCCACCCCATTGGGTTGGTGGTGTTGAGAAAATAGGAGGTTGGGAGCATTATGTATGCATTATAATGCATTATGTAAGCCAGGGCTTTCCAAAGTTTTCCCGCGGCAACACACCAACCGCCGTTGGTGTGTCACCGCGGGAAACCCAGAAGTGCCGCCGTTGCGGCAGTGCGCAAAAACCCGGAAGCGCTGCTGCCGCTTTCGGTTTTTGCGCGCCGCCGTGGCTGCGGCGCTTTCGGATTTTCGTGCGCCGCCGTTGGTGTGTCGCCGCGGGAAAACCCAGAAGCGCTGATGGCACGCCATCAGTGCTTCCGGGATTTCCCGCAGCGACACATCTGGGCCCCGCAGGCGAGACACTTTTGTGTCGCGACACACAGTTTGGAAAGCTCTGATGTAAGCATTATGTTGTACTTTGAATTGTACAGTATAAAAGCAGGATATAAATCTAATAATAGAGCACTATAGACAGCTGTGGAGACAGTATTATTTTATTTATTTTTTTATTTATTCAATTTCTATTACCACCCCATCTCCCCCGAAGGGGACTCTGGGCGGTTTACAAAATATAACAGTTAAAATAAATATAAAACCATACAAATATACAATAATCAGAAAATACTAATAAATTAAATATAAAATCCAGGAGGCGATAAGATGGTATTTTAAAAGGGCTCTATGGCACCAGCCATCGCCAGGAGGAGCTGTTCCCGTTCCCATCCCAAGCGAGGCGGCAGAACCAGGTCTTTAAGTTCAGAAAGGACGTAACAACACGAAGTTGCGCAAAGGCCCTTCTGGCCACGACTGCCACCTGCTCTTTGAGCAGGAGTCGTGAGTCCAGAAGGACCCCCAGGTTCCGCACTGAGTCCGAATGTGGTAGTGCAACCCCATTCAGAACCAAAGATGATAACTTCCTGGATCCAGAAGGCCAAAAACGGTGATCATGTGGCCATGGGACGCTGTGATGGTCATAAATGTGAACCTGTTGACAAGTGCCCAAATCGTGGTCACATAACTGCGGTGATGCTGAAACGGTCATAAGTGTGAGTACCGGTCATAAGTTGGTTTTCCCAGCACCATTGAGTCTATGAATTGATTCATGCCATGTCGCCACTCCGTCTTACCAGGGTTCAGCTGAAGCCTGTTGTTCCCCATTCAGACCCCCACAGCCTCCAGGCACTGAGAAAGGTGCCACCGCATCACTTACCTCACCCAGGATGGAGATATACAATTGAGTATCATCAGCGTATTGATGATACCTCATCCCGTGGTGGCGGATGATCTCACCCAGTGGTTTCATGTAGATATTAAATAGGAGAGGTGAGAGAACTGAACTCTGCAGCATCCCACAGACGAGGGGGTGAGAGTCGGATCTCTCATCTCTTATTACCACCGATTGGGACCGGCCCTGGAGGAAGGAGGTGAACCAGTGCAGAACTATGCCGCCCACCCCCAACTCCCCGAGCCATCCCAAAAGGATACCATGGTTGACGGTATTGTACGCCACTGAGAGGTCGAGAAGAACCAGGATGGACACACTCCCTCCACCCCGCTCTTGCCAGAGATCATCCATAAGCACGACCAATGCAGTTTCCACTCCATATCCCGGCCTGAAACCTGACTGGAAGGGGTCCAGATAATCCGTTTCATCCAGAATCCTCTGGAGTTGCAACGCCACCACTTTCTCAACCACCTTCCCCAAAAAGGGGAGGTGGGAGACAGGACGGAAGTTGTCTGGGAATATTATCCTCCTGACTTATGCTAAAGAAGTTGCTTCTGATATCAGGACTGAAATGGCCTTGACAATTGGGATGACCAGGTGATTGTTATGGAAAGCATCTAATTTTCTAGATCAGAGTTTTCCAAACTGTGTGTCACGACACAAAAGTGTGTCGCCACACACAGTCTGGTGTGTCGCCACACAACCCGGAAGCGCTGATCATCATCAGCGCTTCCAGGTTTTCCCGTGGCGACACACCAACTGCAGCGCGCAAAACCCGAAAGCGGCAGCAGGGCTTCCGGGTTTTTGCGCGCTGCCGCAAGGACGGCACTTCCAGGTTTTCCCGCGGCGACACACCAACTGTCGCCGCGGGAAAAACTTTGGAAAGCCCTACTCTAGATTATTATGTCCAGCCTGTTAAATAAAATCTGTTGTGCTAGCTTGCCCTATCGGTAGCTTTCTAGAGAATGGTTGCAGTGTAATTGTTGTGGATGCTGTACAGTCAAACGTGTGTCCCAAAGAGGAAGAAGAATGAGTTCAGAAGTAGCTTCCTTCATTTCAAAGCCTTATTTTTAATGAACTGGCCCCTTGAACAGCTAGGTGCTATGCTCCAAGCTTCACCTTTGTATACAAGAGAATGCCACCACATGCCTAAGGCAAAAAAGACACAGTATGATCATGTTGAAAACCAGAGCACTTATGGCTGGTGCCTACAAGTTGACCATACCTGTTCCAGTATATTGGACTTGGATATGATATTTCATGTTTTCCCCAAAGACACTTTTTGAAATGGCAGCATAGGACCTGTTTTTCTTGCTCATCTAAACAAGTATCACTTTTAAACATTTATATGGAAAGTTAGTGCAGATTACTGAGCTCGAGGCTTCAGCAATTTACTTTAGAAGAATACTCATTAATTTTGTTGCAGTTTTGGACATCCCTTTTTCTAATATAATTTAACTATTATATACAGTAAGCAAACAAGCATGTTCTCTGGAGTAAAATTGTGCTGAAATTGACACCAGAGGTTTGTGCTCTCAGTTACATCCTTGTAAGCTATGTTAATTAATTGGAGAACTACTGACTTCTGATTTAATTCCAGCCTTGACTTTCAACACAGTCATTAACATCTGTTAGAATCCCCTCTCCCTATGCTACATTAAATAAACTCTTACCTGTATTTTGAAAAATATAAAGAATAAAAATGTTAGTAAAACATACTTAGTTCATCACAGTTTTTGGCAACACCTGGACTTGTCCAAAGGTGTGCTCACAAACTCTGTTAAAGATTCTCTTGCCTTGTCCATTAATGAACTTTCCTCTATATAGTTCAGCTGTTAGCATCCATCAAGTTAAATGACCCTTATAATGTTTTGAATACTTTCTGTTTCCTTAGTCCTTGTTGTGATAGAGGTTGAAAATGTGTGTCTGGGCTGTACAATTTCAGATGCAATTATCCTCCCATAAATTGAATAGAAGATTTTTTTTAAGCACAGAAAACATGATAGTGGGGAAAACGTTTTTAGTCTAGCCTAGCTTTCTTCCTAAATTCTTTCCTATGTATAAGATTTTTTTTTCCATAATAGATAATTGCCATCCTATGAATTCCATTCAGTAGTCTTATGCAACACCAGTTAGATCCAGGATTAACATACCAATGTGAAGTGAGTCTTAGTCCATAATTTTCTTTGTATTAACAGCACACAATTTGGATTTCTAACATATCGTAGAGTGATGCTGAGCATCATATTTCTGCATTATGCCGTTTAATACTAGTGATCTATTTTAAATCTAATCTGTTAGAATCTTCACTTTACATGAGTTATCTTATGATTAATTTTATGCTGTCCTATTTGAATATTTATTTATTTATTTATTTATTGGATTTATCACCGCCCAACTCCCCCAAGGGAGAGTTGTAGTGTGTAGAACTGGATTGTCTCGCACCAGTGCAGGTTTTATATCTGATAAAACAATAGTAGTGTTGAATTTCCTCTCCTCCCATCTCTCAAACTTCTATTAATATTATGGGACATGGTTGGTGAATTCCAAACTAGTTGTTCTGAACAAAAGAGAATCAATTCTACAAATGGCATCTTGTTGTTGTTGTTCAGTCGTTTAGTCGTGTCCGACTCTTCGTGACCTCATGGACCATAGCACGCCAGGCCTTCCTGTCCTCAAATGGCATCTTAGTGTAATGATTAAAGATTGTGTTAAAAATGCAGCTGGTGGAAAACAGTTGCTCCTTTTGCTTTATTTTACTGGGAGTTCAAATATTAATTTCTTCATAAAGGGCACACTTTTTTTAAAAAAAAATGAGAAATTACAAAGGGGTAGAAATTTCTCCCAGGCCCTAGAAATCTTGCTGTTTTAAAGGCTACTACCTAGTGCTTTATTTCATCAGAATGGTATATAATTGCTTACAACAGTGATCCCCATATTCTTGCCCTCCTATTATTCCCAACAGTTACACAAATGAATTGGAGAACATCAGGTTAGGGTGAACTGGAATAGCCTGACATCTGGCTTATTATGAATTTAGCCACGTGACTGCCAGACATGAAAGAAGAAAGTAGAAATACAAATACAAATAAAAATAGCAAGCCTAGCTCTATTGTACTCTTGTTCATTTTCCTTGGCTCAGATATGGGCATTACCTAAGTATAATTTGAACTGGTCTCATGAACCCCATGGGTCTTTCTTTGCCCTATATGCCTTGTTGAATAATGCCATGTTTGTCTGATCAGGATGGAATTTATCACTAGAAAGTTGGTTTTTTACCTCTTGAAATGGGTCTCTGCAATTTGAGGGTTCCATCCATTCAAGTTTCCAGGTAGATAATTTGGTTTCAGTTGAATATTTTGCCTGATGCACCATGCCAAATTAATCTCTGGCATCTTTCTCTATTTTTGTTTGCTGCCTACCAAGGACCTGTGTGTTTTGCCCAAGGCAAAAGACAGATCTGGGTTACAGCCAATCTGTTTGTATTCAGCAAGGAGTATCAGCCACGCTCCTGAATCATATTTGTAATCTGATGCATGCAGCATTTAGCAGCAATGGATTACTTCACCATACAATCTATGTCATGTATTGGATCTAAAATGCAGAGAACGTGACCCAACATTAGACCTAATGTGGACTAAATATTGAACTGGTTATTTATATCTTCCCCTGCTTTTCTACCACCAGCTAGAGAAATGAAAAGTTCTGAAGATCTTGAAAGCTGGCGCATTCCTTGATGACCTTTTGTTTGGCCTTGGTTTCTGATCCTCAGCTTCTACTCAGAAGAGTGCAGAAATGGAGTCTTCCTTATTGAACTACAACAAAAGCGCTGTAGTTGTTCTTGAGCATTTGTTTTGTGTCAAGGAGATAGGTCTTCTATTGTTTTATTTACCAGTTGTGAATTATAAAATACAAGGAGACAAAAGTAAGCTCCAGTACAACGGTGTACTGAATTCTCTGGAAAACCTTGATGATGGAAATAATACTGATCTATCAAGTTTTCATAATCCTTTGACTTCAAGGTACACTGTCCTCAGACAGTGTAGGAAAAAGTTTGCTGAACAGATAGGCCAGGATACACTAACCGGTGCTCTTATCAAATGTGGTGATGCCAAGTCCACAAAGCATGAACCAATTAACATAACTGCAATACCACTATGCAGTTGTCACTTGTGTACTGTGATCTCTTTGCTGCCCTCATGTGGATTTTAGAGCTGGCTTGCCCTTGGTAGGTCATTCATATGGTTTCTTCTCCCTGGGTTCAGATTCCGTTGTCTTGGATTAATGGTCTCAAGATATATCATACGTAACACAACACTGACATAAAGGCCTGTGTTTGTTTATGCTGATGTTAGCATGCATACCAAAATCTGCTTCACTATGGGATTGTGAGGGACAAAGCACAGGTAATTTATTTATTTTGCCTAGCCCAAGTGAAAAAAAAAAAAAAGCTTTTTAAAAAATGAGAAGAGCGGAAACAGGTAATTTTACTTCCAGCATTTCGTGAAGAGAGAGACATGCACATTTCTTCCTGTGGCATAGTGTGTGTTCTCCCAACTAGGGAACAAAACCCCATTTCTCCACTATGGCACGGAAAACATAATTTATTTAAATGCTCCACTTGCTCAGTGAACATTTCTAACATAGTTCCTTGGGCAGGCCTAGGTGATGTGGTGCCCGTGGGCAGCTTCCATGGTGCTTACCAAGCTCCCTAGTTGACGGTGGTGCTTAAGAGTTTGTGAACCCTTTTGGATTTTCAATATTTCTGCATAAATATGACCTAAAATGTGATCTGTTCTCCACACACGTCCTGAAACTAGATAAAAGAGAACCCAGTTAAACAAATGAGGAAAAAAGCATTATACTTGTTCATTTCTGTGGAAAACAGATCATGCCTTATTTATGCAGAAATATTGAAAATTCGAAAAGGTTCACAAACTCTTAAGTACCACTGTGCCTGACTATGTAAACCAGGGATTTCCAAACTGTGTGTCGCGACACATTACTGTGTCACCTGGGGGCCCCAAGTGTGTTGCGTGACAACCCGGAAGCACTGATGGCGCACCTCCGCCGCTGCATGTGGCAGCGGCGGGCCATCAGCGCTTCCAGGTTCCAGGATGCCGCTGCTACCGCCGCCGCCACAGCGCACAAAAACCCGAAAGCACGGCGACCCAGAAGCGCCGGGGTTTTGCGCGCCGCAGCAGTGGTGGCGCTTCCAGGGTTTTGCGCGCCGGCTGTTGGTGTGTCGCCAACGGCAAAAGTTTGGAAAGCCCTGATGTAAACATTTATATTGATTAGAAAAGAGCACAGAACGCTATCTTCTAGGACAGGGGTTTTCAAACTTTTTCAGGCCACAGAACCTGTTAGGTTAGAAACAAAAACATTGGATCAAGAGGCAAAGGTGTACTGATAGAAAATTGGCTTTGTTTGAATGAACTTTTTTTTTTTTTTTTTTGCTATTAGTTTAACATAAACCCCATCAAGTCTGAAAACCCTGTTCTAGTACCATTCTTATTTACAGTAATGTCTCTGGGCCCCACATACATCCTGCATGAATTTTTAGAATATAAAAATAATGAATATCTTGTGCTGAATGCTAATTTGTTTAGGGGAAAAAAAGAGAAGCTATCATAATAAGAGATCATCATAGGCTAAAGTGGATAACTTTAGCCAGTTGGCCATCCATAAATGGATGTTCTGTGACTGGTAAAGGTAAGGTAAGGTTTCCCCTTCCAGTCGTATCCGGCTCTAGGATCTCCGATTCTCGGCCGAGGGAGCCAGCGTTGTCCATAGACGCTTCCGTGGTCATGTGGCCAGCATGACTAAAGGCCGACGCGCATGGAACGCTGTCACCTTCCCACCGGAGTGGTACCTATTTATCTACTTGCATTTTTACGTGCTTTCGAACTGCTAGGTTGGCAGGAGCTGGGCGAGAACGGGAGCTCACCCCGTTACGCGGTGCTTCCGGGTCTCAAACTGCCGACCTGCCATCCTTTCATTTGACAGTCGGTAGTCTTAACTGTTATGCCACTGCACCGCCCATGTGGCTGGGCATACCTATTATGACAGCATTTTGCGATGTACAAGCAATATTTAGTGACAATGTCCACAACATGCTCTCTAAATCTCAAATATGCCCACAGACCTAAAATGTTCCTTATCTCTGCCCTACTTTGCCTGGCCTGTGGTTCTCTTCCAAAAGTAATATGAACACAGCCTGATGTTTCTTTGCATCTTCGTTCTTTTGTAATAAGCTAAAGGTGAATTTTGAAAATCCCAGTGTTACAATTCATTGTGCAGAAGTGGTTGTGAGGTACTGACGTTATGTGGTCGTTAGACATTTCCAACCCCAAGTAGTACGGAGGGATCTTTCACAGAAAGGCATGGATTTCAACAGTTTAGAGTCAGAGTGAGCAACAAGCATCTCCCACGCCACATGCTTCCTGTGAACGCCCCCTTTTTGTGGCTTTCAGATATTACACCACTGAAGTTTGGCGGCAAATGGTCTAATGGTGGAGACATGATGTCCTGTTGATTTTCTGAGGGACACAAATTTCTAAAAGTTTGCAAGCCCTCAGACTAAATGCAGTTTAAAAAGTATATATTTAAACAATTCCCAACCCCAAAACTTAGCCTTGTACAGAGACATGATGTCTCTGAGTGACCATTCCAATTCTTGACTTTCAACAAATGATGATGTTCCCTTACATAGAATTTCAAGCTTCTTCAATCTTATGAAATCTTACAAAGGAGATGACAAATATACTGCACCTCTTCATTTTGGTGAATAACTGTTGCCAGATATACTGCTTTATACTGTTTCGGTGTGAAGCTAGTGAATTTGTGCTTGTCTGTTTTTTGAAACACTAATTAGCCTTATAGAAACAGGCAACTAAGTGTGATTTTTGCATGCGTTTTGACAAAAGCATATTGGAGCAGTGCTTTCCAAACTGCCGCTGTTGGCAGTGGCGGCGGTGCAGGGGGGGCGCGGCGGTGGTGGCGTTCACAGCAGCAGCAGTGGTGGCCTCGCTAAAACTCGGAAGCACTGATGGCGCGCCGCTGCTGCCGCTGCCGTGCACACCACCGCCCCCGCGCCGCCGTTTCACGACACACTAAACTGTGTGTTGCGACACACAGTTTGGAAAGCTATGCATTAGAGGTATCCATAGTTGAACAAATAGGATTTGGATAAGGCTGTAATGAAATTCAATCTATGGAGTTTACTGTAGTGCAGTATTGCTGGGTCCTATTTGACTTTTGCAGTATTTAATCAAGATATTGTGCCCTGTCATCTGGCCTAGGATTTTATTTAACATTTAAGAGGCAACCCCCTTGTGCCAATCCATGATGTTACATACGTCCTTCAGATCATTGTTTTTCAGAAATTCCAACAGAGAAAGAGGTATTTTGGCTCTATAGTTGTTGAGAAGGAAAAATGTGTATAATTAATTCTCCTTCCCATCTGAGGCTGTGAGAAGAGTGAGAACTGTAAATGTCCAAGTTCAACAGGGCATGATTAGAAATAGTCGCAAAGATTTTAATTTTATTGTAAACCACTTCAGGAGTTTTTTTTATAGGAAGCAGTATACAAATGTTTAAGTGACATTAATACTAAATACTCTTTTTACCTGTTTTGGCTTCTAGGTTAGTTTCCAGTTAGGTAGGTTTTGTCATATACTGTATTGAGATACTTATTGCAGAAGCATCAACAGAACAGAGAACAGATAATTTTGTATAACTGCTGTAGAACCTTGAACAGAGCTTTCCAAACTGTGTGTCACGACATGTTAGTGTGTCGGCTGCAGTGTGTAGGTGTGTCGGGCGAACGTAATGAGAAACCTCTGAGTCTGTGTGAAATCGTTAGGGTGCAGGTTGAGTCGGAGGACGAAGGGACTCAGAGCCTCAAGCCAGAACCGTGCCTCACTGCTGCTTCGGAGCCCTGCCAGGATTCCACGCAGGTCCTAGTGCCTGCCTTGTGCCCTGCTTTAAGAGTGTGTCGCGAAATGAGGCCCTGCTGTAAGAGGGGAGCTCTGTTCAAGCCTTGCCCTGCTACAAAAGGGGGACTCTGTCCATGCCTTGCCCTGCTACAAAGGGGTACTAAGTCAAGCCTTGCCCTGATGTCAAGAGGGAACTCTGGCGTTCCATAGTGCCACTGCCAGGTGACCTGTTACCAAGTTTTAACTTACCTTATTGTTAATTCTTGCACATATTTACATATTGTTACTCATAAATGACAACAATCTTGGAAATGTATGTTATCATCTTATAAATCATATATTTTAAAAAATATAATAAAAATAGCTAAACATTTTGAAAGCTGTATGCAATTTGCTAGAGATGGGGGGGGGAGTATTTGAAACAAACAAACCCACCCATAATTTGATGGGACTGACACAAGATCCTTGATATGAGTCTTTTCAGCCAAGGCACTGCCATTTGTGAAAATTGCTGTATAATGAAGCTTCCTTATGAAGCTTATCTAAATGCTGATGTTTAATCACCAGAGACAGATTCACATGTTAAGAATCATGTTCTGGGAATGTACTACTTATGGAAGATTATGATAAGGTTTTCCCCTGCACAGTTGTGTCCGACTCTAGGGGCCGGTGCTCATCTCCGTTTGTTAGCTAGAGAGCCAGCGCTGGCCGAAGACGCTTCCGCGGTCATGTGGCCGGCATGACGTGCGTGGAACGCTGTTACCATCCCACGGAAGTGGTACCTGTTTATCTACTTGCATTTGCATGCTTTCAAATTGCTAGGTTGGTGAGAGCTGGGGCGAGTGCGGGAGCTCACTCCGTCACACGGTGCTCAGGTCTTGAACCGCCGACCTTCCGATCGACAAGCCTGGCGTCTTAACCACTGAGCCATCGTGCCCCTTTCTCCCTCTCATAGAAGCAGCTTTTTGCACATAAAACAGTAGTACAGTAGTAGTACAGATGGCTGTAGTATAGTTTCCCAGTTTTCTGCCTTTGTTACAAGCACAGAATTTTGTTAAAGGGTTCAGCAACAGTCATGTGACCACTGGTCAATTGGCAGGCTGAAAGGGTAGATGTTAGAAAAGCCATAACCCATGCAGTTTCTTATAAATATGGTTATGAGTCCAGACTTTGCTTCCTTGGTACAATCAGAATATAAGCTGAAATAAAATGAGGATCATTGCTCCAGAATATGTAGATCAGCCCGCATGGCTAACATGGCAGTCTTCTCTGAGCTAGAAGAGTAACATGCCAAGATCCCCCCTTACCTTGCCCCCAATCTCAAAAGTTCTTTGCTTACTTGAAGGGAATTATTTTTAGGCAACAACTTACATCTTGGCCAACATCTGGAGGTGACCACAGAGATCCTTGCTACAAACCCAATGACGGATGTTATGAGTTGTGATAACATATTAATCATATATAACATAATAACATATTAACCCAGATCATGGCATCTGGTCCCATCACTTCCTGGCAAATAGAAGGGGAAGAAATGGAAGCAGTGACAGATTTTATTTTCTTGGGCTCCAAGGTCACCGCAGACAGTGACTGCAGCCATGAAATTAAAAGACGCTTGCTCCTTGGGAGGAAAGCTATGGCAAACCTAGACAGCATATTAAAAAGCAGAGACATCACCTTGCCAACAAAGGTCCGTATAGTTAAAGCTATGGTTTTCCCAGTAGTAATGTATGGCTGTGAGAGTTGGACCATAAGGAAGGCTGAGCGCCGAAGAATTGATGCTTTCGAACTGTGGTGCTGGAGAAGACTCTTGAGAGTCCCTTGGACTGCAAGGAGGTCAAACCAGTCAATCCTAAAGGAAATCAACCCTGACTGCTCATTGGAAGGACAGATGCTGAAGCTGAAGCTCAAATACTTTGGCCACCTAATGCGAAGAGAGGACTCACTGGAAAAGACCCTGATGCTGGGAAAGACTGAAGGCAAAAGGAGAAGGGGACGGCAGAGGATGAGATGGTTAGATAGCATCACCGATGTAATGAACATGAATTTGAGTAAACTCCGAGAGACAGTGGAGGACAGGAAGGCCTGGCGTGCTATGGTCCATGAGGTCACGAAGAGTCGGACACAACTAAACGACTGAACAACAACAACAACAATTAATCAGAGCCTCCTGACAACCTGTGTGTCAGCTAGGTTTAGAGCAGGACTGACCACAGGCTAGCCAATTCTTCACATACCTCTGTGGCCTTATAAGTGTCAAAATTCTCACTGATTCCATGCAACACAGGTTACTCCTACACCTGGAATTCTGTAGTTCCAGGGCTCTTCCATTCTAATCAGGCAGGTATAGAATAGCAGGATCCCAGGCAACTGGCCAATGTTCCTTCATTTTTAATGATCACTAGGAGCACAGGGTCATGCTAAAGGAACTGCTACAATCCGGATGCAAGTAAATGGAAAAGGGGGCAGTAAAGCAGAAATTAATTTTAAAATGCTGTAAGAGAAATTATTTCCTTCAAATACATTTTTTCAAATAATGACAAGATTATTTCATTCTGTTCACAGGCTCTATTTCAACTAGGGTGTGCATATCTTGGGTGGGAATATGGCAGAGTCCAATAGACAGGTGGGTGTGGTTTCTAATTTTATTTAGCCCCCACCCCAAATAATTTCTCCATCTGTAACAGCATGATACTTTAAAAGAGAAAGAAAACAGAAACAAGAGTGGAGTTTATCCAGAGTTGCAGCAGGAGTTCCTAGGGGTACATAAAAATGCCCCTGTGGCCCATATTATTTATGCTTTTGTGCTGCTAAATTCCCTTCTCATCCCAATGGACTACAGCACTGGGGCAGTGAACTCCTGGAGCCAGGCTGTAGTCATGCTCTTTTAAGGTAGGCTAATGGAGTGAGATGATGCTCAATATAGGCTTTATGAAAGCTTTTTTATATTGTACTCCCTGGTTTGAACCACAGCATGTCCACCCCATAGAAGGCAGCTCGTGCACTGTACCAGACCCACCAAATCATTCCACAAGGCCTCTTACCTACTCCTGGACTGTTACTGTCTCTACACTTGTACTTACTGTTTCAGAGCCTGAGCACAGTTCACATGTTGCCTGAAGATTCAACATATGTCCACTCTGCAACAGCATTAAGTGAACCAAGCTGAGTGCCAATGACTGAACAGCAGGACAAGTAACAGACCATGAACTCATGGCATACAAGGAAGGCCACCTCTACTCCACAAGATCTTTAATAATGATCAGCCTTCCTCAACCTGGCATCTTCAAATGTGATGGATCACAACTCCCATCACTCCAGCCAAGATAGCCAAATTATCTTAAGACAATGAGAGTTGTAGTCCCGACCCCATCCAGCCCTTCCAGAGGGTGCCAGGTTGAGAGAGTGTGTTGTACACCCCTGCCTAAAAGTAATTCAAGCAGCCTCAGGTCCAATTAGGAAATTCCAATTAGAAGACAGATTATAGTATATTAGAGACCAACTGATTTTCATATAGATTCTATAAATGAAAGGTTTTCATGAGATGTTGTGTCCCCATACGTTTTGCTATTACAATTTATGTATGTGTCCGTATCTCTTATAAGGGGTTAGTTTAACCTCCGGTTTGCTAGTAAAACTGAATTACTGTGTCGCGAAATGATGCATGTCTAAAAAGTGTGTCACAACATGAAAAGTTTGGAAAGCTTGTACCTAGAAGATTTTGGCCTGCCAAATTAGCAAGAATGACCCTTTCACAGCTCTGTTGCTGCAACTATGGCATACTGAAACTCTTTAACTAATTAGGATTTTTCTCTACTGTATTTTTATGGTCTGGATAAGAATCTGGGGTCCAAGTGTACGTTCTTCCTGACTGAGCGGCAAATGCACTATCAGTAAATTGAACTTTGCAAAATTACATGTACGTATCCAGTGGTCATAGTCTTGTGACACCATGTAGCTGGGTCTTGGTTTTTATATGAAACATACGTTTTTAATGTTTTATCAATGTAAAAAACATGTCGTTTTGAATGTGTTTATACCTGTTTGTAGAAAAGCCAATCAAAAGCTGATTCCAAAATACAAGATTCCAAGATAGAATCCAGTCCCCATATACTCCCTTTTTCATGGAGAAAGACAAAATAATTTTGTCTCAGAGTTTAAAATTTGCGATACTTCATGCTGTAAATAATTGATGGCTTCTGCAAGACTAATTTATCTTTCCTTCAACTTTGCTATCTGTTGTTGACTAAATCCAGTTGATAGAGGGTATGTTGAACTATGGTTTTGTGTGGCAAAGGGTGAGAAACCTTCTGCTGAAATCTGCAACTATCTGTAGGCCAAAGAGGGTGTAATAGCTTTTGGTTCAAAGTAGACTAGCTTTTAACCCTGTCCATTCAGAGGATTCTTTGGTGATCATATATACTCTCATAATTGAACCAAAGGTTCAAGTTTTTATAGTCTTGCCCTAAATTTTTTGATTCAGTGCAAAAATTGGGAAAACTGGATGCCTTGAAATAATTCACAAACATTGGACTTTTGCTCATAAAGAGAAGATTAAGGCTAATTTGTTACCATAGGATACCGTGCTGCTCTTCTACTCCATTCTGATTTAAGTACTACCCTATACCATCTCCCATTTCAGCTGGCATTGGCACCATGGTATCAATGGAAACCCTGACAAAGCAACGCTGCATGTGGCCTAGAGATTAGTGGGAATCAGAACCTTTTCACCTGGGCAATCATTGGAATATGTGTATGAAAGTGCACTGCATTGTGTTCAGTGGGGTATGCCTCCTGATGAACGGATATAAAATTGCAGTTCAAGTTTTATATATACTATGGGATATGTGATCGTGGATTGATGGTTTCTGGCCGCCTAGATATAACACTGACTTGTTCAGATTAACCTATGGATTTTAAGTCCCTGTACAGTAGGTACTGTAGCACAAATTATATACAGTATTATGTAAATGGACTGTGCAATACTGATGAAAATTTTCTTTTGATAAGAGGCTGATATTTCCATGTGATTGAATGTGGAGCAGTTGGTTGCTGCACACGTATTCACTGCACCCCCCTGCAACAGTTGTGTCACTACCAAAAATAGAAGAACAGGGACTATTTTGGGAGTGTTGTTTCCTAATGGAAAGAGACAAGGAAAGAGATCACAGAAGTGTGGCTTTCTTATTCCTTTCCTTTCTTTTTCCTTTTTAATCATGCTTGGTTCAGTAATTTTAAGAAACAAATAGAATAATTGGTATATTGCTGCTGTGTCGATATTTGTAGCAGATTAGAAATAAGCCTTGTGATAAATTTGTCATTTTATATTTGCATTGTTCCTATAAAGAAAAGTAGACTTAGTTGGGCATGGACAAATGTGGTATTCCTGTGAGCCCTGCCATCTTTAAAAGTTGAATAATGAATGGGCTGCATTCCAGAATAGACGTATCTGGATGCTTTCTTGCGTGTAGCCTTGCTTGCATCAAGCAAGAATCCTCTCTATGGTCAAATTCCATTATATCGTTGTTATTGTTCATTTCATTTTAAGATTCAGGCAATTATTTTATTACCAAAGAGAAGCTATCATAAATGTCATAGATGCTTAGGAACACTTGTTTTCTCAAACAATAAATTTAATATTTATTTGTATTTTGGTTGTGGATTGTCATGGTATTTTGCAGAGCCATATAGTGAAAGGGACAGATTCCTTTCCCAAGGAGTGGAGCCTTTAGGCAAGGTTTAGAAAAGGGAACTACAGGTGAACATATCTAAATTTTGCTGATATTGTTGCTGAAAATGTGGTGGTAAAAAGCAAGTTGACACTGTAATACTAAAAAATAGGTGGAGGCATCAGAAGGAGACGAAATAGGGTGTCTTGAGGTCAAGAGAACTTATATTTCTGAATGAACATATACTCTGAATTACTGTTATAAACAATTAAATGAGTTTCTGTACTAAGTATGCATGTCATAATGGGCTGATTTAACATACACAGATGCACAGTTGATCATTTGACCTGGCTGATAACATTGTAGTTGCTGTTAAAAGATGGAATAGACCTTCCATTTTGCTCTGCTGAAATCTTTTGGCCTTTCCTGCAGAAATGGTATCATAACTTAAACTGGGTTTGCCAACATGGCATCCTCCAGGTATGGATTTGAAATTCCACAATTTCCAGCCCTTCTGGAAGCCCATCATTATCTGGAGAATACCTGGTTGGGGAAGTTTGGTCTAGGCCTTCTTAAGAACAACCCCCAAACTATAAATATTTGGCAATAATTTGGAGGGATAAAAAAGGCCTTCTAACTATTAAATTTAATATCTGAAGGTATTCTTTAAAGTGTTCCTGCAGTAATCCTTATTTTCTTCCTTCCTCTAGCATTCCCGTGGTTTGGCATGGATATTGGTGGGACCCTTGTTAAACTGGTCTACTTTGAACCAAAAGACATCACAGCTGAAGAAGAGCAGGAAGAAGTGGAAAACCTGAAAAGCATCAGGAAGTATCTGACTTCCAACACAGCCTATGGTAAAACAGGGATCCGAGATGTCCACCTTGAGCTGAAAAACTTGACTATGTGTGGACGTAAAGGGAATCTCCATTTCATCCGTTTCCCAAGCTGTGCTATGCACAGGTTCATACAGATGGGGAGTGAAAAAAACTTTTCCAGCTTGCATACCACACTTTGTGCCACTGGAGGCGGAGCTTACAAGTTTGAGGAAGATTTCCGAATGGTACGTGAATTTACTTTGTCTTGATTCAGGAGCACTCCTACTCCCTGTGGTAATCCTGCCAGATCAAATACAGGGGAGTCATCTTTATATTTGTCACATCAAACCAGTAAACCCACTTTTCAGCTTAAATACATTAATTAAGAGGAGCATTGTACTGCACTCTGTCTTTTGCAGTGACTGGCATTGATACTGTAAGCATGTACTTTTATCACAGACTTCACACACCTAGGGGGCACTGGGGCAGGGGGTGCTGTTTTGTCACGTCAGTATTTGTGCTATGCCGAGACTTTATGTTTTGTATTTTATTTGCATTAGAATTGTGATAAACCCTTGATACCAAAACTTTGTCCATCTAAACCACACAGCTATCAGCCTTGTAGTGCTGTTTCCCAGCAGGCTAAGCCTCTTGGTTTGCAGCCCCAGAAGGCAAATTGGGAAACCTGTCCTATGAATGGTGGGCTTTTTCCGGCTTGATGATTCAGAAGTGATTCAGGGTGAGCCTACAAACCTGAACTGCATTGTAAGACCATAGCTTTTCGTTTCTTTTCTTTTAGTGTTGGTTAGGTGGCTATACTTCTGTTTCCAGAAACTGAGCCTTACTAACCTCAACATTAAATGATTTATTGTGTTGTGGAGTCCTTGGTGCTCTCTGAGCCTTGTTGTTTTCTTGCAGACGTTTCATTGCACTGAAGATGTTGCCTAGCCTGGCAATGAAACGTCTGCAAGAGAACAACAAGGCTCAGAGAGCACCAAGGACTCCACAGTTCAACCCTGAGCTACAAATATTCTCTTCGATTGGATTTATTGTGTCTCTGCTATCATTTTAGAGAAGATGACAGTTTTTGCTGGTTTCCCCCAAATAAAAGAAAATAGAATTCTCTCCATGGGTGCAAGGGTAAATATTGCTTTTAAAGGAAGCTGTTGTATTTGGGGATTTCTTACATTTGCTTTGAAGCCCTTAGTGCAGGGCTTTCCAAAGTGCCGCCGCTGGCGACACACCTGGCGGTGGCGCCGCGCGTGCACGGTGGCGGCGCGGGGGGGCGTGCGGCGGTGCGCGCACGGCGGCGGTGCGGGGGGGCGTACGGCGGCGGCGGGGGGTTGTGTGGCGGCGCGCGCACAGCGGCGGCGCAGGGGGGCGTGCGGCAGCGGCGCGGGGGGGCGTGTGGAGGCGCGCGCACAGCGACGGCGCAGGGGGGCGTGCGGCGGCGCGCGCATGGTGGCGCGCGTGCGTGCGCACAGCGGCGGCGCAGGGGGGCGTGCGGCGGGGGGCGTGCGGCGGCATGCACGTGCATGGCGGCCGCCGTGCACACACGCGCCCCCGCTTCCGGGTGATGTGGTGACACACCACGCTGTGTGTGGCGACACACTTTTGTGTCACGACACACAGTTTGGAAAGCTCTGCCTTAGTGGGAAATCTCTGGCTCTCCAAAGAGTGCTGCTGAGCTCCAGCTTCTAACATTGTTCACCACTGACCAACATCTCCTGTCTTATCGTTATTGTCAAAAGTTTAGATTGTAGATTCCTTGAAGCAGGAATGAAAAGTTACAGTGAGAACTCAACAATTGTATGCCTTTTGTTGAGTATGCCGACAGTTTACAGTGTTCAGTATGTTTCTCATACCGGCTGTTAGCCTGAGGCATAAGGTGAGGCAAGGCAGGTAAGGCGAGACTTGTTGTGTATCTTTTGTGTGGGGGGGTGTAGCATGCCACTGGAGATTAGGTAACTCAAGCACACACACTCCCCCCCCCCCAAGTTGCTGTGTTTCATGTTTCCTAAGGCATCCACAGGCACCTTTGTTTGAAATGGAATAGCTTAAACCTATCCACACTTTTTAGCCTTTATTAATCATCCACAAAAACCCCAGCCATAGGTTTCAAATCGTACATCATTCACCACCGGTAATGAATGGAGCACTCAACAGCAGGGATGGTAACAGAGCTGTGTAACTGAAGCAGCCCATGTGCAGAGTTTTGTGATCTTAGTGCTGATTCAGTTATGTATCGTTTGTGTATTATACATGTAATCTATATAAAATGTAGGGGTGAGAGAAGGTCATGGGAATCCGAAAGCAAGCCAATTGTGCCTCTTTGTATTCTGTTTATTAGTTTACCCAATTTTGAAGTATAACCTTCATCTAATCTTAATATTCCAATCAAGACTGGTAAGCCCTTCTGCTGCTCAGTATGACTTATATTTAGAAATGCCACATGTTTCTAACCCAGGTCATTAGGTGAATGGTTAAAAACTTGAATGTACAACCCATTGATATAGGATTTAGCTTATAAAAGAATTGGAAACCTCTTCAATTCTACAGCCTTAAAAAAAACCCATAATTTGAAAAATGGTTTCATTTTATGAAATCACCCTGGAGGACCATGAAATGTCCTGAAATGTTAGCTGTAGTTATGTTGAAAATAAATTGCAATGCAACTACAAATTACAAAATCTGGTTAGGTTTTCACATTTAACAGATTGCTGATGTTACAACTGCATGTTGAAGCTGTGTTATTTTTAAGAATTGGAAATGATTTGAGGATGTTTTCTATAATATACACCTTTTTTAAAAATCACATCACTACTTCTTGCAAAACATGTTATGCAGGTTTTTTGAAATGATTGACCAGAGTTAAAACTGGAATGAGTGGAGTATGATCCCTCTTTCAAAACATCTTCAACTTTTTGGCCTATGACCTGAATAGTGAGACCTCATAAAAGTAATACTAAAAAAAAATATTGTCCTAATTCTCAGAAACATAACACAGCCTGACCAGGTAAATACACTTGTTGTCAGCCAGACAGATAGCACGCTTGACTTGACACTTCCTGTGTAAATAATCCTTTAGTACTCTATTGGGTAATTCAAACAGTACAAAGTCTTCAGCCGAACAGTTTTCAACTTTCAGCTGATTTTTCTGCTGTGACAACGAGTTTTAATTTATTAACTTTTCTTCCAGATTGCTGACCTCCAGCTTCACAAGCTAGACGAGTTGGACTGCCTGATCCAAGGTCTTCTCTATGTGGATTCTGTTGGCTTCAATGGCCAGCCGGAATGCTATTATTTTGAAAACCCCTCAGCACCTGAGCGGTGTCAGAAAAAGCCTTACTGCCTCGATAACCCCTTTCCTATGTTGCTAGTTAACATAGGCTCTGGGGTCAGCATCTTAGCAGTGTATTCCAAAGACAACTATAAGAGAGTTACAGGGTCCAGGTGAATATACTATCTTCCTAAAAGAATGTTTTCCTGATGAAAAGACTCTCAACTCATTATTAAGCTGGGAATTGGGATCCAACAACACAATAGCTGAATCTGGGATTTGCATTTTGGTTGTGGCTTTGGCACTATGAGCAACAATATACACATTTATGCATGAATATTAAAGAAAAGGTACCTTTGTGGAATAGGTGGAATAATCAGCCGTTTTAGTTAAGACCCCAGAACTGTTAGCTAATACAACTGAGCAAAACCTTTAGACAAATATAACTAAAAAATCCAAAAATCACTGAAATCAACAACTTGTTATACTTTCAAGTTTCAAGGCCCTGAAAATATATTCTCCTCAAATCTCAAATTTGAGATCTTCCCCTGCCCTGTGTATTCCAAGTAGGTGCTTTATGAAACAAGTGAAAAATATGATGTTTTATTAGATTGAGGATGAGGATAATAGGGAAGGGAATCTAATGGCTAAGAGCTAGTTAATTTTATTTTAAATTACTTTTATTCAAGACCTGTAAAATTATAAGAGTAGAATCAATATTCAGACTAATCTAAAAGAAGAGATTCCAGCAGGCACTGCTGTCCCAATTCCCAGCTTTTAATGATGCCATGTACCTCTTTACCTCTTTATTGTAATCATTCTTCGGAGAAATTGTGAAAAAGAAATAGCCTTGATTCATATGTAACTCTAAATCCGGATGGGTGATTTTAATTATGTCTGCACTGCAGTCCCAGATTTTGTTTGTTGTTAGTTGTTAGTCTGTATCACACAAATTGGATGGACTGCAATGTTCTTTCTCTTTCTCCAAACCTCTCCCCTTAGCACCTCAGTTTCTATTGGGATTTTTTTGTTTGTTTGTTTTGCTTCTAAGATTAGTAGTGCAGCTGGAGGGTGCACCTACAGGCTGCAAAACAAAAAAAAGTATTGAGGACTGCATGCAGGCCATGGGTGTCTATCCTTACTTTTAACCATGGGTTTAACACTGTAGGAATGAGCAGCAGCAAGCCATCTTGCTCCTCCCCCTCCCCCCTTTGCATTTTTCATCTGGAACAGTACAGGTAGTCCTCATTTAGCAACTGCTTCGTACAGCGACTGTTCACAGTTACGACGGTGCTGAAAAAGTAACTTCCATTATAATGGAAATATCAACATGAATTCAATTTTCTAATTATTGTAATTACTGCTTCCAGCCAACATGTTTGATAAAGCTTTAAAACGCTTTATTTTAAAATACAGAAGAAATGAAGTTTTCTGCTTAGAATTCTCACATCACAGTCATGTACATTTTGAGAGAAAGAAACTAGCAACTTACATACAGAAATATCTAGCCTATGCACATTTTTTTTTGTACTCTTAACCAGACCCACTTTCCAGCTAGGAACCATTCAAACAAGATACTTAGATAATGGAAGCAGCATTGAGGATCCCTCCTGCACTACATTTTAGAAGATGTTGGTTAGTCCAGTAGAATCCGCTCTCTAACTTTAAGCAGGCAGCATGCATATCATTTTTGGAAGGAGGGGAACAGAGAGATGAAGTTTCTTCAAACTGAAGAATAAAGCTTCAAAGTAAAGAAAATGTATGCTGCCTGCTTAGAGATAAACAATTATTTCAAAATGTTTAGTTTTAGCAGGAACTTATTGAAAATCTGCTCTATAATGTTACTGACTGAAGCGTGGCATCTGAAAGGGAATGAAATATGCACAGGTGAATAGATTCATAATGCAAAGAAGTGGATGTCACTTAAGAGAACAGTTGGCTATAAGGTTCTGCATTTTTGTATGTTTCATGTTGCCTGCTCTCACTGAGATGAGAAACACTGCCCAAATCAAGCCTATACAATCATCCACCCTACTGCCTACTGTTTTCCTCACCTGTGCAAGCAGCCTCAGCGCCTAGCTGAATAAAGGAGGCACCCGGATTCTTTCATAAAATAACCAGTGTCACAATCATAGAAGTATATCTAGATATATTTCACTGCAGCCATTAAAATGAGAGACTGAGGAACCTCAACCCATCAAGCATTTGAAATGATACCTTTCGCCTTCTAGTCTTGGTGGCGGTACATTCCTGGGTCTCTGTTGTTTGCTGACTGGCTGTGAGACCTTTGAGGAAGCTCTAGAGATGGCAGCTAAAGGAGACAGCACCAATGTTGATAAGCTGGTGAAGGATATTTATGGAGGAGATTATGAACGGTTTGGTCTTCAAGGATCTGCTGTCGCATCAAGGTACGTATGGACGAGTCACAAGAATGCGAGTTCTGTGCCTTCTATTTATATGTTTATTATTCAGCAATAGCATATTGCTTCATGCTAATCCAACCACCATCCCCAACTTGTTATAGGCACATTCATTTTAAGAAGATGCTGGTAGGTGGAAATCATTTCTCCCCCTTCAAATCTAGATCACTGCTCACACCTATTATTAAGAACTTGTTTTAAATAAATGTTCTCTGTTGAAATCAAAAGTGATAGTGTTCAGGCTGCTGGTTTCAATTGTTTTAACAAGTGCTCAGTCTACTTCTCTGATTCAAACAGTGTCCTCCCAGACCAGCATTTCTTGGGGGAATAAAAGTCCGCCAAGTTCAACTACTTTTGCATTTAATACTGTATATAGTTAGTTCATCCAATGTAATATAATTATGGAATACAAGGTATAGTTATGTATAAAACACGCAAAGGGAGTTAGTAATTCAATCTGGTCCATTCAGTTAATTGATTGACTTGTTTATAATACCTCTTCGCTTTTAAGATATACAGTATTGCCTTTATTTTAATCTCACCGGAAAAAAACCCAGATCATCTTCACACCAGATTGCAAATAACGGGGGCCTCCAATCATTAGGGGATGATAAGCATAATTTGAATTTTGAGAACGCATGGTAGGCGCTCCTGCAAAATGACTGCTGGGTGTAGGAGTTTGTCCATTCATAAAATGACTCCCATAAGGACATGATCACATGTTACCTCTTTATCAGAATGTTCATGATTATTCCTCTTATTCTCTTTTCTGGGCAAGTGGACATTCCTCCAAATAAAGCAATAGATTGCACCCAAGGAAATCTTGAAAATAAAGTTCATAGTAGAAGGTGGGGCTTTGCAACAGGTCAGGTTCCGTTTTTAATTTTACAGCTATAGGGATAGAGATAGATGAGTCCTGAAAGAACAGGTGAGGGATAGATCGTCATGGAGAAAATCTGTGTGGTCACTAGGAGTCAAAAACAACTTGATGGCACATAATCAATCGAGGTAGATATGTGAGTGAGTGTATGTGTGTGTGACACCACACACTTTTAAAATAAGTAAGCTTAATTGTGGGGTAGGGAACCTGGTGGGTGCCAAGGATCTCTATAGTCACATCAGCGTCTCAGGTACCACATTGGAGTCCCAGGGTTATAGTATCCAATGTTTCAACTGTCTGCTTCTGTCAAAATCCTTTTGTTAATCCTTAAAGCATCATAAGATTACTATTTATTATACATGTTTTCTTAATCGTGTGTATCTACAGGCTGACAAAAAGAGGGGTGTGTTTTTTTCAATTGGAATATAAAAATTGTAAGGAAGTAATGCTAGTTTATTCCAAATAATACAGGTAGTCCTTGCTTACCAACCGCTCATTCAGTGACCATTTGAAGTTACAACGGCGCTGAAAAAGGAGACTTATGACTGGTCCTCAAAATTGTGGCTGTTGCAACGTCCCCACAGTCGCACGATCGCAATTCAGGCACTTGGCAACTGGCACACATTTACAATGGTCGCAGCATCCTGCAGTCACATGATAGCCATTTATGACCTTCACAGCCAGCTTCCTACTAGCAAAGTCAATGGGGAAGCTGGCAGGAAGTCGCAAGTTGCGGTCACGTGATGTTGTGCCTAATGACCCTCAGTGATTCACTTAACCACCACAGCCAGAATGGATGAACTGACATAAGTCAAGCGCGGTCACGTGATGTTTCACTGTGCAACCATGTTGCTTGATGGTCCTAATTGCAGTCAATAAGTGAGGACTACCTGTAGTTGGAATTGATCAGTTCTTTATATTTGTACGTGAGTGTGTCTTTTGCTTCCTGAATAAATGACTTAGATATATCTATATATCCCAGACAAACTCTTTAAAACATATTTTTAGAAACCTTGGCCTTTCTGAAAAATATAAGAAAGATCACATCCTCTAGTATTATCACACAGTTTCGGCAACATGATGAGCAAAGAAAAGAGAGAGACTATCAGTAAAGAGGACCTGGCAAGGGCAACTTTAGTCACCATCACCAATAACATTGGCTCCATTGCTCGGATGTGCGCCTTGAATGAGGTGAGACCATGTTTGTTAGCAAGCTTTCAAAACTGCATTTGGGTTACTAAAAGGATTTGGGTCTTTGGTTTATATACTTTGTCCCATCAATGAAAATACTGAACAAACCTTTAAAGCATGTTATACTATCATATGAACTGACTCTACAGGTTTTTTTTAAAAAGAGACTAAAATGATAAACTTTTATAGATAGTGTGTCTTCACTAAGTAGTTCAGAACTTCACCTAAGGATGATCACAGTTGCTGAGATTTCTAATACTTTGGGACTGTAAATGGAGTTCTGTATTTGCTCAAGGTTTACCTTTCAGATGTGCTCTTATGTTTGAAGCCTCCAATATTTACACTGAAAGCACGTGGACCACATTTACTTAATGGGAGGGTCATTGTTATTGAGGAAGCATAGTCGGTATGACTTGTGTATGTTATTTGGTCCAATGGGCTGAATTCTTTCCAATCTACATTTTGGAATCTTTGTTTTAGTGGCAGTGCCATAACAACAATTAAAAAGAGCTATATACCTTCTAACTTGTACTTCAGCCATAGTAGAGAGAAACTATACAACCTTTTTAAGGTAAAGCCATAAGAATACCTGTTTATAAAAGTGGTATAGCTTTATTTGATCATGACTATATCAGGGCACTTTAAAGGTATGTGTGGTTAACCCTACAATGATTGGGAACCTTCATCAGTTGAGGCTTCCTTCCATCCTCCCAAGCTCCCAGATCTTCCTCAGTGAGGAGCAGCTCAAAACAGGTTTTCCCTGCTCCTGGTGCCTGGAGGGGACTTGTCCCTAGGAGCCCGATGATGTCTGCAGGAGAGGAGAAGTTGGAGCTTGGCTTCCTCCTCAGAGATACCACTAGCGCCTATAAGTTGATATCAACTGATACCTTTGCTAGAATATTGAATTGGATGTGGGAGGTCAGACTCAGTTTCAACTATAAAGCTCAGTAATTCTTCAAGCAAATTGCCATTGGCATAACCTATCCCAGACAATTACTGTTAAGCCAGAAGTAGACCTTATGTATAATAGCAACTTATCCTACTGCCCACTGGTAACACCTAGTAGCATGCAGGTACAATCTATTGTCTCTCTATGCCATTTTTCAGGTCAAAGATAGCAAGGGAATATATGACAAGAGGAAGGAAGGTGCAGGGCAACATCTGGCATACTGTCAAATAGTTGAATGGTTGAGTAGGTTAGGTGAAAT
The DNA here is from genome assembly GCA_023362775.1 of Charina bottae. Lineage (NCBI taxonomy): Eukaryota > Metazoa > Chordata > Lepidosauria > Squamata > Charinaidae > Charina > Charina bottae. Next base: position 5,427,434 of record JALMGJ010000044.1, on the reverse strand, counting down.
GCAGGTGTAGGATATTAGTATATCAAACTGAGGACCTGTTTCAGTTGCTTCTATGCATTGGTGACTGTAAACTTTTAATATTCCTGAATATTTTACATAGAAATATCAGTGGAAGCCTCTGCAATAATAAGTGGTCCTGATCTTCCTCTTTGCTTTCAGCTTCTTTACAGTGTTGCCTTGTGGCATGGAGTTCAAGCAGCATTGTACAGGGCTATCAAAGCATAGAGAGTTAACTGCAATAAGCAACACAGCTATCATTTAATATAAAGAGACATAGTAGTGAGAACTCTTAATGTGACCTGTTTAGCTTTGAAAGATGATTATTGTTGTGAAGACTTGTGAGAACATACGTGAATGGGATTCTCTATATTTCAGACAAATTATACATTCCTGTTACTATCTAATTTCTGTTCTGGCAGCAGAGATTGACTGCAATTTTAGATATGCATTCTGGTGATATTTGAATCCCACCAAATTTTTGCCAAAGTATGGAATTCACAAGACTATTGCTCATTTAAGATAGTCCTCTGAATCCTGGCTTCGAGCTCTTGCCTAATAATTTGCAGCTGTTCGCATAATAAACTGTTAGCAAGTTTAATATGATATCCAGGTTGGCAAATTGGGAGCCTTTAAAAAATAGTTTCTAGTTTTGATTTGTAGGACAGATGGAATTTTGCTGATTTTGCAGTTGTGGCAGACTATGGTTTGCGCTTATGCTGGTCTATGACCATAATAAAAATTTGATTTGATTTGATTTGATTTGATTTGATTTGATTTGATTTGATTTGATTTGATTTGATTTGGTGGTTTGTGCTAAAGTGAGGCTGTATGAAATAACTGAGCAGAGTACAAATGAACATGTGGCTTGCATTTTCCAAAATACAATTGGGAGAAATCTAAATTAAGCTTATGCCTTACCATACATAGTTAGAATCCATAATGTGAAAATTGTGAGAACTAGTCTGTGTAACATCTTAATTCCATAGTTATTTCACTTCAGAAAACTTTTAAGTGGGGTCTGAACACAAAGATACTGCCTTGCATGTTGTTGCTGTTGTTTTTCTAATGCACCCAAATAATGAATCCACCTAATAATCCCTCATTAGGCCAAAAGTGGTGACTCTAATCTTCCCATTCCTTTTAATGTATAGTATTAAAAGTGTTCAAAAGTATTAACTATAACATTCTTATTCCAAGGAAGTTTCTCAAACAGTATTTTTACTGTTTTTATAGTAATTAAAAGCATGAGCCATGGCCAAATTAAACCGGATTGCAGAGAATGCACTTAGTTGACAAGAAAAACAAGCTTAAAATATGCATGATTAACACTAAGCTTTGTCATAACTTGCAGTGATTACTAAAAGAACCTGATGCTTGTTTAGCTACCAAGCTTGAGTGATAATTAATTTTTCCTTCTTTAAAGGTGAAATAGTATTATCAAAATAAGGCTTTCACCACAATTAATAGTGAATTATTCTTCCAAATGTTGGTGAATTTCAGAATAGCCTTATTATCAAGGCAGAACAGAATAAAAATGTCATATTTCTGATGTGGTTTTATCTTTTCCTTCTGTTTTTCTGGTAGAAGTTCATATCCTTGCCATAAGCACTGGTAGAACTAACTTCTAGGCCAGAGTTTTCCAAACTTTTCATGTTGGTGACACACTTTTTAGACATGCATCATTTCATGACACACTCTTAACAGCAGGGCATCATTTTGCGACACTCTTACAGCAGGGCATCATTTCGCGACACACTCTTACAGCAGGGCACAAGGCAGACACTAGGACCTGCGCAGAATCACAGCAGGTTTGGAGGCAGCAAGGCACAAGGCAGGCACTAGGACCTGTGTGGAATCACAGCAGGTTAGGAGGCAGCAAGGCACAAGGCAGGCACTAGGACCTGCACGGAATCCTGGCAGGGCTCGGAGGCAGCAGCAGCTGCGACACACCCAGACAGTGCAGCCGACACACTAACGTGTCCCGACACACAGTTTGGAAAGCTCTGTTCTAGGCAGTCTTCCCCTACCTATGCACCTTCCAGACTTCCTCAACTCATGGCTGTTACTGAGAATATGGAGAATTGGAGTCTTCACGTCTGGAAGGCACCTAGAGAGAGGAAGACTATCATAGGGTTTTGTGTGTATGTGTGGTGGTGGTGGTGGTGGTGGTGCTATATTGGAGTTCCAGTACATGCCTGGAGATTCCTTTCCTTCCTTTCCCTCAAACATTTTCTATTCATTTCAGTGATTACCATCACTGCCAGCAACAAAATAAAATTAACTTTAATCTGGCACTAACCATTAGTCCATGATGAGAACACAATTATCTCTATGCAGTATCAGTGAAATGCATGGAGACTCTGTGGCTTGGTGAAACTCAGACCTTAACATGATATTTATCACATTTTTTCAACACTTGGGGTATTCCAGTAGCAGAAATGTCTTAATGCAGAGATATAAGTACAGTATATTGAATATGATTCAGTGCTTTAGCACCGATATGGTTAAAAAATCACTGTTTTTATAAACATTTCTCTAGAATGCCCTAAACTATTCATGTGTTATTTAGATGACCCATTATTTTTAGCGATAAAAATTAAGTACTTACTGGATATATATAGCCGGAATCTCTTCCAGATGACCCATCAGTAGAACATTTATCAATGAAAAAATTGTCAGCCCTATGTCAGGTTATTTAGAAAGAAGCCCTATTAGTCCTGCATAATTATTCTTCACAGTTCATTGATGTGCTAGAGATTACTATCATAATCTATAGAGCAGAGCTTTCCAAACTGTGTGTCGGCTGCAGTGTCTGGGTGTGTCCTAGCTGCTGCTGCCTCCCAGCCCTGCCAGGATTCCGTGCAGGTCCTAGTGCCTGCCTTGTGCCTTGCTGCCTCCAAACCTGCTGTGATTCTACGTAGGTCCTAGTGCCTGCCTTGTGCCTTGCTGCCTCTAAACCTGCCCTGCCAGGATTCCACGCAGGTCCTAGTGCCTGCCTTGTGCCTTGCTGCCTCCAAACCTGCTGTGATTCCGCACAGGTCCTAGTGCCTGCCTTGTGCCTTGCTGCCTCCAAACCTGCCCTGCCAGGATTCCACGCAGGTCCTAGTGCCTGCCTTGTGCCTTGCTGCCTCCAAACCTGCTGTGATTCTACGCAGGTCCTAGTGCCTGCCTTGTGCCCTGCTGTAAGAGTGTGTCGCGAAATGATGCCATGCTGTAAGAGAGTGTCGCGAAATGATGCATGTCTAAAAAGTGTGTCACCAACATGAAAAGTTTGGAAAGCTCTGCTATAGAGGCTGGCTAATTTTTTAAAAAACATTTGAGAAATATGTAAGATTATGTGATGGTAAATAATGTATTTGCTATGTGTCAGTGAATAGAATGAGTCTTCAATAAACTTTAAAAAGCAAAAATATTAGGACTGTATAAATTTCTTTTTCATGTTGCTTGGTTTACAGAAAAATGTTGCCTAGGATCAGTTTTTTATCTAAACAAGATTATCCAATTTGGGTTGTTCATCTGAGGTCCTACTGTCAAAACACTAAAGGAATGTTGCAACTTTAAGCGCTGTTGAACAATTTTCTATGCTTAAGGTTGGAAATAAAATCCTTTTAATTACACATAATTCACTTACTTTACTTAAATGTTACAGAATATTGATCGAGTGGTATTTGTAGGAAACTTCTTGAGAATCAACATGGTTGCTATGAAGGTGCTAGCCTATGCCATGGACTATTGGTCAAAGGGACAACTCAAAGCTCTCTTTTTGGAACATGAGGTAAAAACTGTTCAAAAAGAAAAGAAGGCATTATATGTGTTAATATGGTAATGAATCCCTGTGAAAGCTATCATTGTTGGTAATTTTCTCCAGTCTAAATCATGGATGGGAAAACAAATCAATATCTGTTCAAAGACATAAAGCATTTGTTTTAGTAAAGTTACGAGGGCATCTAGTAATATTAGGCAAGAAAGAACATTAGGTTTCATCTAAGTGGGATCCTTCTGCGGATGAAAGACTATTTGACCCAGCAGGGACTATAGAAGCGAGCTCCTATTGGAAAGCAGTAAGGAGGCTGCAATTAATCTGCTTGTCTTAAAACAAGTCCCTTTTTATTCTGTGGGACTTCTGAGTGGACATGTAGGACAGCCCTGGTGTATATGGGGAATTGTAGCTTTACCACACACCTTTTTTTTTTCCCTGCTTGAATTATTCTGGAGATTACCTTTTGCTACATGTTAAACTTGTGAACAAGCTTGTGCTCATGTTTTGGATTGAGTATGCAGATGTCACATACGGCGAATTTGCTGGAAATGTGAATATTTAATCTTTTAATGGATCAAGCAGGATTTTGTTTAAAAACCAGAGGGAAATTTTTAAGAATAACCCCTTTGTGTTCTTTATAATTAGTGCCACGTCTAATATTTACTAACTGGTTGGAGGCATAGAAACGGGGCTAATTCTTTTCTTTGTGACTTCTGTATTTTCTTTTACAGTATCAGTCTGATATTTCTACTTTTGGGGATATTAACCTTAAAAAATATCCCATGTGTTAAATTTGTTGAATATTGCAATAATTTAGTTTGGATCTGCTAACTTCTCCTCCTTGTCAATCATTTTGAAGGGCTATTTTGGTGCCGTGGGGGCTTTTCTAGAACTACTCAAAATGACTGATGATAAATGAGGAAGCTTCTAGAACCTGAGAGTCCGTCAAAGCTGCTTGAAGGATGACAGCTGCTAGGAGGATGGGAAAGAAGCCATGATGGATATTCTACCTGCTGGATTTGTAAATGCTGTAATAATTTAAACTTATTTTAGCTGATCTTTTAAATTTAGGGATGGACATTAACTTCAGACTTTGTACCAGGCATTTTTATGGGGATACAACATTTTTAAGATCAACGAAATGTGCAATGCGGCCAATTTTTATGGATTGTGTCTAAAAAATAGGCACTGAGCAGGAAAAGGACCTAAATTATGAGACACTGGTGGTGGTGGTGGTATTATTATTATTATTATTATTATTATTATTATTATTATTTTCTTCTGGGGTTTACTGATCTAGTGTGATAATGATTCATTTAGTAATCACTCTAGGAGATTTTTTTTAAATCTTTCATGACGTTTCATGATCGCTGTTGGTTTCAAATGAAACTGCAAAGCTGGCATTTAGTGTGAACACTAAAATAATGAATCTTGCTGCCTTCATTCTATTAAACTATGTTCATCTCCTTCATAAATTAACTACCTTTGTTTAGCTGTCCATGTCAGCGGGAATAAGTAGTACTTTTAAATGTGTCATCAAATCTACTGAAAAGAAAGAGAATACCTCAATTTTTCTTGATTATATTTACACATCTTACGAAAACTCATCTATTCAGTACTCATTCACTGTTGTATGGAAATCCTTATTTCTAGTTCTCTTAGCTGAACACATGTGATTATTGAGCAAAAGAAAGGCCTTTCCCCGAAGCATTAGATGAGGTCAGAGTTGTCTGGGAAGGGGGAAATGATACATGTGTGATGATGTCATCACCCAAATAATGTGACTTATGTACATGCATCATGATGTCATTGCATAAGTGCTTCACTGGTACAGTGACTTCATGACTCATATGTCTTCCTTTTGATGTCATTACAGCTTGTAATGGATGCTTCTGGATGAGGTATTAAAACATGTTGTGTAAGTGAATGATCTCTCATCCAGAACAGTAGATGAAATGCCCCTGGACTGCATATTCAAACTGTCTGTGTGTAACTTTCTTTGATTGAAAAAAAAAAGTGAGACACTATCATATACTGTACAATCCAGAAACAGGCTTACTTTATCTTCATTTGTGAGAAGTCAATTTTGAAGGACAGTAATTTTTATGGTAAATAAATACGCACATTGGAAGACTTGTTATGCTACATGTTTGATATATTTAAAATGTCAGACACGTCATTTTTTTGTCCACAGTTAAAAAATCACACTGAGATTAGCCAATGATTAGTGATATTAAAATTATGAACACAGTATTATTTACTGTATTAATCTCTCTTTTTTATTCTGTTGTCACATTCTACAGGGGGCCATCAGGGGACAACATAGTTTTACCGAGCAAATGTTCTCTAGTAATTTGGATTGTTTGGAATACATATTTGATTTCTTTACTTTGGAACCTTCAATACATTAAAACAAATGATTCACTTATCTGGCTGAAATAAAAGTACATTATTATTGTGATGGTTTGTAGTGTATTTGTGGTCTTAAGCAGTCAATCCATTCCCCCCTCCTCCCCCCCCAGTTCTGATTTGATACAATACAGTAGCTAGCATCTATCCTTGTTTTTTCCAATCATTTTTACTTCTCTTCCGGCAAGGCAATTTTGGAAGAAATACAATTCAGAAATTAAAATATATGCTGAAATTATAACAAAAGTAAGTTTCTGGCCTAGGTTTTTGAAATAGGCTTACCTGGATATGTAGTTATTTTGGGACAATCACAGTGACATCTTCAGTAAACTAGTCTTTTTAGTAGTCAATTTTAGGGGTATATACAGTAACTACTGAATGTAGAGTTAGCACAATGACATTTAGTACACTTGTTAAAGAGAAAACTACAGTATTCGGATTCAGACTCCATTCTGACTGTCATATCTGTTTCTAAAGAAGCAAGGAAGAATGTAAAACATGCTATAATGCAATAACATCTTTGAGCATTGAGTTATCAGAACAAAGTGTAGTTATAAACTTGTCTTTCAATCGTTGCTTGACTCTTGTACTCTGATTTCTAGATGGGTAATGGGGAAGGGAACACAGGCATCTGTGGGAGGGTAGGTGACAAAATGTGTGGCTTGGCGTTGCAACACAAACTCTGCTAGTTCAGAACCCCCTGGATCGGCGGTAAGAAAACTGCATATGTACTTAATCAGTCAATTTATATAGCCACCCTACTCAGCACAAGACTCGGGGCAGCATATATCCTCAATAACAGAAGAATCAATAAAAGCCACATAATAAAATATAATCAATGCAATCCAGGGAAGCCACACACACCACTCCTAGATCCAATGCCTGGGGAAAGAACCAGGTCTCTAATGCCTTTTGAGAGGCAGGCAAGCTAGCCAAATCTCAGGTGGGGGGGCGGAATGCTGTTCTAAAGCATAGCTTTCCAAACTGTGTGTCGCAACACAGTACTGTGTTGCCTGCAGGGCCCAGGTGTGTCGCGTGAAAACCCGGAAGCGCTGATGGTGCACTGCCACGCATGCCAGTGGCGGTGGGCCATCAGAGCTTCAGGTTTTCGCGTGGCACACCAGGACACCGCTGCCGTGATGGCGGCGCATGAAAACCCGGAAGCGTCGCGCTGCAGCGGCAGTGGCGCTTCCGGGTTTTCGCGCGCCGCCGCTGCCGTGGTGCTTCTGGGTTTTCGCACGCTGTTGGTGTGTTGCCAACGTGAAAAGTTTGGAAAGCCCTGTTCTAAGGGTGAAAGCAGCAACAGAGACAGCAGAGAAGGTACGCTGGGCTTCTTGTGAAGGTCCTTCTACAGCAGGGAGAGGCATCCAGCTCATCCAAGCACTGGTGGAAAAGGGGAGAGATTTCTCAGGAATCTCATCGATATTCACAACCAGGATGAAGTCTAACATGTCTCTCCTGTACTTTTAACAAGGGCGTGGTGGCTCAGCGGGTAAGACACCAGGCTTGTTGATCAGAAGATCGCAAGTTCAGAGGTTCGAATCCCTAGTCCCGCGTGACGGAGTGAGCTCCCGCACTCGCCCCAGCACATTTGTGCAGTTGTATCCGACTCTAGGGGCCGGTGCTCATCTCCGTTTGTTAGACGAAGAGCCAGTGTTGTCCAAAGACGCTTCCGTGGTCATGTGGCCGGCATGACACACGCGGAACGCTGTTACCTACCCACGGAAGTGGTACCTATTTATCTACTTGCATTTACATGCTTTCGAATTGCTAGGTTGGCAAGAGCTGGGGTGAGTGCGGGAGCTCACTCTGTCACGCGGCGCTCAGGTCTCGAACCGCCGACCTTCCGATTGACAAGCCTGGCATCTTAACCACTGAGCCATCGCTCAGTATATATATATACTGTATGTATGTATGTATGTATGTATGTATGTGTGTGTGTGCATTTATACGTGTGTGTGTGTGTGTGTATAACAAATAAACTCAGTTTGATTACTGTAAACTGACCAGCTAAATCAGGACCAGGTAAATTTTATGATCCACATTTAAAAGTGATCTCTCTCTCTCTCTCTCTCTGGATTACTGCAATGCACTCTACATGGGGCTGCCCATCTGGAAGCTGCAGCTGGTTCAGAATGCAGTGGCACATGCAGTTTTGGGTGCCCCACGGTTCACCCAAGGAACTGTTACTGGCTTCCAGTTGCTTTCCGGGTGCAATTCAAGGTACTAGTTATCACCTTTAAAGCCCTACATGGCACAGGGCGAGATTACTTGTGGGACCACCTCTCCCTGAGGGTATCTGCCAATCCTACTAGGTTAGATAGGGTGGGTGCACTCCAGGTCCCCTCTCTTAAATGTTGCCACCTGATGGGACCTCGGAGGCACGCCTTCTCGGTGGCCACCCCAGCCCTTTGGAACAGCCTGAGATCCTTTTAGCCTTCCAGGGGGCTGTGAAGACCTGGCTCTTCCCCCAAGCATTGGGCTAGGATTGGGGTTGAGCTGTGAAGCTGTCTGGTCTGGCGCCTGGGGGGAAGGATACCTTTGTTTTTAACTATGTTTTATGGATTGTTGTGAGCCACCTAGAGTCATTGTATGAGATAGGCGGCCACATAAGTCCTGTAAATAAATAAATAAATTTGATGAAGTGAAAATCTTTTTCTGCTTTATAAATTAACATTACTTTTGCCTCACTCTGCGCATTTAGTTCTGATGTGTATTCTCACATTCATTGCACTATTTGGATAAAGGACTTCTGTGCAGAATTTTACAGAATTTAACTGGGAAATACCGTTGTTCAAACTTTGTTATCCTATCTCCTCTTAAAATGGGGTGCATTTAAAATTTAAACTATTTTAAAGAGATGCATAATATCTTAAGGGATATTTGCTTTGTACAAGCTGCAATGGCTGTTTGTTTGGGATATTAGAAAATATCCTAACAGCTTAGTTGTTTAGTTGCTTATTTGCAAAACAAAACTTACTTAGAAAAGCACATACTATAATTATTTCACCTTTACGATTTGCTAGAACTTTTTGGAGGAGAAGAGAGATAAAACAGAACTTTAACTATTTAGAAAAATCTGAACATCTATTACAGGACAGCTCAAACCTCTTATGAAAATTCCTAATTTCCTCCAGTAGATGGCAATGTTAAACTGGAGTTTAAGGTCCCCCAGCCAATAGTTTACAAAAGCTTCCAAAATATTTTCTAATAATAATAATAATAATAATAATAATAATAATAATAATAATAATAATATACTTGTTTTATTATTATTATATGTTTTATTATAATTATAATTATTATTATTATTATTATTATTATTATTATTATTCATGCTTATTCTTAAGTTTCTAAAACAAGTATATTTTTAAAAAATTCAGGAAATGTATCCAGAAACTGAGAAAAGGTTTTGCATTTCTTTCTTCCTATGAAATGAAACCAAGTGAAGGAAAGACAATTCAGTGGAAAACCTGCACCCAACAGTAACTGAATGAAGCGTAAAAATCAATTTAGAAATACACCATTAGATGGACACAGTTGCTCAATTTATAAGCTACCCTTAGAGAAGCCATTAATCAGTGAGTCAATAAGTTTGCCTGTCAGTTGTCACAGAATTTAAAAACAAAATCAAATACAATAAAAGTACTGTAATCACTTCTTGCAAGGAAGCTAGGGCACAAAGCTATAAGGGTAAGCAAAGGATTCAAGGACTAGGAAGAACTTGATTCCAAGTCTTCCTATGAGCTTGTGGCAGTATGTTAATTCCTCTTCCAAGATTTGTTTTTAATCCCCTCCCTCTACTTGGGAATATAATTATATCCTCTGTGGTTGAGACTATATGAAGTGACTGGGTGAAGTCTTCTCCTGATCTGATCAAAATATCTCCCTGTTCCACTCTCTTTGATCTCTTCTGGTTCTTGAAGTGAGAAGGACCATGGAATTTTTTTGGGGGGATGGGGGGACCTCAAGAGGACAGATAAAGCCAGATCTCTCTCCAACTCTCAGAGTGAGGAGCCTGAAGTCTTCTGGGACCACAGCAATCATAGGAATCCAACCTAAACCAGCTTTTTAAAAAAGTCCAAGAGAATAAAGTCTTGTTAGAGATGGCACCAATATTCCTCTCTTTGTAGGACATTCTGTGCTTGAGGCACTACTGTACAATTGAAGAAGGTATCTAGTGAAACCAGTGCAAAAGTTCCCAAGCAGAGCATACAAAAGAAAGGCGGGGAATATTCCTCTAGAGCAGGGGTCCCCAACCTGTTAGGAAGTGGGCCACGGGGCTCTCGCCTGTAAAAACCGCCCGGTGCACGCAATTGGCTCTCGCCTGTAAACCCTGCCCCCGGTGCGCGCAATTGGCTCCCGCCTGCAAACCACGCCCCCCCGTCTGTGGAAAAATTTTCTTCCACGACCGGTCCCTGGTGCCAAAAAGGTTGGGGACCACTGCTCTAGAGTTAACAGCCAGAGAATGCCAGTTCATTTGGGGTTTGAGGTTTGTTTTGAACACTTACTTCAGTTTTATAATCTTAATTACCTTAAGGAAAAGTCAGGGAGTTGAAAAAACACTTAACCACTGGGAGCTCTCATTCCTTTGCTTCAGGAATGTGACGTTGAGGGGCAGAATAAAGAGTTTCAGGCAAATCTGTATCAGTCAGACTGGGCATTTCAGAATATATAGGCTATAGAGTTCAACTCCTGCTCAAAATACCTCCAAATGGCCAAAAGTTCATGAGCTAGCCAAATCTTGCAAATCTCACATGAAATTTTGGCCCCAATGTATTGGATTGTTTTAAAAATTAAAAATATTCTGTAATGGTTTGATTTATTTTTAGCACCCATTCTGTGAAATGGTGCCCATCATCTGAAAAGGTTGCGGCCTCTGCTTTAACAAGTGGTTGTCCTGTTCAATGTTGGGAACCACATTTTCAGATTTCAGATTTAGGTCCTGTTTAATGGTGGCATGCAGGGGGCGTGATGGCTCAGTGGGTAAGACGCCAGGCTTGTCGATCGTAAGATTGCAAGTTCGGAGGTTCAAACCCCTAGCCCCGCGTGACGGAGTGAGCTCCCGCACTCGCCCCAGCTCTTGCCAACCTAGCAATTTGAAAGCATGCAAATGCAAGTAGATGAATAGGTACCACTTTGGTGGGAAGGTAACAGCGTTCCATGTGCGTCATACCGGCCACATGACCGCAGAAGCGTCTTCGGACAACGCTGCCTCTTCGGCTAAGAAACGGAGATGAGCACCGCCCCCTAGAGTCGGACATGACTGTGCGGGGGAACCTTTACCTTTTTTTTTAATGGTGGCATATGGCTTGTCAAATGCAGAAACAATCTGCAGTCTTGCTTATCTTCTAGATTTTCAGGGGTAATTTTTACAACTTTTTTTTAGCATTGTATTTGTTTTGGAGCTTGTTTTTAATTTGCCTTGTGCATTTTTGTTCATGCAATTTTGTTTTCTATAATTGATTTATCTTACCTGTCTATCACTGGTAAGGTATTTATACTGAATAAAAAAGAAATAATAGAAAGGTAAAATATAAATGACAAATTAAAGGAGGTGGAATAGAACTGGTTTTCTTCTGATTTGCAAAAGCTTTCCCTAGTTGATTCTTACAAACCATCCATAAATATATTGCTTGATTAGTTAGTATTACTATTAATCATTAGATACTTCCAAATCCTTTTAGACTGAATGAATGTATAATAATTATAGTGATAAGTGATTTTACATTTTTATGTCTCCAGCCATAAAGCCACCCTTCCCCTACTTGGTTTCCTTGTTTTTCTTTGCTGATATTTCCTCCTGATTATATCATCTTTCTGGTATTTGTTTTGGCACTTGTTAATCTGAATTAACAACTATCTTCCCAAGTAAGTTATCACATGCTTACTTTAGTTAAAAGTATTTGTAATATTTTTACTTGGAACCTTCCCTAAATGGGAGACTTTATCTCCCAGAATTCCCAGCCAGGATAGGCTTTGGGAAATGGGAGCTATAGTCCAGAAAACCTATAGGGCTCCAGACTGGGGAAGTTTCTAGCCTGCATCTCCTCATCCATCTCTAGGGGAAAACTAAAATTATAATTTGCACACAGAGAAGGGAGGGGATAATGATTTCTCCCCCTAGCCCCACGCTGACCCTTTCCTAGCTCTTCTGAGCCATCTAAGCAAAAAGTTGAATAGGCCAACCATTTGTAGCAGGGATAAGTTAATGTCGTTCTCCCAAAGCCTAAATTGATGTTCTTCCAGGCACACTGTTAGAGGACACTGACTCGGCCATCTTAGAAGCCATCTCTAAGGAGAGGTCATTTGCATACAGGAGAGAGAGAAATTAGTATACATCTTTCCAAATCCCATCTTATTTAGGGCCTGGAAGAATCAGCAGTGATTCAGTTTGAAGCCAGTGTGATGTACAGTTGGACCAAGCCCAAGGAGACTCAAGTTCATCCTCAATCACGGACTGTTATTGGATGACCTTGGCCATCACCTTCAGCTCAGCCTTCCCTACAGTGTTGTTGTGAGAAAAACTGGAGAAGGGATTGCCATGTATGGTGCCTTGAGCTCCTGAAAGGGGTATAAATCTAACTAACAACGACAGGACAGTGAAGATTCAAGAGTTGAAAAGGGCACATTCCCCATTTGAGCTTTTAGTCTGCAATGTCACAAGGAACTGATTGATTTGAGTTCATTGCTATTCAATTTGGGGGGGGGGGGAAATCACCCATAGGAACTTAGGGGAAAAGAAATAAACATCTGCAGTTGCTCCACTTTTTGAAGAACAGGATGAAAAGAGCAGGGGTGGCAGAACTTTCAGGATATACAGTATTAACCCTACCAAATTGCAGCTGAATAGTTTCAAAGGTTTCACTACAGTACATTTTTGAAATACTTACCCTGAACCTTTTTTAAGGCAGGGAGGAAGAATAGGCAGCTCACAACTCCCAGTTCCCTCCAAGGGGACTAAGTTGTGCCGAACCAATAAAAAAGTGTCCTACATCAAATAAAATCTGTACAAAACTGTATAAAAGTAAGCTCTTACTTTTCCACTTGCTTTTCTGGTGTGCTAGCCAAGCATGACATTGATGAAGGATCACTGACATTCCCTAGTGGGTTGGGTGCTTATTTTCTGGGGTGTCAGGAGGATTGTCCTGGTGGTTGGAAGTTTTGTACCCCTCATCGCTAGCTTTGGAGGGGTACCAGGCTGGACAGGGCACACTGGCAAAGCTCAGCTCTTCTGGTCAAGACTCAGAAGAATGACCACTAATCGGCCCTTATGAAGTCATGTAGCTTTGCTGCCTCTGATCTTAGGATCTTATGATGGTTATGTGAGATGACAGGAGAACGGTGTAGCTTGGTTCCTCCTGGGAAGGATTCTTTGATCAGTGGCAGCATTTGGTTGTTTTAGGGTTGTGGCTTCCTGCCAATCATCTATATTAGTTAATTAGCTGAGGCAATAGAAGCAGGCTGGCACAGTGAGATTCAATGCCATCAAGACAGACGGGCCATTTGTGGCACTGACCAAGTGATATTCATAGTCTTGCCAACCCATATTCTTAAAAACACCAAGTGTTTCTACCAATACCTCTATTAGCCCACATCCAGATGCTTATTTTGAAATATTTCAACCTGCCGCAGTTATGCCAAATGTATAAAGTAAGGTATGACCCAAGAGGGTATCCTAAACTGGTCCACCTTGAGTTCATCTTGAGAGTGTTGAGAGGAAATATTCTTTGTCACATTTGCAGGACTCGCGTAACACTCCATTATCACAATGGAAAACCATGTTAAGGCATTTGACTGGCCATGTGAAAGAGGTTGAGACCTGAGAAAGTGAACGAACCTTTAAGAAATATTAGCAGATATCTGGGCTACTCACTTCAATGTCAGAGAGCCCCTCCACACTCAACTCTGCACTTCAGCCTTCTCCATATATGAACATTAAGTTGCAGCATGACATATTGTCTGAAACCACCCCAAAAGCAGGGGAAAAGCTGTCAAACCCAAGAAGGGCTTCAAAAGACTAGAACGAACTTGAAAGCCACCGGATTTGATTTGATTCCACTTTGTGTGTGTGTGTGTGTGTGTGTGTGTGTGTACACACACACACACACACTCCAGCTTTTTATTTATTTATTTATTTATTTATATATATATATATATATATACACATACATACATACATACATACATACATACACATATACATACACACACACACACACACACACACACACTGTATATGACTGGCTGCTTCCAAGCAGGTCCCCACTTTGATTTGCAAATCTGCTTCAATGGGATGATTTTCTGGGTGCTTTGTCAAACCAAAACATTCCTTTGAAACTCTGCACAGCCCTAAGATATAGTCTGTGCCCACTGAGAATGTCAAAAGTCCTGAAGGCTGGCTTTTGTCAGTTCTTGACCTTCACTAATCTTTATAGTGGGATTTAGCACTGACATAAAATGAAGACCTATATATCATACCCAGATTTTTATCTTATTCAAAGTGTCTCACACAGGGCATGGGAAGATCCTGGTTAGCAAACTGAATACATTAGTGGACCAGTGGAAAACAATGATAATACTCCAACAAAACCTGCCTGGGACCTCTTGTTACATTCAGAAAAGGGAAAAGAGAAATACGTGTTGGATTCTCTCACCATGAGTGACTAAGTAACCTTGACAACATAGTTTTGTTAAGAACAAAGAGGATGATACTTGATGATGTTCAACTGGTGTTTCCTATAACTACTCCCATGATGCTTATTCCTTTTCCGTCCTAGCCATAGGAGGCCAAAGATGGGTCACCAACCACATTGCATTTTAGACTCAGTATGTTAGAAACCTGTCAAGTTACCGGATTCTGTGCTCATCAATGACTAGAGATGCAGAAGTAGACAAGAAAATGGTCAAGTCTATGCGTTAGGCAGAATGAAAAAGTGGTTCTTCCCACCCAGTTCATATAGGAAATAACTGAAAAATTAGACCATACGTAAAGAAAGCTAAGGGGGCGTGGTGGCTCAGTGGGTAAGACGCCAGGCTTGTCGATCGGAAGACGCAAGTTCGGAGGTTCGAATCCCTAGCCCTGCGTGCGGAGTGAGCTCCCGCACTAGCTCCAGCTCTTGCCAACCTAACAATTCGAAAGCATGCAAATGCAAGTAGATTAATAGGTACCACTTCGGTGGGTAGGTAACAGCGTTCCATGCGCGTCATGCGGCCACATGACCGTGGAAGCGTCTTCGGACAACGCTGGCTCTTCGGCTAACAAACGGAGATGAGCACCGGCCCCTAGAGTCGGACACGACTGCACAAATGTGCGGGGGGAACCTTTACCTATTTAAAGAAAGCTATTCTTAACTAAACAGTTCTTCAAGCCTCATGTATCCTAAATTCATGGTTGCTATGCCAGCCAATAGTTTCTCACACTTTTATGTACTGCTGATTGAAATAAATTGTGGTTGGACTAGATGATCTCAAATTTCCCTTCTGACCCTTACAGTCTATTTTTCTGTGATTCCATGAAAAAGATACTTTAGTCTCTCAATGTTTGGCAGCCAATATCGAACATTTTATTAACGCCTCATGCTGCCTATTTTATACTGTAATTCGTAGGGAAAATGGATGGAAAAGCCAGAGTGGAATTAATTAATTGCCTAGAATTCATGTTGAAAGCTACCAGAAAAAAACTGCTGTAGCAAATCTGCTTAGAGATAACCCTGCCTGACTCGAGAAAGACAGCTGCTGGGCAGTGGGGGGAACGCAGCAGAATTCCTACATCGTCCCCCAACCCAATGGCACGCACCAGCTTGAACTCAGAATCAGCAGGCAGCTGGATGGAACATCTGGTTAGCAATATAGAATTCCAATAAGCAGATGCAACTTCTCTGCCAACCTAGTTCATTAAACCGCAGAGGAACCTGGTGCACAGAGAAGAATAGGACAAACACTCCACAGCCAGGTTTCCGTGATATATGCCAAATAAGCATTTTCATTTAGCATCAAGTCCAGAATGAGTAACAGTTTCCCAATATTGGGCTGGTATTAAAAAGCAGGATTTTTGGACTGGAAAGTCTACTATCTCCAATGCTATCATTTCCTTTCTTAGAGTGGAGCTGGAAAGAAAACACAGACACCCATCAGCTTGCTTTCTTTACTCTGTTTGGCACCGTTCACTGTTATTTCTCTTCACCAATGCTCATCTTTAAGATCTGAAGCTTTTTATTCCTATTCATTGTTTCCAGTCGTTTTTCTTATGAATAATTCTTATTAAAAGAAGATTTTACAAAAATTTAAAAAGCTACATAGAGGAAGAAGAAACATAGAAGAAATAGAAAAAGATTATAAAAGGGTAAAAGAAAAAGTGAACAATAACAAAAAAGAAAGAAAAAGAAAGATATCTAAAGAAGCGACTTCCGATCTTTGCAGCAGTTACAAACATAACAGTCACCATCTCCACCCTCCCACATTTCATATCATAGCTCCCTTCTTCCAATAAACAAATCTTTTTAATCGATAAATCCCAAAATCAGCAGTTCATTTTTATCCATTTTCAGGAAAAAGCCCATAAAGGGTTTCCAATCTTTTATAAAAGTAGTTGTAGTTCCCTCCTTAATCAAACAAGTCAGTTTAGCCATTTCTGCAAACTCAGCCATCTTCACAATCCATTCCTCCGTTATTGGTGTTTCTGTCGTCCATTGTTTCCAGTCCTAAGGATTATTTATTTATTTATTTTATTTCTATCCCGCCTTTATTATTTTTTATAAATAACTCAAGGCGGCGAACATACCTAATACTCCTTCCTCCTCCTATTTTCCCCACAACAACCCTGTGAGGTGAGTTGGGCTGAGAAAGAGTGACTGGCCCAAGGTCACCCAACCGGCTTTCATGCCTAAGGCGGGACTAGAACTCTCAGTCTCCTGGTTTGCCATTGGCTCCTTCCTAGGGCTGAGAGACAGGGATTGGCCCAAGGTCACCCAGCCGGCTTTCATGCCTAAAGCGGGACTAGGATTATGCTGGCTTTCTATTCTAGCCAGCGGTGGAGTGCCACAACTGCACAGTAAATTCCCAAGAATTCTGGGCTCAGGGTGGTCTGGAAGCTATGCTCTTTGACTTGTTGCAATTTTAAATTGTGTGGGTCAAGAGCATTAGCCTAATTGCGGTAGGACAAGAGAGGGTCCTCAGCAGAGCCTATAGGTAACATAAGTATCAAAGGCCAAGCAGTACGTTGACATTCACACCAAGTTTGGTTATACAGTGCTCAGAGGCTTGGTGAGGGCAGCAGGCCAGGCACAGTACGGCTTGGCGTGGTAAATTGTATTCTAGTGGGAGGAAAGCAAAAAGGACAGGCACAGTGGGTACTAGTAATCTGCTCATCTAGAGTTTGCCCCACAGATTTTGAGTACTTGTGCTGCAGGTATTTAAGTGCTAGAAGGAAATCCAAATTCAATTCCCCATAAATTTCAGTTCTGATTTTGGGCCACTGTTAGCTTAACTGAACTAAAGTTCGGAGGTTCGAATCCCTAGCCCTGCGTGCGGAGTGAGCTCCCGCACTCGCCCCAGCTCTTGCCAACCTAGCAATTCGAAAGCATGCAAATGCAAGTAGATGAATAGGTACCACTTCGGTGGGTAGGTAACAGCGTTCCGCGTGCATCATGCCGGCCACATGACCGTGGAAGCGTCTTCGGACAACGCTGGCTCTTCAGCTAACAAACGGAGATGAGCACCGGCCCCTAGAGTCGGACACGACTGCACAACTGTGCGGGGGGAACCTTTACCTTTTACCTAGCTTAACTGAGCTGTTGTTGTGAGCATAAAGTGACAGAGGCCACCATGAACACTGACTGTACTGTTATTTTATCAGGACAGTCAATACATTCCAAGCAAGAGCAGTCTATCTGAATAGTAAGACCTTGTGGATTTTTCAGTTTCTCTTTTCAGGGTCCTTCTTATCTTCAGGGAAACAGAGGACCTACCTTGAGCAACTGAGCTTATTTTGCCTCTAAACAACGCTGAAGCAAAAGTAATTATGCTCAGAGGCACTCTCTTCCTGGAAAAAAGAAGGTCGGACGAAGAGGAACCTGAAGCGAATTAAAGGTCTGCTGTGAACCTGCACATTTTTGTACAGTCTTCAAAAAGCTGGTCGCTCTGCTATCAAACTTCCAACCGAGCACGCCCCGCGCAGCATTCAGCGCGACCTCCATGGGCATAAATGCGCAAGCGTTTGGCAACGGCGACCCCTGAACGGTGCAACGAATCAACGTGCTGAGGATCGGTTCGGGAGTCCAGGCTGCTCCCTAACGCCCTTTTCGCAGCTAGGCTTTTCCCCCTCGGTCCGGACTAACGCGCGTTTCCCATCCCCACTATTCTGGAAATCCCTGCGCTCCGAATAACACTAGCGGACAGAAGGAGGGAGGGGGGGGGAGGAAGGAAAGGGTCAGCCCTTCGCACTGTTACTTTGATCCCGCGACGCCGCAGCTGCTCCGCAGGCGCCTCCAAGGTGGAGCCTCTTCCTGAGCGCGGCCGCCTCGCCTCGCCTCGCCTCGCCTCCCTTCCCCAGCGCAGAGACGGCTGCGCGGGGCTGCCGAAGGCTCGGCGGAGGCGCTGCAACGCGGCTCCAGGCGCACCTCAGAGGTAGGACGAAAGTCACGCTGAGCGCGCTCATGGGGCACTTAATAAAAGGCACGGGAAGGGTTGCGCCTCTCGCTACTAGCGGTGCTTCTTCCCTTTCAGATCAGGTAGAAACTCACCAGGTGCAGCATCCCCAACAGGTGGTCTTGGCGATGAGGGAGGAAAGGGGGCATGCTCTGGTGGGTGGCGGGGATTGATACCCCTAACCCCCTGAAGTTCAGGGTAGCCTTCCCTTGTTGGAGAAGGAGCCAGGCAAGATGATTTGTGTTGAGGGAGTTGTGGGAATGTACACAACTGGAGTTTATTCAAGTCGCGAGGGATGCAGAGGAACGACGGTGGCCCGTTGCAGAGGAAGAATGAAAGATCTGCCTCAGCTTGTATTCCATCCAGTTTTTGCGGGGGTGAGTCCGGAGTGAGGGATGGTAACTAAGGGTAGTTTATTAACAAGATTGTTTATGAAGAGGTGGCTTGTATTCTTACTGGGTGGACTGAGTTTGTAGCTGGTGCTACAGTGGCAAAGTTAAGCCCTGTCTGGATGAAACCCACAACCAAGGATCCGGGCTGGTTAGGGCTACCAAGTCTGGTCTGCAACAATCCAGGTGACCACCAGATGCCAGCCCTGCTGTGGTAAAAAAAAGGTAAAGGTTCCCCCCGCACATTTGTGCAGTCCTGTCTGACTAGCCCTCCAAAATTTGGAGCCAGTTGGAAAAGAGGCCCCATCCAGTGTTGCTGAATTATATTTCCCAGCCGCTGGTCATGTTGGTCGAGACCACAGATTCCCTACTCAGTTTAACTTCCTCTTATATCTTATCTTTCACAAGCCCTTCATTGGGGTTGACTTCATACAATACTCTAGACTATGGGTCTCGGTGGTCTGTGACTCCGCATGTTATGGGAACTCATAGCTGATTGTGCTAAAATGAATCAAGCCATCATAGTTTATTTTGGGGGCATAGTAATTGTGTTTTGTTAGGCCAAGTTTAGGGTGCTGGGCTACCTAATCATGTTTGTTCAGAAATAAACCCTAACCCTATAAAACGTACTTTAGTGTCTGTGTTCATAAAATTGCAGCCTTAAGTCATCACTTTTAACCTTCAATAAATCATGTAGAATTAAGAATGAATAAAGAGTGGAGTATCCTTAGGCTGACCATATTTCAGGATGGCAAAACAGGATGGGGTCTTATGTAATATTCCGTATTCATGAAAAAGACAGGGGTCCCTGCCCCCCGGTCCACGCGATTGGCTCCCGCCTGCAAACCCCGCCCGTTTCACGTTCCAGCTCCGATCCTCCTTCCGGGCCATTCCCGCTGGGTTTGAAAAACAGGACAAAATTGAGATTTTTATGAAAATGATGGGACGGTTGAAAAATGCTTTAAAAATGGGACTGTCCCGTTCAAAACAGGACTTATGGTCAGCCTATGTATCCTTGCTTCCTCCCCAAATTCACATAAGATAAGATGAGATCCGAATCAAGTATGTGTCTCAAATATGGCACTAGAGATGTGAATAAGGTCAGACTAATGTAAGAGATATTTAAGTGAGCAGATTTATCCCTACTGTTACAAAACATTTCTCTAAGGCCTAATGTGATTTGTTTTGCTTGTGTGATCTATGGCTTATTGATCAAACTATGGTTTAGCACTGTGTGTGAACTCATCATGTGCTCATTAATCTGGGAGAATGAGCCTTGCTTCTGTATTCTGCTTTACACATTAAGCCAGAACTTTCCAAACTTTTCATGTTGGTGACACACTTTTTAGACATGCATCATTTCGCAACACACTCTTACAGCAGGGCATCATTTCGGCAGCAAGGCACAAGGCAGGCACTAGGACCTGCATGGAAGCCAGGAGGCAGCAGCAGCAGCCGCGACACACCCAGACACTGCAGCCGACACACTAACATGTCCCGACACACAGTTTGGAAAGCTCTGTATTAAGCTTTTATGTTTGACCCAATAGGGCAGAGCTTTCCAAATGGTGTGTTGGGACACGTTAGTGTGTCGGCTGCAGTGTCTGGGTGTGTCGCGGCTGCTGCTGCCTCCAAACCTGCCCTGCCAGGATTCCGCGCAGGTCCTAGTGCCTGCCTTGTGCCTGGCTGCCTCCAAACCTGCTGTGATTCCGCGCAGGTCCTAGTGCCTGCCTTGTGCCCTGCTGTAAGAGTGTGTTGCGAAATGATGCCCTGCTGTAAGAGTGTGTCGCGAAATGGTGCATGTCTAAAAAGTGTGTCACCAACATGAAAAGTTTGGAAAGCTCTGCAATAGGGAAAGGTAAAGCTTGAGATCTAAATTTGATTGGTGGCATGGAACTTGGATAATAACAATTAATTAGTAATATATGGCATGTGATTGCACATCGTTAGTCTAGCCTCCCAAAAGCCATAGCCAAGTGAACTCTCAGCAAGCATATCTAGAAGGTACCAGGTTAAGGAAAGCTGCTGTAGACATTAAGGCATAGTGCTGAAGTGCATCTTCAAAAAATAATCTCACTTAATTAGTTCTTCTTGACTCACTTGCATCATCCATTCACATACAAAATTGAGGTGATTAAAGCATGGGGTAAGATGGGTGTACTTTTCCCATTCATGGGGGAGAGGT
This sequence comes from Charina bottae, assembly GCA_023362775.1. Lineage (NCBI taxonomy): Eukaryota > Metazoa > Chordata > Lepidosauria > Squamata > Charinaidae > Charina > Charina bottae. The sequence goes on along the minus strand of JALMGJ010000044.1, from coordinate 5,406,043 downwards.
TGATCCTTGGGAATATGGAAGCAAGCAAAGGTTTTGCTCAAAATCTCTTCACCTGACACATATAATCTACCCACTGGTAGGACTGTTGCCATTCATGCCCATCTTTCAGAGTATAGAAATACTGTAGCTGCTGTGACCCGTATTTTGTTCTACCTGACAAAGGGAACCTTCAACAGTGTCATGAACTCCCACTACTTGGGGTCTTGGAGCAACATCTTTCAGTTGGAAACTAGTGATACTAGTTACTTCCCTGAACTAGGGAACATGCTCTGGGATGCAAAAGGATTGATTGATTGATTGATTGATTGATTATATGTCATCAAGTTAGTTTCAACTCTAAGTGACCACATAGATTTTCTCCAGGAGGCGGTATCCCCAGACTAGTCCTACACATTTTCAAAATCTTTGCTGGACTTTCTAATCTGCTTTAAGCAAATATGCATTCCTGGACCTCCTTCAAGTAAGGTTTATTTCCCAGGAAACAATTGCCTGATTGCCCTGCTTGAGTGCAGTGCAGATTTGATCTGCAAATGATTTATTGCAAATGTAAGATTTGTGTGTGTGTGTGTGTGTGTGTGTGTGTGTGTGTGTGTGTGTGTGTGAAGAATAGGGGGCAGCTACCCTGTGTTGAGGAAGCATTATGATAGAAGCCTTGTTTGTTTATAGCCAAGAATTTGTGCCTCACTCACGCTCCCGCTGACCGCCCTTTCCTTCCCCTTCAATCATTCATGTTGTCTGAGCAAACTTCAAAGAGAGAGTCAGCAGGATGGACAGAAGGCAGGGCCACTTTTGTTTGAAGAAAGGCATGGAGAAGGAGAAATGGTTTTCTGAATGTTGTTCCACACAGAGGAAAGTCAGGACCATCCTGTAGGATGATCGTACACAAGCAAAGGAGGACGGGGCTTCAGTTCCTGTTTGTAGTTTTGCCAAAAAAGGAACACTGGTAGGTACAACTTGCAGAAGGCTGCCTGAAAAGCTGTGGGTATCAACCTTCTTCCTTAACTCATCAAAGCAAGAGGCTTCCTTTGCTCTGGATTGGAAGGCGTATTGTGCAGAAAACAGAGCTCAGTGGTATGTTACATATTTTTTATGCAGAAAAGCCCCTGCTGCAGTTAAGGGCATCATGAAACCGGTGATGGGAAAACCTTTGCTTTGCAGCTGTCTCGGTGCTCAGAGGCTGTCCCCCAAATGGACAAATGAATAACTGACCTTTCGGAGGCGGTTGTTCTTCGCATTATCAGTATAACTTCATGAAAAGAGGGACAGGGCATGCCTTGCTGTAAAGTCGATGTGCCTGTCCAGCTGCATTTGTTTGGCTCGGGCACAAAAGGGACACCACTCAGGGATTTTGTGTTTGATTTTTGAAATGCTTAGGGCTGACCCTTTCCTGCCTTGAGTTGTGTTGACTAGATTACAAGACTGGATTATTTTCTGGGAAAGCAACAAGACTGGATTGTTTTCTGGGAAAGCAACAGATCCATGTATAGCATTAAACGGGGGCTTCTAGAGCTGGGCTGCAGAAATTGGGGCAGCAAAGAGATTTAGAAAGGGCTCGCTCGTTGTTGCCATCTAGTGGTTCTCTGGGTTTGTGCAGCCTAAATTTGTTAGCTCTATGTTGAACCAGGAGTAGGAAACCTTTTTACAGCTGGGGCCTTCGCTTTCTATTTTTTAAATTTCGAGGGGACTCTAATAGCCTCAGAGGGTGTGAATGTTATATTCATAGTGTATTTTCCATGTATTATGATTTTGTTTTTTGTTCTCTCTACATCACCTGGACAGCTTTTTGATAACGAAGGGGTATCAAAAAGTTTATATAACCATAAATAAATGAGCCTACATTGTACTTGTTACAATTTTTAATGGGATTAATTGCTCAGAAAAAAGCACAAGTAGAATTATCCTAAAATGTCTCAGGAGAGAACTTGAGTGACTTTGCTGGCACGAAGGCTTTTACCATAGTGATTTGATTGGAATAACAAGCAGGCCGTCGTGGATCACCTTTTGCTACTAGCTCAGTATTTCTTCCCCACGGAGTCAATGAAGGAACACTTCCTTTAATGTTGGCAAATTACTGAGACAACAATAAAATTAATGAAGCATGGCAAGATTAAAGGGCTGCTCTAAAAGACATTTTGCCTTCATTATAAGTAAACCATTGATTATTACTATGCATCCATTCTTTGAATTTATTTTGTGAAAATAAGTCCCTGCTTTGCAATATTTGTATCCATAATTATTTTACAATGAACTTATTTTGCAAAATTAATGACAGATGATGGTTTGCTCCTGTTATTTAGAGAATACTCTGTTCTAAATGAGTAGCCATACCTTTATAAAAGGTGTATATTTTTAAATGCATGTATTTATAACACATCCTGAAGTACTTTGGCCACATAATGAGAAGACAGGATACCCTGGAGAAGAAGCTGATGCTAGGGAAAGTGGAAGGCAAAAGGAAGAGGGGCCGACCAAGGGCAAGATGGATGGATGGTATTCTGGAGGTGACGGACTCAACCTTGGGGGGAGCTGGGGGTGGTGACGGCCGACAGGAAGCTCTGGCGTGGGCTGGTCCATGAAGTCACAAAGAGTCGGAAGCGACTGAACGAATAAACAAATAACACATCCACACACCCATGTAGGTTTAGACAGTTACATGAGGCCTTGGAAGACTGAGATTTTTTTTTTAATGATTCTCCCCCCCCCCCCCCATATTTTGGAAACGCTTCTGGAAATCAACTCTGAAATATTTTCATTTCTGGAATAAAAGAAACACTTTTTAAGAGTAGGCTTGATTAAGGCAGCAGAGTGCCATGGATTCCACTGAGATGAAGTGCACTGGAAAGCATGCAGTGCTAACGCAGGGCCTGCTTGCGGTTTATTAAAGCAGCCGTGTATTTTTCCAGGATGAGATGACGGCTGCCAGGAGGCTTTCATTCCAACCATGCAGTTCTGAAAGCAACTGCTTTCATAAGTCACAAATGGGGGCTGGGTTCATCCCCTCGCTTGTTCCAGAATACGCTCTGTGAAAATGTGATGTAAGACAACTTACAATAAAAAGTGGCCATTTCTATATATACTGTAGGTGTACAGGAAAGGGATTTGCAAACACTGTCTGTATTGATGCTCTGGATGCAGCCTAGTCAACTTGTCTTGTAATTCCTTCCTAGGTTCAGAGCTTGATAAAGAAAACAGGGCTATGTTCTTTCAGGGAGAATTTTCCTTGTATCACTAAGAAGCTCTGTCCTTTCAGGGGTGTGTTTCTGCTTTCTTCTCTTTAACTAAAACAAGGTTGGGACCCAGAATTTAGATAGAGGACCTTTGTACAGAAAAACTCAAGTTTGAAACATCTATCTAGCACAGAGCTTTCCAAACTGTGTGTCGCGACACGATAGTGCAGGGCTTTCCAAAGTTTTTCCCGCGGCGACACACCAACTGGCGTTGGTGTGTCGCCGCGGGAAAACCCGGAAGTGCCATCCTTGCGGCAGCGCGCAAAACCCCGGAAGCGCTGCTGCCACTTTCGGGTTTTGCGCGCTGCAGTTGGTGTGTCACCGCGGGGAAACCCGGAAGCGCTGATGATGATCAGCACTTCCGGGTTGTGTGGCGACACACCAGACTTTGTGTGGCGACACACTTTTGTGTCGCGACACACAGTTTGGAAAGCTCTGCGATAGTGTGTCTGCTGCAGTGTCTAGGTGTGTCACAGCTGCTGCTGCCTCGGAGCCCTGCCAGGATTCCACGCAGGTCCTAGTGCCTGCCTTGTGCCTGGCTGCCTCCAAACCTGCAGTGATTCCACGCAGGTCCTAGTGCCTGCCTTGTGCCCTGCTGTAAGAGCATGTCGCGAAATGATGCATGTCTAAAAAGTGTGTCACCAACATGAAAAGTTTGGAAAGCTCTGATCTAGCAGAATGAGGAGTCTCCAGAACTATAAATCGGGTCTCATTGGATATAGCGGTGTTTCCCAACCTTGGCAACTTTAAGATGTGTGGACTTCAACTCCCAGAATTCCCCAGCCAGCATGGGATATAGGGTAGCATTAGGTTGTACAAGTGACTCTCCTAAACCTTGCTAGCACACTTATTTGGGCATTTCCCACTTTTGGAAATATGATGCCTGCTGTTAAAGTCAAAACTGTTGTGCAATTGCCCAATTGGCAATTGCACAAAAACAGAAGAACTTTCTAGTTGTACATGTCATAAATACTGTGAATCATCTTTTAAAAAAAAAGTTAATGAATAGGAAACCCCTGCTGCTTTGCTGCTTATTTTTCCAAGCTCTGGCCTCTATACATGGAAGTGTGTGGAAATGCTAAAGAGAAAGCAGGCTTCAACTGCAAGTATTTTTTAATATTATGATTGCACATTGCTGTAATCATGAGATAATGGAAAGAATCCAGGGAGTTATTTTCTTGTTTTATTAAATAAATAATGGAACAAAGCTAACTGCATTGACCTTAAACGACTTAGCCTCAATTTTTGCTTCACTGCTGAGTGTCTTCCAAACACCCTGCCTTGATTAGTTTCTGGAAACAGATTAGGAAGCAGCGCTGTTTGCTTGTGTCCTGCTGTAACTTTAACTATGGATAGGCTGACCATACTCCCATTTTGAACGGGACAGTCCCGTTTTTTAAGCATTTTTCAAGCGTCCCGTCGTTTTCATAACAATCTCAAATTTGTCCAGGTTTTTTAAACCCTGCGGGAATGGTGCGGAAGGAGGATCTGAGCCAGAGCTGCCAATTGGAGGCAGCCCGGAAGAGGAAGCCCTCCTGCCTATCAGTGCGCGGCAAAGGAGGGCCGGGGGGCCGGATTTGCAGGCGGAAGCCAATCGCATGAACCAGGGGGCGGGTTTTGCAGGCGGGAGCCAATCGCGGGGACTGGGGGCGGGGTTTGCAGGAGGGAGCCACTTGCATGGACCGGGAGGCGGGGACCCCTGTCTTTTTCATGAATATGGAATATTACATAAGACCCTGTCCCGTTTTTGTCTGAAGGAAAAATGATCAGCCTAACTATGGAAGCAGTGTGTGTGTGTGAACTAAGAGGTTCCTGTATCATGGTTAATTACAGCTTAGCATCCTTAGGCTTTGTTTGGGCCACCCAGTTTACTGATGGTATCTCCATGAACTTTGAGGCAAGCCATTATTTATTTAATTATTGTTATTATCTTTGTTCGGATTTTCAGTGTAGTTTGTCCAAGGATATAAAATGATTTTTTCTTTCATCTTCAGTATATACTCATGAAGAATTACCCATATCTTTTTCCATATGGGAAATGAGGCTATAGTAGTAAAGGCTAAACCCATATGTGAAAGGGTTGGGGGTTAGGTTTCAACCCTCTGGTCCCAGAAATCCTCTTGGGTTTGGCCCAACTTTCTGCCTTGGTGCAGCACCTTAGTAATTTATGGTTGCAACCACCCTGTTTGCTCAGGGAATGCCTTTACGTGGCACTGTCCCCTTAATCCCAACATGTGGGACAGATAGGGAGTCCATATCCTGAACACTTACTTGCCAGTAAACTGCGAATGATGATGATGATAAGGATGATAATTAACAAGGAGAATGAACTCTGTCACGCCAACTTCTGCCCCTGTAGCTTTGACTGAAAAGCTGTGACTGAAGAGCTGGGACAAAAGGACAAAAGGACAATTTAAAAATCAACTTTTTGAAAAATTAAAGGCAATAAAAAGGTAAATGTAAAACTTATTTTGAGCTTTTCTACCTAAAAGTTGCAAGGCAAGTCAGTTACAAGGGAATGAAATAAGGCATTTAAGTGTAACTAAATCACAAACAGCCTTTTCAAAGAAATCTCTTGTAAAATACTATGAAAGAGACGTAGTCATAGATCTACAGTATATGGGAGGGATCTGCTGCCCAAAGATCACAAGACCTTAGTTTAATATTTGTTGTATTGCATACAGAGACTAGAAGCATAGAGACAAAAATCTCAGAGACAAGAGGGCTGTCAGCTAGTGGACAAACATTCAAATAAAGCATGAAATCCTGAGGAAGAGTTCTAGCTGAACTTGCTTACTTCAGTCTACTGAAACAATGATTTGAATCCGAAGTCCCTTCTGGTTAATGTTACCTTGACTTGCTTGTAGCTTTTCTGGAATGTCCCAGCTTGCTTTTGAGGCTCAGAGAAAAGCCCTGCTTATCCTCAGCATCTTCTCGGTGTTCTTTTCCCTGGAGTATTCTTCCTCCTCCTCTAAGGTTTGGATTTAAAAATGACATTTCTTTCCCCTTTAGAATAGGGGTGGGGAACGTCCGGCCCGCGGGCCATATAAGGCCCGTGAAATCATTTGGTCTGGCCCTGCCAAGGCAACCACAGGCACCCGCAAACCCCACCCCCCAGTGTGCACTATTGGCTCCCGCCCGCAAACCCTGCCCCCCGGTGCTTGTGATTGGCTCTCGCCCGCAAACCCCGTCCCCCAGTGCATGCAATTGGCTCCCGCCCGCAAACCCCACCCCCTTCCGTGCGATTGGCTGCCGCCGCAAACCCCGCCCCCCCAGTCTGCGAATGATATTATAAATATCAAAATGGCCCTTGGCAGAAAAAAGGTTTCCCACCCTTGCTTTAGAGCAGAGCTTTCCAAACTGTGTGTCGCGACACAAAAGTGTGTCGCCACACACAGTCTGGTGTGTCGCCACACAACCCGGAAGCGCTGATCATCATCAGCGCTTCTGGGTTTTCCCGCGGTGACACACCAACGGCGGCGCGCAAAACCCCAAAAGCGGCAGCAGCGCTTCCGGGTTTTTGCGCACTGCCGCAATGGCGGCACTTCCGGGTTTTCCTGCAGCGACACACCAACGGTGGCTGGTGTGTCGCTGCGGGAAAACTTTGGAAAGCCCTGCTTTAGAGGGAGAAAAGGCTGAGGGAACTTCGTGACACTTGTGCTCAGGTCTGTGCCTCAGACAGAAAGATCCAACTTGGGGCAGAGGAATGAGACAGGGATGTTGACTCAAATCGCTATCAATCTTCTGATGGCCGAATGGCATCCTAACAGACGCTTATCAGATGAGATTGAGATGAGATGATTGGGAACTCAGCTGTAATATAGTGGGATGCTCCTGGTCCAGGACTCCAGGCCCTCCACTTTCCTTTGGCTTTGGTTTTTAATTTCCCCAACAACTAGTCAGCAGTCTTCAACCAGTGATCATGTTCCATCCTCATTTCTTTTTTGGGCCTGTTTTTACTTTTCTGCAAACATTTGAGTTCCCCCAAAGCTTTTGATCACCCTCTTGTGCATGGATTGTACTTGTTGACTCCATAAGCCACAGTGTAGGTAGTCATAGCCTGAGGCTACATTCACGAAACACACAGATGAAACACACAAAACGCATTCACAAAACACAGAGTGATGCTTCTTAACCACAATTTATTGAATAACCAATAGCTGGTTTGGGATATGCTAACCCTAATTGTGCCGTAGTGCTTGTATGACTAAGTAATGTAGTCAAGAATCAACAAAATGGTCCTAAGCTTCAGTGTTACTAGAGTGTATCTGAGAGACCATCTTCTCCTGTCTTGATCTGCCCATCCCTACAGTTCAATAGGGTCAGCCCCTTCCAGGTCCTGTTCATACAAGTTTGTCATCTTATGGAACCTCAGAAGCAGGCATTTTCTCCACTCCTACTTTAGAATTCCCTCCCCATTGAAATCCAGTCTTTTCTTTCCCTCCTGGGTTTCAGCAGAGCAGTTAATACCTGGTTGTTCCATCTAGCGTGGGAGGAAGACATGTTGCAAGTGAGAGTTGGAAACTGGCAAGTGTGTGACTTTGTATTTTTGGTTTATTATTTTGAAGTTGTCCATTTTGTTAATATCATGGGTGGGTTTATTATTTTTGAGGCCGGGGGGGTAATGCTGATCTTGATTGTTAGCCACCCTGAACCTTTGGTAATGAGCAGCATATAAACAAAGTAAATAAATATCCTCAGCAAGGTTTCAGCCATAGCAAGAACTTGTCTTTTCCACTCCCATACTGCAATTTATTTTTAAATGAAAGATTCTATGGTAAATTACTGCTGGAAACTGACATGTGTGTCCTCTCTCCATCAGTACATCTTCATGCTGACCAATATTGTGCCCTTCAAGTGCAAAACATGTTTGTTCAGTATTGCATTGATCTTGGATGGGGCTGCAAAAATCCCATCAACAACTAGATGTCAGCAAAGAGTTAACATTACTTGCTGCCATCTAGTGGCTTTCTGGGTTTCTGCAGTCTAGATCTGATAGCCTAAGTATTGCACAATTTCTTACGTCCTGCATTTTGGCCCAGCAAAGTAGCGGCATTAACCAATCTTGGCTAATACTGAAATCTAAGCAGGGTTGGTTTCAGTGATTATTTGGCATGGGAGACTATCAGGAAATAGTAGGGCTGGACATTAGACCGGAAAGTCATCAAAACATCCTGGAAGAAGTCAAGGCAGATCGCTTCCATGTTGATGCCAAGAAAATTACACAAACTTCACAAAATCACCAGGAGACAAACTTGTCTCATTCAACATTTTTGCTATATGTGGGAATATAGCTCTGAAGAGTTAAAGAATTGTATTGCAGCGTCCCTTACAATGCTGCACAGGACATGCTGCTACCTCTGAAGTGTGATGCCAGCAGTGCTGGAAGTTTATGAAACTATTGTAATTTAGCAGTTGTTCTGAGATGGTGATAAAGCACTTTCTGAGATGAAGATAAAGATAAGCCTGCTAGGTTAGTGTCTGCTTGTAAACATCAACTATTGAGTAGGTGGAGGTTATTCCTGATGACTTTGAAATAAGAATGCAAAGACAGGCATAATGATCCATAAGAAACACTCCAAAATACATGATCAACTAATACTTTTAAGACCAACTAAAATATCATAAGATAGGGAACAAACTTAAGTTCTCCAGAGCTTTCACCTGGCTGAATATTAAGCTGAATATAGACTGGCTGTGGTTGCACATAACTGTAAGGTGCTCCATCTGATGCCTAAAATCTCCTTACTCTAGAGTAAACCACAGACGCGCAGTTTCTTAGAAGCAGAAAGATTTATTAGAAGACATGAAGGCTAGCACGAACAAAGACTTGAATGAATCAGCAAAGCATGGCTTGTCATATTTAAACATTCCCCCTCCCGAAGTCCTTTGATGTTGACACGTGTAGCTCGTGGCTCCAGGGTGCTCAGACATCCGTTTGCATAGATGTGTACTGGCGCTGGCCGCTTTAGGTGTGAATCGTCTATTTCAAAGGCAGGCGCCTCTTCCGTGTCTGTTGCGCGCCACCCTGGCTATGCATGCTTATCTAAGATATTGGCAGAGGTCTGCAGAGCTCTGACATGCTCCCGGCCCAAGATGCTCCCCCCACCCCACCAACACACGCTAACTACTGAACTAACTAACTAAAACATTTTCAGTTGTGCCCTGTAACGAGAGAACATAAAGAGAATTTTTTACATCGTCCTGTTGGGGTACCCGTCTCAGTGAGGTTTGTCCGGGAACTCCCTATGGAATGTTTTTACCAATTTGGGAGCGCGTGTGTGTTTCGCGCTAACCCATTCCCTGTCTCCCAGATGTTGCCACTTGACCAAATATTGCAGCTGTCCCTTGTGCCATCTGGAATCAAGAATCCTTTCGATTTCAAAGTGTGGTTCTCCCTCCACTAACAATGGGGCGGGTTCTGCTGGTTCTGGGTGCCACTGCTGTGAAGTGTGGTGCTGTTTCAACAAACTAATGTGGAATACTGGGTGCACCTTTCTTAGTGTCTTTGGTAACTGCAGTTTAGCCGTTACCGGGTTAATGACTTCAATTATTGGGAACGGACCTATGAATTTGGGCGCCAGTTTTCATGATGGTTGTGTAGCCCTCAGGTTTTTTGTTGAAAGGTACACCTTATCCCCTACTCTCAACTCCCATTCCTTCTCTCGTTTGCGGTCTGCGTATTTTTTGTAACTTGCTTTGGCTTCCTGTAGCGTTTTCACCATGATTGGCCAATTGCTGGTTACCTTTGCTATCCATTCATCCACTTTCAGTGGTTGCGCTAGTTCTGTGCTTTGGGTCATAGCCAACTCGGGGATAGTTACAAAATCCTGCCCTGTGGCTACTTTAAATGGCGAAAACCCTGTGCTTTGGTGGAGCACGTTATTGTAAGCAACTTCTGCGAACGGTAACAGTTCTGCCCAATCATTTTGTTGATAATTAATGTAACATCTAAGGTACTGCTCCAGTATAGCATTAATGCGTTTGCTCGCTCCATCTGTGCACGGATGGAACGCACTACTGAGCCCCTGTTCTGATCCAATTAGCTTCAAAAAAGCCCGCCAGAACTTACAAGTGAAAGTGCTGCCGCAATAGCTGATTATGCGTTCCGGCGTCCTGTGAGCTCGATAGATGTGTTGAATAAACATCCTAGCTAGTTTTTGAGCATTCGGGATCCCATTGCAAGCAATGAAGTGTGCCTGTTTAGAAAATAAATCTGTGACCACCCAAATAGCCGTTTTCTTGCTGCTTAATGGTAAATCTACTATAAAATCCATGGCAATCTGCTTCCATGGTTGAGTAGGGTTTGCTACTTCCTGCAATTTCCCTGTGGGTTTGCCCATTTTCCTTTTAGCTGTTGCGCACACTGGGCACGAACGCACATAAGCTTTAACGTCTGTGCGCAGTGATGGCCACCAGAATTTGCGCTGAACTAAATGTAATGTTTTCACAAATCCGAAATGCCCTGCCGTTTTGTGGTCGTGATGTTTGCTCAAAACCTTTTGCCTCAAAGGCTCAGGGACATATGCTTTATTGTCTTTCCACCCCACTCCATCTTTCTCTTCGAGGGTGTGTTTGTTCTCCCCCCACCATGTGTCTGTCACTGTTGCCGCTCGCAGTTCGCTTGCAAATGGGTCGCTCTCAGCCAAGCGTTTCGCGGTACTGCGAGTGATCGCCATGTTTCCCTCCAATCTATCAACTTGTACCAGGTGGCTCCGAGCCTCCTCTGGCTGGGAAGGGATGAGTGACTCAATGACCTCCTCCATCTTGCTTTCATGCTGCGGCAGGCGTGATAGCGCGTCCGCCAAGTAGTTTTTTCCCCCAGGGAAGTATTTCAATGTGAAGTTGAATCTGCTAAGGAACTCTGCCCACCGGAGGTGTTTGGGATTTAGTTTTCTGGGGGATTTGAGAGCTTCTAAGTTTTTGTGGTCAGTCCACACTTGAAACGGGACTGCTGCCCCTTCCAGGAGGTGTCGCCAAGTGCTTAGACCAGAGCTTTCCAAACTGTGTGTCATGACACAAAAGTGTGTCGCCACACACAGCGTGGTGTTTCGCCACACCACCCGGAAGCGGCGGTGCGCGCATGCACGGCGGCCACCATGCACATGCACGCCGCCACACGCCCCTGCGCCGCCGCATGCCCCTCCCGCCACCACCACCATGCGCGCGCGCCGCCGCACGCCCCTCGTGCCACCGCCGTGTGCGTGCGCACCGCCGCATGCCCCCCGCGCCATCGCCGTGCACGCACGTGTCGCCGCCGCCGCCGCTGGGTGTGTCACCAGCGGCGGCACTTTGGAAAGCCCTGGCTTAGAGTGTGTTTAACTGCGAACACCTCTTTCTCCCACACATGCCAATGTTTCTCAGTCTGATTAAATTTTCTGGAGATGTAAGCACAGGGTCTTAATTTCTTACTGTCATCTGCCTGCAGCAATATGGCCCCGACTGCGCTAAAAGATGCGTCCGTGTGTATAATGAACGGCTTGTCTGTCTCAGGGTGTTTGAGGATGGGCTCCTCAGTAAACATCGCCTTTAACTTGTCAAACGCTTCCTGACATTCTTGGGTCCACACTAGTTTCGTGCTTGGTGACAGAGCTTTCGCTTTCGCACCCTTGCTTTTCATTTTTAACAAGTCAGTGAGGGGCAGAGCAATCTGCGCGCAATCCTGAATAAATTGCCTATAGAACCCCGCAAAACCTAAGAACGCTTGCAGCTGTCTGCGTATTCGGGGGGGGGGCTGCCAACCCATGACCGCTTTGACCTTCTCTGGGTCCATTTCAATGCCCTCATGTGAAATGCGGTACCCCAGGAAGTCTAGCTTCTCTTTGTGGAATTCACATTTCTCAAGTTTCACATATAGCTTTGCCTCCAGTAATTTCTCTAACACCTTCTTGACTAGTCCCATGTGTTCCTCTAAGTTTTCAGAAAAAATCAGTATATCATCTAAATATACAATTACCCCTTTGTAGAGAAATTCGTACAGTACTTCGTTTATGAACCTCATAAAAATTCCCGGCCCACCCGCAATCCCAAACGGGAGCACTCGGTATTGAAATGACCCCAGTGGGCAATTGAATGCTGTTTTCCACTTGTCCCCTCCCGTATGCGTACTCGATAGTACGCCTCTCTTACATCTAGTTTCGTGAAAACCTTCCCTTTCAACAGTTGGGCTAGCATGTCTTTCAACAACGGGAGGGGGTACTGTTTGGTAACCGAAATTGCATTGAGCCCCCTGTAATCCGTGCACAGTCTGAGGGACCTGTCTTTTTTCTTCCTGAATAAGACTGGAGCTGCTAGGGGGGAATTGGCTGGTTCGATAAATCCACGCGCCAAATTTTTATCGATGAATTTGCGTAGCTCCTGTAGTTCCTTTTGTGTCATAGCATTTTGGGCTTGGGAAAGGGCGCCCCCGGGATAAGATCAACCGTTGCGTCCGACTGTCTGTGGGGGGGTGCTTGTTCACATTCCTTTTGACCGAACACCTCAACCACGGGGAGGTATTTCTCCGGGATTGTGTCCGGTAGTTTGCCACCCTCTTGGTCCTGATCCTCGTCCCAAAGTTCCATCCCAGCAGCCCCCACTTCTAAGCAACCCGGAGTTCTATCAGCATCCAGCCCTAGATAAGTCCTGTCAATGAATTCAATTTCCCCAGAAGCCCAGTCCACCATGGGGTTTCTCGTTCTCAGCCATTTCAACCCTAAGACAATAGGACGTGTCGCAATGGGAGCCACAATAAACCTCAAAGTCTCTACATGGGTCCCCAGAGTCATTTGAATCTCTTCTGTGAAAAACTCCACTGGCCCCCCCTTTCATTTCTGAGCTGTCCAATTGGCAAAATGTAATAGGCGTATTTAATTTGAAAAGGTTCAGTCCCATCTTGTCAGCCACGTTCGGGTGCATTAAGCATCTTGAGCAGCCAGAGTCTAACATTGCCACCCCCGAATATTTCTTCCTCCCACCCAAAGTTTTTAACTGTACCTTTAGGTGCATTGTCGGGCTGTTGCTTTCTCTTCCGTTGCGCCCCTTTGCAAAGGCCTGTCCCGCGGCACTCTTTAGAACAGACCTTTCCCGTTTCCCGCCGGTTGGAATTCGATGTCGGATTCATCGCTGTCGTCTTCCGGGTCCGAAACCGGGCTTGGGTCCTCTATTGCCGCTGCCGCTCCTTTGCGCTTGTTGGGTGCCGGTTTGTCGCTGCTCCTGTCTGCTGACTTTTTCGCCGGAGGCTTTTCTTTGAAGTTCGTTTTCCCTTGAGAACTATTACTTATTCTGTGTCCCTCCTTCCCGCAATGGAAGCACAACCCGTCTTTCACACGGCGTTCTTTATCCTTTTCACAATTTTGTTGCATACTGTCTTTGCGGGGTTGGGGGGTAAAAGTTCCTTGATTCATTGGATTGGAAGGTTCTAATATTTTGTAGCCACATTCTGCTGGATTCAATTTTCCCTGCTAATTGGATCCACCCCTCTAGCGTTCCTGGGTCATCTCTGTCTATTGCTACTTCGAGCAGGTCCTGTCTTAGCCCATACTGAAAATGCTCGATTTTAAATGATTCAGGCCAGTCTGGTAATTTGCTTAAAATCCTTTTGAAGTCCATAGCATATTCATCTACTGTCCTATTTCCCTGCCTTAGGTTCTGTATCCGCGTCCTAGCTGACATTTTCGATAGAGTGTCCTCAAATCTTTTGCGCAGGGCGTACATAAATTTCTTAAAGTTCCTCAACTCCCGAGCCTCACTATCGTGTAGCTCCACTAGCCAATCGCCCGCTTCCCCTTCTAACAGTCTGGAGACGTACCTTACTTTGCTTTCTTCCGTTCGGAAGGTGTGTTCAAATTCCCCCATAAATCCTTTTACATGCGTCAAAAAGCATGCCAATTTTTTAGGGTCCCCATTGAATTTTATCTTCAATTCGCCTATGCCACTCGGTGCGTTGGCCCACTGTGGCCCCCTACGTTGGTCATAGATCGGGGTCACTGGCTGTCTGTTGGGAGGACGAATTTCTTCTTCCCCCTCATCATCTTCATCACTAATCTCACTTGCTTCCTCCTCCCCCTCGGAGGTTACCGGGCTCGGTGCCATCCCTCTGCGTCCTTCCCGTGTTTTTAGCAACTTCTCCATGGCCACCCCTATGGAGTCCAATTTGCTGTTAATTTCCCCCACGTCTAGGTCCAATCGTGACATTTGTGCTTCCAGGACCTTGATGCGCTGGGTTGGGGTGACCCTCTTCTTTGTTCGCTTCCCCCTTCTCTCTTTCTCTAGCCCTTCGCCAACTGCGACTGACCATCCCGCCAGCTTAGGCTTTGTAGATTCTAGGGGGGGGGGAGTTTTGATTACCTCTTTCTTTTTGGATTTCTGTTTCTCCTGTCTGTTGGTGGTCTCGGTATAGTCCTCTCCTACTCGCTGCAATGCCTCCTCCATCGTCTGGGCATCTGACGAGCTCCTCCGGCCACTTCACAAGTCTCTGTATAGTCTCCTTCTTCTCGCGGCAGTGCTTCAAAAGCTTCTGCCTCGTCTACTGGCTCCATTCCATTCCACGATGCTGGCATTTGTGCTGGATGCGTGACCACTTTCCACCGAGAAGCTCGCTGATTACTCAGAGTAATCCTCGGGATGTGTGGTGAAAATTTAATTCAAGTCTTTATGTAAGGTGCTCCATACGATGCCTAAAATCTCCTTACTCTAGAGTAAACCACAGACACGCGGTTTCTTAGAAGCAGAAAGATTTATTACAAGACATGAAAGCTAGCATGAACAAAGACTTGAATGAATCAGCAAAGCATGGCTTGTCATATTTAAACATTCCCCCTCCCGAAGTCCTTTGATGTTGACACGTGTAGCTCATGGCTCCAGGGTGCTCAGACATCCGTTTGCATAGATGTGTACTGGCGCTGGCCGCTTTAGGTGTGAATCGTCTATTTCAAAGGCAGGCGCCTCTTCTGTGTCTGTTGCTATAGAAACTTCTGCTTGGATTTACACTTTTTCTTACTGTCTTAAACTTCCTTTTTTTCCAGTTGGCTTGGCCCCTTTGATTATGACCGATAGATTTCAGTCTTCTTGGTGCCAGGCAATAGATGACAAACTACAATTATATGGCTTTTCATGGGCAGCCATCATCCTGATGGGCTATGAACATGCACTAGCTGATCTCAAACAACGGTCCATCGATTTAGAGCTGCAATCAGATTGATCAGTTCTACGTAAAAACATTTTTGGGCCATTCTGCTCATCTTTTCCAACCAGCCAGATATCTTAGCTGCATAACAATTCCGAAATTTAGAAGGGCTTTAACTTTGGCTAGATTCAATGCCCTTCAAACAGCTGCTATTGAAGGGAGATACTGAAACATCCCTTTTGAACAAAGACTGTGCCCATGTGGTAGAGGAATAACTGAAACGATGGAACACGTCATTTTGTATTGTCCTCTCTATGTAGATGCTCGCCAGGAATTATAATCTCCATTCTTTACTAAACATCGAGATCGTTCGGATTCATTTTATCTTAAGTTGTTACTATCAGACCAATCTGATTTTATTTCATTGACCACAGCTAAATATTGTTCTATAGTTTATACAGTACGCCGCAGTATCTCTTCTAGTTTTTCTTAGACTTTTTAGACTTTTAAGTGTTTTTCCTTTTATTCTAATTAGATGTGAATCTTCTGTTTTATCTGCTGGTCTGTGACCGAATAAAAATTGGTTTGATTTGACTCAGTTACAGTGGTGACAGGTGCACCGTTGGAAGACCTGAAGGACCAGGTTAGGGACAGATTGTCATGGAGAAAATCCATCTAGGTGGTTGTTAAGATTCGACACCAAATTTATGGTACATAATCAATCAGTTGTACAAATCTCCTTTGATCTTTTTCCTAATTTTTAATTTTTTTTACCTTTTTTGCCAAATAGAAAGAGCAAAGCTAATCTATCCACAGCTGCCAAGTTGTATAAAAATAATTTATAATAATTACAAACAACCAGTATAGCAACATAGAATGTAATATAGGCACAATAAGAGAAGTGTGCTAGTAGTTCTAATTGGTTTATTATCTACCTACAGATGTCAGGTTATTTAAGGAACTCTTTTCTGGCAGGAGTTTACTTTGTAACAGGAGGTAACAGGCCTAAAAATGTATTTGCACTGCCTGTGATTTCTTTCAACCAGAGATATTTGCCCCTCCTTTTTTGACTTGCAACCATTGTTTGGTCATTACACCTACTCAGGATTCTCAACATGGAATGTCCTCATCACTGATCCAACTTAAAATATCTGTCCAAATGAAGCCGCTGGCATAGACCTGCCTGTTTTAATCCAATTTTCAATGGGAGGATTCACACAGGTGTGTCGTTCATGCACATGGCACGGGTACAATAATAAGTGTTAGGCTCATGTGGTCCCATATAATCTGAATCATCCAGCACATGTGCCCACAAATGCCTGTGCAAGTGGGCATCTTGAAACAGTTGAATAAGTTCTTGAAACCGGACATTTGGAAGCCCTGCCTAAGTCACAAGCGAGGCTCATGTTACCCCGTTATTGCAGGGATGGACGCTGCAGCTCTGTTTAGTTCCCAAGATGGATTTATTTTTCCAAAAGTCAGACGTATAAACAAAAACAGAAGGGCCCTTAGCCTTGTACTGGCCTGGGACACGTTCTCCTGCTGCTTTTCTTCACTCCCCAGCATTGCGGATGGGTAGGAAGCAGCCAGAGATCAGGAACAAGAAAGATTCCAGTTCCCAGCATTCTTAGGAGAAAGTTGTGCTAATGTATAAAATTGATAGCTTAATACCTTTTTGAGCCTGAGCGTGTTTCAGGTTACATGAAAATCATGATGTGCGATTAGTCAGATAAAAATGTGCCAGGAATCCTGAAGCAGTGTAGCACACCCTTGTTTGCCTTGTATTGTAAGTTTATCATTGGCAGCTGTTGGCTGTAAAGTTGATATACCCCCAAAAGAACATAGTTGAGAATTCAGACTCGTAAGTAAAAACAGAAGGAAAACAAGGAGACTTCACCATTCTTTTGTTCTTGTGGTTCTTCCCTGTCCTGCCTTCTAGAAAAAGGAGAAATGACTGACAAATGAGAACAGTATTTAACACATAACGCTGAACTCTGGTTTAATGCTGTTGGAATGAATCTGGATGAACTTTGGGATCGGAAGCGTTGGGTTCTCTTTGCAACCTCTTTCTTGCAGGGTCCTTCCCCTAACAAAGGTTGGGTCCATGCACTGACCCAAGCCAGAGTTTTTAAAAACATACTAATATGACTAGGTCATGCTTGAGTGACTTTACATACTAAGAAGTAAATCATGGGTTATATTAAGTCAACAAGAAAGAAACCACACTATGACTGAATGCAGTGTGCCTATCAGGCCAAAATGTCATTAGTGTAACAAACCATTTTCAAATGATGGTGGTTGTACCTTGCTTATTTTACAAAACCCCAGTTGCCATAGTTCTTGGGAGAAACCATAGTTCATTGAACAGAGAAGCAAAAGCTTTTCGTAGATAACCCTGGAAGAGTAGAGAGGGTGCAGCATACAAGCATGTCTCATGCACATAGTATTAAACCAGAGTTTAGAGTTAGAGTTACATGTGAACCAGGCCAATGTACTGATCTTTTCCATTTCATGGAAGAGAAGAAAATATATGCTGGTTAACCTGTGGTCCTCAGGACGTTGCTGAACTAAAACTCCTAGCTTCCTCACTATTAAGGGCAAGCCAGCTTCGGGGAAGGCGCCCCCGGTGTTTGTTACACGTTGTTACACGTTTGTTACCGGTGGTGCGTCCCGCCCCCCCCGTGTTCACACCCAGACCCTGGTAAGCAGATCCTTGTGGGCTCCGGTCTCCGGCTGCTGCTGTTGAACGCCAGATCGGTGAACAACAAAGCCCCCCTATAAGTGACTTGATCACGGATGAGGGGGCCGACCTGGTGTGTATTACCAAGACCTGGCTGGGTCCGGAGGGGGGAGTGGCCCTCTTGGAAATGTGCCCAGCCGGGTTTCAGGTCTGGCATCAGCTGAGACACCAGGGCAGGGGAGGAGGGGTGGCAGTGGTCATTCGAGAGTCTTTTGTGGCTTTCAGGGGCGCTGCTCTACAAGTGGCCGGGTGTGAGACCCTGTTTTTCAAGTTGGGTTCACAAGAACAGTTGGGAGTGTTGCTGCTGTACCAGCCTCCCTGCTGCGTAGCAACCTCCCTGCCTGAGCTGCTCGAGGCTGTCTCGGGGTTGGCGGTGGAGTTCCCCAGACTTATGGTTCTGGGGGACTTCAATCTGCCATCTCTGGGACGGGACTCGGAGGCGGCTCGGGAGTTCATGGCTACCATGGCAGCTCTGGGCCTGTCTCAGATTATTTGTGACCTGACTCGGGACAGTGGTCTCACCCCAGACTTAGTTTTCTTGTCTGAGCAGTGGCAATGTGATCTGAGGGGAGAGTTACATCTTTCCCCATTGTCATGGTCAGACCACGCCCTGGTGACCCTTAGACTCTCTTGTGCTGCCCCACTCCGCAGGGAGGCGGGACCTATTCGACTGGTCCGCCCCCGGCGACTGATGGACCCAGTGAGGTTTCAGAAGGAGCTGGGGGTTATTCCCGAGGACTTGCTTCACGGTCCAGTGGAGCTCCTGGCCGCGGCCTGGAATAGGGCCGCGGCCGGAGCCCTGGACAAGATCGCGCCTATGCGACCTCTCCGGCCCTGCTTGGCCCGCCACTCTCCGTGGTTTACCGAAGAGTTAAGGGCCTTGAAGAGGGTTAAGAGACGTCTAGAGCGCCGCTGGAGAAAGACCAAGACTGAATCTGACCGAACACAATCTAGAGCTGCAGTTAAGGCCTACCTTGTGGCGGTAAGAGCGGCGAAACGTGAATATTTCTCTGCTCTTATTGCGTCCGCAGAATGCCGCCCAACGGCCCTTTTTAAAATTACAAGATCACTGTTGGGTCAGGAGCAGGGGGAGACCCACTTACAGGGCCGATCGGAAGAGTTTTCTGAGCATCTGCAGGATAAAATCGCTCAGATTCATTCCAAGTTGGACTCCAAGCGTGAGACAGGATCTGTGGAGATGCCAGGGGCTTGTACTTACCATGTTATCTGGGAACAGTTTGATCCTGTTGCGCCTGAGGAAGTAGACAGGATCCTCCGGACTGTGAACGCCACCACATGCCAGCTTGACCCTTGTCCCTCCTGGCTGGTGAAATTGGCCAGTGAGGTGACGTGGATGGGTCCAGGCGATGATTAATTTGTCCTTGAGTGAGGGGGTGTTCCCGGAGGCCTTTAAGGAGGCGCTGGTGCACCCCCTCCTCAAGAAGCCGTCCCTGGACCCTACCATCCTGGGCAATTTTCGCCCAGTCTCCCACCTTCCCTTTTTGGGAAAGGTGGTTGAGAAGGTGGTGGCGTGGCAACTCCAGAGGATTCTGGAGGAAACGGATTATCTAGACCCCTTCCAGTCAGGTTTCAGGCTGGGATATGGGATGGAGACCGCATTGGTCGCGCTTATGGATGATCTCTGGCGAGAGCGGGATGGAGGGAGTGCGTCCATCCTTGCTCTCTTAGATCTCTCAGCGGCTTTCTATACTGTCGACCACGGTATACTTTTGGGACGGCTCAGGGAGTTGGGGGTGGGCGGCGTAGTTTTGCGCTGGTTCGCCTCCTTCCTCTGGGGCCGTTCCCAGTCGGTGTTGATAGGAGAGGAGAGGGCTGACCCGCGGCCCCTGACTTGTGGGGTGCTGCAGGGGTCGGTTCTCTCTCCTCTCCTGTTCAACATCTACATGAAGCCGCTGGGCGAGATCATCCGTCACCATGGGATGAGGTATCACCAATATGCTGATGATACCCAGTTATACATCTCCATCCCGGATGAAGTAGGTGATGCGGTCGATGCCTTATCTCAGTGTCTGGAGGCTGTGGGGGTCTGGATGGGGAACAACAGGCTTCAACTGAACCCTGGTAAGATGGAGTGGCTGTGGATTGATAGCCCCCCTAGATCTGGGAAGTTGTCATCTTTGGTTCTGGGTGGGGTGGCACTACCTCGCTCGGATCCAGTGCGGAATCTGGGGGTCCTCCTGGACTTGCGACTCCTGCTCAAAAAGCAGGTGGCAGTCACGGCCAGGAGGGCCTTTGCACAGCTTCGTGTTGTGCACCAGTTACACCCTTTCCTGGATCGGGAGGCCCTCCGTACAGTCACTCACGCCCTTGTCATCTCCCGTATAGATTACTGTAATGCGCTCTACATGGGGCTACCCCTGAAGAGTATCCAGAAGCTTCAGCTGGTGCAGAATGCCGCGGCGCGAGCAGTTATGGGTGCCATGAGATTGGCACATGTAACACCTCTGCTACGCGAGCTGCATTGGCTACCAGTTTGCTTCCGGGTCCAATTCAAGGTGTTGGTGATTACCTTTAAAGCCCTACATGGCATAGGACCAGGGTACCTGAGGGACCGTCTCGTCCCGATAACGTCGGCCCGCCCCACCCGTGCATGCAGAGAGGGCATGCTTCGGACCCCCTCAACAAGAGAATTCCATCTAGCGGGGTCCAGGAGACGTGCCTTCTCTGCGATAGCGCCCGCCTTATGGAATATCTTGCCCCCGGAGGTGAGACTGGCCCCTTCACTCCTGGCCTTTCGGAAGGCCCTTAAGACCTGGCTCTGCCGCCGGGCCTGGGACGACAGAGGCGGCAGTGCCTCCTGGGGTTGGCTGGCCCCGTAGTAATACGATCTATCCTACGGTCCCCAATCCATCTTGGATTTTATGTAATTTATTATTGGATGTATTTTTAGATATTGTTATTGTATAGTTTTTAAACTTTCAATTGTTGTAACCCGCCCAGAGTCCCTTGCAGGGGAGATGGGCGGGGAATAAATTGAAATAATAAATTGAAATAATAAATTAACATGCTGGCTGGGGCTGCTGGGAAGGGTAGCCAGAAACAGCCGGAGAGTCACAGATTCATGCTTTCCTTTCCGCACATCCTTATTTTGCCTCTAGGATTGAAATGATGGACCAGCTGTTTATCCTCAGTAGAATCAATTAGACTCTGTCTTCCATTTGCTTTCCAATTATTGCTTGTAGCATTGGAACTATTGAAATAACAGGGGAAATCCAGGATAACAATAATTAATAAGCAGGGGAAATTGGGATAATAGTAATGGACAGTTTCAATCATCTTCATATAGATTGGGGAGAAGTATGATCTGGACATGGCAAAGGGACCACATTTCTAGATATTCTTAAAGCCACAGCAGCTAGCAGGGGAGCCAAATAGAAAGGACACAGCTCTGCACTTATTCCTAAATATGTCTAGGATCAAATGATTTCTGATCTGTTGGATACAGTGACCCTAGTACTAACATCCATATAAGTGGGAGGTTGCCAAAATAGTCCATGTTTGACTTCAGAAGTGTGACCTTTCAAAAAGGATTGTTTTAAAAGAAAGCTAGTTAAAAAGCAGGGTCAAGTTTTTTCAGAATGCTTGAAAATCACTCAAAGGTACAGCCATAAAAACTCAGCTGGAACGTAGTGCCATGAAATTCACAGCATGCTAGGGTGGCTAATGAGCAAAGTCAGATGCCCAGAGGCAAGACCAAAAAATTGAAGTCCTGATTTTCAAAAAATGGAAGTCCTGATTTGAAAAAGGTGAATGAAAAGGAACATGGCCACTGCTCACCCCTAACTCCAGATCATTTTTAAATACGTTAAAAAGCACAGGAACCAAACACTGATCTTTAGTAATGTGCTAGCCCAGAGCTTTCCAAACTGTGTGTCGGGACACGTTAGTGTGTCGGCTGCAGTGTCTGGGTGTGTCGCGGCTGCTGCTGCCTCCGAGCCCTGCCAGGATTCCGCACAGGTCCTAGAGCCTGCCTTGTGCCTGGCTGCCTCCAAACCTGCTGTGATTCCACGCAGGTCATAGTGCCTGCCTTGTGCCCTGCTGTAAGAGTGTGTCGCGAAATGATGCATGTCTAAAAAGTGTGTCACCAACATGAAAAGTTTGGAAAGCTCTGGGCTAGCCATTGGCTGAAGATATGCAAGAATTTCCTAAAAGTTGCCCCCTCCCCAAGAAAAAAAGGACTTGGAACAGCATATGCCTAAGAATATTAAGATGATCAACAAAACCTTCTTTAAAAATAGTCAAAGCAGGAAACGGTGAGCGAGACCTTTGGCTGTTGTGCAACCAGAGCATTAAAGGTGTGTTAAAGGAGGAGAGGGAAATTGCAAAGACATGTCATCAGTTGGTTCTTTCTTCCCTGCAGAGTTGTAAGGCAGATGGCTGAGCTACAGCTGGACTTTTCAGGTGTAATGGAATGTCAGAATGACCTTGGAAGATGGGGGGAAGAGATGCTGCCTAGGGAACGATTTGATAAAAGAGCGAGGAGTCCGCAACTGAGTAACGGGCAGGGAAACAAACTTAGAAAGAATCCGCCCTATCTGGTTAGGCGGTAAATAGGGAGGGCAGGAGATTTGTATTTTCAGACTTGCAAGATTCTGTTAATGTAGCCTGACAATAAAGTAGAGGTAGCTCATCTGGTTGTGTTTCCTGTCTGGTTTACCTGGGAGGGCTGACATCAGGAGAGGAATTGGATGCACTGAGATACCAAAGAGCAGCCTGAAGATGGGTAAAATTTTGTCACCCGTTATTTCGGAGGAAAGTCAAGCGATAGGCAGTGAATAGAGACCATTGAGGCAGGCTAGAGATCAGCAATGGAGACAAATTCCATGCTGGGGTGGTTTTCTGCCAGCTTGAGGATGGGTGGAAAGCACTTCAACTTGCCCGCAGGGAACGGCTCACTGGAACTGAGGTTTGGATGCCAGTTCTCATGCATTCAGTGTACAGAGAGAGATATGAGCTACCTCTGTGAAAAGAGCCACTTGTTGGGACTGAGGTTTGAATGCCAGTTCTCATGCATTCAGTGTACAGAGAGAGATATGAGCTACCTCTGTGAAAAGAGCCACTTGTGGGTTTCCTCCACTTTATGTAACATCTGAGATCACTCTGTGCTAGAAATTGCAGTTGTGGAGTGTCTTCACCTCTTCTCAAGGGACAAAAGCCCTGGTCCTTTTGGAGAACCATTGCCATCCTTCACATGACATGTCTTCGTCCATGACTCTGAAATTGGCGCAGCCCTTGAGAACACTGGGAGTTAGATGGCAATTGATGTAATTATATCATGTGCCACTCGAGTACATTTGCTTTTGATTGAAAGGATTAGGCAGATTATTGGACCATAGAAAGTGTGATTAGCCAAGAGGCTCAAGTGACATGCATATCCTGAGAGCAGACTGTCTCCAATAATAAACTTTTCATCAGCTTAGCCTCCCTCACCAAGCAGATTTATGAAGCTAATCTGGCATCGTTTTTCACATATAAATACATGTAAACTGTGAAGCGCCCTAAAGTGAGTATGTGATAATGGATTATTGTCATCTTGACTTGTCATTCTGCAAGCTCTGAAATATGGTGAAACTTCCTAGGTGCCAGCTGGGGCTGTCAGAATCTGCTGGTCAGAATCTGGTATCTGCAAGATGGGGAGAAGTTGATCGACCTGTTTAATCTGCATTCTGTATTATAGGAAATACAAAGGATAAAGACTCTATAAATTAGGAGACTGTAAGCATAAAGGGTTCTTGAAGTTTTATGTACCTTAAAAGAACTGTAAAATTAATAGTCCTATGCAATTTTGGGGTGGGTGGGGAATGTTTAGTTTTAAAATCAGTAAAAACAATGCCGTACTGGAATACTGCCCTAACTTGGAATATAAAACAAGATTTTATTTTATTTTTTACTGATCCTGCACATCCCTGGCTTCTAGCTGTATAACTATCAACTGTTAATTACATAACAAAGAAATAAGGTGGGGCAGTAAATGGGATGCCAACTTTGTAAATTTTAATGTGACAGGAAGATTTTGGAGCTTTCAGCTTCTGATGCTGATAATGGAGCAGATATCACATTTTGGATGTGAATATGACTTCCAAAAATTTCAGGAAATATGGTCTGGATCCAAGGAAGTGTCTTGACCAGAGCTTTTCCAAGTCTAGTTTTATGCTTGTGAGGTTTTTAAAATGTATTTATTTAAAAATGACCCCATCCCTATCAAGATTCTGGTTTTGAGTGGAGTAGTTAACCCATACCTCTCTCTCTCTCTCAATTCTTCTAATCCAGTTTTGGCCATCCCACAGCAGTAATTTAAAGAGGAATTGAAAATTGACTTTGCTTTCTGCTCCTTTGTAAACCTTAGGTGCACAGGACTATTTGACAAAAAGAGAAGCAAAAGATTAAAGACCCTCCCTTCCTATTCTTTCCATATCCCTCCCTTCCTATTCCTTCCATATCCCTCCCTTCCTATTCTTTCTCATTATTAAAGTCAATTAGAATCCTGATCCATATTGGGTCTCCTGTGCTTAAGGTATAAAAAGAACAGATGCAGATGCATGCTGGGTAACAGGATGCTGGTAAGCAGTTGGTGTTCTCCAGATATTCTAGATGAGAACTTTGACAATCTCTTGCCATTACTCTTGTCAGCTGGAGCTAAGAGAGACTTAAGTAGCTAAGAGAGAGAGACTTAAGTATTCCAAGATACTGTAAGATAAGATAAGATGATAAGATAAGATAAGATAAGATAAGATAAGATAAGATATCCAGTAAATGCTAGGCTGCCTAATTGTCAATTAAGACAATGCCTACCTTGGCTGTAACTTGGGCTTTTGATGAGCAGCTTCTTGTGTTCCATGAGAAATCTCTTTTAGAAATGAGAGGACATTTGGAAATGTGATATTGCATGGAATCTATTGTTTGAAAGGAAACCTAGTCAAACATTCTGTGGGACATGCCCATTTTTTAAAAAGAAATGCCTAAAGTAACTATTTGGATTTTGACCCAAAACATTTCTGAAGACTCTCAATAGGGCTGAAGTATTCATGAAGTCATTCCTATATTGGATTTTTGCAGTGATCCCTTAAAGTGGACATTCTTTCTAAACTTGAGCTGATAATTTCTGAAAGAAAGCTTGTACTTACCTGTATTTAGATTCTGAGATGCATCTGTGTAAAATAACTTCTGAGTATGATAACCTCTCTGAAGTTCTAGAGTACAGGGACATAAATCTTTGCAATGTGCCCTTTGGTATATCATGCTTTCAATTTCCCTGTCTCCACCCCACCCCCTGGGGCTCTTGGACCTCTAAAACAGGCAGGACAAAATATGTGCTCCATTTTTGCAACCCTCCAAAAGATCATGTTGCCAAAATCCAAGTGACAAAACACTTGGAAGAGCAGGTGGCAGTCGTGGCCAGAAGGGCCTTTGCACAACTCCGTGTTGTGCGCCAGTTACGCCCTTTCCTGGATCGAGAAGCCCTCCAAACAGTCACTCAAGCCCTGGTCATCTCCCATATAAACTATTGCAATGCGCTCTACATGGGGCTACCCTTGAAGAGTATCCAGAAGCTTCAGCTGGTCCAGAGTGTGGCTGCGTGGGTGATTCTTGGTGCCCCTAGATTGGCACATGTGACACCATTGCTACGCGAGCTGCACTGGGTGCCAGTTTGCTTCCAGGTCCAATTCAAAATCTTGGTTATTACCTTTAAAGCCCTACATGGCATGGGTGCAGGTTACCTGAAGGACTGTCTCATCCCCATGACATTGACCTGTCCTACCTGATCATGCAGAGAGGGCATGTTGCGGACCTCGTCTGTAAAAGAATTTTGCTTGGCGGGGTCCAGGAAGCGGGCCTTCTCTGCAGTGGCTCCCGCCCTTTGGAACACTCTGCCCCTGGAGGTGAGGCAAGCCCCCACACTCCTGACCTTCCGGGACTTGGCTCTGCCGTCTCGCCTGGGGCGGGAAGGGGAGTAGTTATTCCTGGGGGTGGCTCGTGCCTTAGAGCTCTCCTCACTATATTAGATTGTTTATGGCCGCTTGGATTTTATAATTATATTTATTTTATACTTTTATTTGGTAATTTGTATTTATATTTTAGATGGTATTTATGCTTACTGTTTTAACGTTAGTTTTATTGTATAACCGCCCAGAGTCCCTCTTCTCAGGGGAGATGGGCGGTGGCAAAATTTGAAAAATAAATAAATAAATAAACAAACAAACATTTAAAATGTAGCAATCATTCTACAGAAATGGTTGATTTGTTCATTGTTTCATTTGTTCCATGTCAAAAAAAGTTCTGCATTTCTGCCCTTCAGGGAGCAGTTAAAAATCACAGGTACCGCCTAGAAAAAATGTTTCCACTACAGCTATTCTTTCTGTTTTTCAACTGCCCTGAGCTAATACACAGATTATTCTTATTTTTGTTTGCATTGCTCATCTTGTTAACTGATACCAAAGGGAAATATTTGATTTAAAGATTATAGGTGTGTCTCCTTTCACTGGGCTTACTGCGATGAGATCTCCAAATGACCAGAGGACCCAGAACATGCAGTGTATTAGTATAAGACTAATACATTTTTGGAGTTTGGTCTAGCAGTTAAGGCACCAGGCTAGAAACCGGGAGACCGTGAGTTCTAGTTCCACCTTAGGCACAAAGCCAGCTGAGTGACCTTGGGACAGTCACTTTCAGCCCTAGGAAGGAGGCAAGGGCAAACCACTTCTGAAAAACCTTGCCAAGAAAACTGTAGGGACTTGTCCAGGCAGTCTCTGAGAATCGGACATGATTGAACAGATTAATTTTTTTTTAAAAAAAGGCTTCTATGGAATGGCATCAACTTCTTCAGATGCATGAAGGGTAATACTAAATTCCTGATGTATATGGTTGATGAGTGCATTGTAAACACTGAGCTCAAAGGGAAATGAAATGCAGAAAGGACAGTCATCTTTCCCTTATGAGTCATAGCCATTCAGAAAACACTTGACGGTTGCCAAGGCAGACATGTGTGCACTAGTGAGCTGACTAACAGAGAGAGAAAAACAACAAAAGTGGGTTTTTAAATATTTTTTATCCCACCTTTATTATTTTTATAAATAACTCAAGGTAGTGAACATACCTAATACTCCTTCCTCCTCCCCTTTTCCCCATGACAACAACCCTGTGAGCTGAGTTTGCAGTTGTTCAAGATGCATAAAGTTGATAAAAATTTCATTTTAGCCATTTTACATTGAAATCTGGCATTGACTTCCTTTGTTCCTGAGTGGATGGTCTAAGTTCAGTAATAGATTCCTGGAAAGCTGCATTGTTTTTCTTTCGGGATTTTAAAATATTTCTGATACTGGGTTTGTGATGAGTCTGCCCTACAGAAGCCTAATCCTACTCACCAGTCTGGCCGCCTTGCTTTTTCATAGTTTGTTGAGAAAGTAAAATTATTGGAGAAACACTTGGTGTAAATTTTTTAATTTTAACTTGTGAATCGGTCTAAATTGCAACAGGAGTGATTGAATTCCTGGCTTTGGTTCTGTTTTATGGATTTGGTAGTTCATTCTAAGTCAGTAAACTTCTCTTGGATAAAAGGCTCCACCAGCTTTTGAAATGACATGGTAGGGGCTGGCCTGCAAAAGATCACAAGCTCCATAAAAATATTTAATCAAATTATTCAGTAACCAAACATTTCTACTGATCCCCCTCCCCTCCCCACTTCTTAAGTCACATTAATGTAGGCTGACCATACGTCCCGTTTTGAACGGGACTGTCCCGTTATTTCACCATTTCTGGAGCGTCCTGTTGTTATAGTCAAAATCTTGATTTTGTCCCGTTTTTCAAAAATCTGAGTCAGGAGTAAGCCTGATAGGAGTGGGTCAGCCCCCGCCGCCATGCCAGATTCGGACTCAGTCGGAGGAAGATGAGCCGACCTCCGGAAGAAGCTGGTATGGTCCGAACCAGAGCTGCCGATTGGAGGCAGCCTGGAACAAGAAGCCCCTCTACCAATCAGCGCGCTGCTTGGCCAATTGGGTCCCAGCCGCAAACGGCGCGAGATTCCAACCTTAAAAGGCCGAGATCCTGCCTCAGAATCCTGCCCGCAAGACGCTCTAGGTCTCGCCTCGCAGATGTCAGCGCTGGGGAGGCGGGATGGCAGCCAAGCCAGGCGGTGGGGTGGCGTTCTGCGAGGGGCTCAGCAGCGCTGCATGAGAGGTGGGGCAGAGACACTGCGCCAGCCACTGCGGGGTCTGCGGGGCTGGGCTGCGTGCGTCTGCTGGGCTGCAGCCTGAAGCGTGTCTGGAGGACGAAAGTGAGTCAGGCGCTGTGGTGGAGGAGGGAGAGGAGGGCCCAGTGGAGCCATGGCACTGCCTTTCCTTGTGAGGGGCCTGAGGAGCTGCCTCCCCTGCCCAGCAGCGACCCCTCCGCGAGTGCCTCCGCCTGGAACCGTCCCTCTCTCCGCCACCGCCACCGCTCTCCCGGGAGGCGTCACAACCTCATCGCGCTGTGCTGCCGCCCGCCTCCTGCTCATCGGCGGTGACTCTCCTCCCACCCTCGGCCAAGCCCGAGGGGGTCGGGGCGGTGGTGAGCCTCTGTCCTCTGCAGGAGCCAGCCGCGCTGGGGGACTTCAGCCACACCATGCCACCCCTTGCCACCCGCCGGGCTGCGGGAGCTCCTGGCGGGCGGCAAGGGGTGGAGTGGTGTGGCTGAAGCCCCCCAGCTCAGCCAGCTCCTGCTTTTTCTGTGCGGCGGCGGCGGCGGCAGCAGCAGCGACTCGCCTCACTCCCTCAGCCAAGTCTGAGGAGGCTGGGGCAGTGGTGGGCCTCTGTCCTCAGCAGGAGCCAGCTGCACTGGGGGGCTTCAGCCGCACCATTCCACCCCTTGCCGCCCGCCGGGCTGCGGGAGCTTCCGCAGCCTGGCAGACGGCAAGGGGCGGAGTGGTGTGGCTGAAGTCCCCTAGCTCGGCCAGCTCCTGCTTCTACTGTGCGGTGGCGGCGGCGGCAGAAGCAGCGACTCTCCTCCCTCCCTCGGCCAAGCCCGAGGGGGATGGGGCAGTGGTGGGCCTCTATCCCCTCCCCTTGTCCTCCGGCCGATGACGGTGCTGTGTGCACAGTGTGTGTGCTCCGGCCTTCCCCAAACACACCAGCTCTGCCACACAATTTACTGCTAGAAGAAGAAAAAAACCTTTAAAAAAAAATTAAAATCCGAGCCAATCGCGCTGATGGGGGCGGGGTTTGCAGGCGGAAGCCAATCGTGTGGGGCGGGGGCGGGGTTTGCAGGCAGGAGCCAATTGCGTGGACTGGGGGCGGGGTCTGGAGGCCAGCATGGTGGCATAAGACCCTGTCCCGTTTTGCCATCCCCAAAGTCCCATTTTCGTCTGAAGGAAATATGGTCAGCCTACATTAATGCAAATATTTCTTTTATTTCTCCGTGATGCTGCTTTGGTTACTGTCCTATTGGTTCTCACCAGTTGTGTATACTGCTGGAGGTGTGATATTTATACATGCTGTATAGAAGAAATACCTGAACAAGGTGAAGAACATCATGATTCTAAAGCTTTTAAGAAACTTGTTAATACTATATCTGTAAATCTAACAAACTTTCAAGAAGATAATAAGGGATGAATCATTATTAAAATTGTAGCACAGTAGCATTGGGTTATCTTCTGCACAGCTAGATTAGGTACAAAGCTTAAATTAACAATGCTATTTGGGTGAAGGTGAAGAAAGAATGCCCTTCAGCCTTTCCATTTCAAAACATAAAATGAATGTTTTGATTTTACCATTTCAACCTACAGGAAAATGTCTAGAAAATCAAGTCACATAAAAGGAAGAGAGAAAGATAGTTAGGAGAATGATTTATAGACAATGCAATAATATTATATATAGTTGTACGACTAAATCAGAGCTTTCCAAACTTTTCATGTTGGTGACACACTTTTTAGACATGCATCATTTTGCGACACACTCTTACAGCAGGGCACAAGGCAGGCACTAGGACCTGTGCGGAATCACAGCAGGTTTGGAGGCAGCAGGGCACAAGGCAGGCACTAGGACCTGCACGGAATCACAACAGGTTTGGAGGCAGCAAGGCACAAGGCAGGCACTAGGACCTGCGCGGAATCAAAGCAGGTTTGGAGGCAGCAAGGCACAAGGCAGGCACTCGGACCTGCGTGGAATCGTGGCAGGGCAGGTTTGGAGGCAGCAGGGCACAAGGCAGGCACTAGGACCTGTGCGGAATCCTGGTAGGGCTTGGAGGCAGCAGCAGCCGCGACACACCCAGACACTGCAGCCGACACACTAATGTGTCGCGACACACAGTTTGGAAAGCTGTGTAGTAGGGGAAGATTGGTGGAGGCTGCCGCTCAGAGCAGAGCCGAGATGCCGAGAGGGAAGGGGAGGCTGCCAGCAGCTCCAGCAGAAAAATGTGCCGTTAGGAGCAGTCGCCATGGGTGATGGTTCTCCCAGGTAAAAGCTGACAGGCACCTTGAGAACTCACTGAGAATTGCAACCACTTTCACCGAACCAGACATTGATGCATTAGTTTCACAGAAACAAGGACAAATATCCCACTAGTTTTATGTTACCCTCTTTTTTAAAATTTTATAATAAAAATATTAAAGAATAAATGAAGTTTTATTACTTATATACATTAACTATATTATATATTTTATGTGTGGCCCAAGACAATTCCTCTTCACTCAATGTGGCCCAGGGAAGCCAAAAGGTTGGACACCCCTGCTTTAGAGGGTGTCTCCAGAAGGGTGGCTTTGAATGCTATTCATTCAAAAGACACTGAACAGTTATTCCATCTTTCCTTGTTCAGTGGATTTTCTGGATAAGAAAAAAGAGGAAAGAAGCAATATAGGAGGCATTTACAAATGGAAGACAACATATTCTGCCAGCCCTGGAAAATTTCAGGAATGAGTAAAGGTGATTTCCTGATAAAAAGTTGGCAGGATGCACTTTTGGTCAGAAATTTGAAATAATATGTCATTTTGATTCTCAGACATATTTTCAGTGATCCCAGTATCAGTTTTGCCAAAAAAGTGGCTGTTTGATCTTTGCAAACATTCTTAAAGTTCTCAAGTTTAGATTCTACCCAAGCATCTTAGTAAGGAATTTGATTATGCAAATGTGGATGGCATGTACGGTGTCAAATGGTTGACAAATGTATTAATAGCAAAGCTACATTAATAGCAAGTTAAAGAGGTTTTGGGCCACAAGTCTATGGACTTGATAAAACTCATTTCTTTTGAGGTACTTTTCATATCAGGGCTGAGAATGCTTGGACTTTAAATCACTTGGAATGGCCTACTTCTAACCTGGTGCCCTTCAAAGTTGTTGGAACCATAGCTCCCATGATACTGCCTTAGGAATTCTGGAAGCTGTAGTCCAAAGTTTATTTATTTATTTATTTATTCAATTTATTCCCCGCCCATCTCCCATACAAGGGACTCTGGGCGGGTTACAACAATCAAAGTTAAAAACAATACAATAATTTTAAAAAATACAATATAAATAGATAAAATACAAGATGGGGGACGTAGGGAACGTAGCATAGTGTTGCTACGGGGCTAGCCAACCCCAGGAGGCACTCCCGCCTCCGTTGTCCCAGGCTAGGTGGCAGAGCCAGGTCTTAAGGGCCTTCTGAAAGGTCAGGAGGGAGGGGGCCAGTCTCACCTCCGGGGGCAAGATATTCCATAGGGCGGGCGCTATCGCAGAGAAGGCACGCCTCCTGGACCCCGCTAGATGGAATTCTCTTGTTGAGGGGGTCCGAAGCATGCCCTCTCTGCATGCACGGGTGGGGCGGGCTGACGTTATTGGGACGAGACGGTCCCTCAGGTACCCTGGTCCTATGCCATGTAGGGCTTTAAAGGTGATCACCAACACCTTGAATTGGACCCGGAAGCAAACTGGCACCCAATGCAGCTCGCGAAGCAGAGGTGTTACATGGGCCGATCTCTTGGCCCCCATAACTGCTCGCGCCGCCGCATTCTGCACCAGCTGAAGCTTCCGGATACTCTTCAAGGGTAGCCCCATGTAGAGCGCATTACAATAGTCTATACGGGAGATGACAAGGGCGTGAGTGACTGTTCGGAGGGCCTCCCGATCCAGGAAAGGGCGTAACTGGCGCACAACTCGAAGCTGAGCAAAGGCCCTCCTGGCCACGACTGCCACCTGCTCTTCGAGCAGGAGTCGCGAGTCCAGGAGGACCCCCAGATTCCGCACTGGATCCGAGTGGGGTAGTGCAACTCCACCCAGAACCAAAGATGACAACTTCCCGGATCCAGGGGGGCCGTCAATCCACAGCCACTCCGTCTTACCAGGGTTCAGTTGAAGCCTGTTGTTCCCCATCCAGACCCCCACAGCCTCCAGGCACTGAGATAAGGCATTGACCGCATCACTTACTTCACCCGGGATGGAGATGTATCACTGGGTATCATCGGCATATTGGTGATATCTCATCCCGTGGTGACGGATGATCTCGCCCAGCGGCTTGATGTAGATGTTGAATAGGAGAGGAGAGAGAACCGACCCCTGAGGCACCCCACAAGTCAGGGGTCTCGGGTCAGCTCTATCCTCCCCTATCAAAGTTCCCAATACCTCTAAAGGACACCAGGTTGGAGAAGCTTGGCACAGACCATTTAAAAATACCAGAGACTGGATCTGATTACTCTATTGTACTTTCAGTGAAACATGATTCGCCATAACTTGGAAAACAAATTACATAACTTGGAAAACTAGACTCCCCTCCAAGACTTGTCTACTCCCTCAAGACAAGATTATCCAAAGGTATTGTAGAAGGTAAAGTATATGGGTCCTCTATTGGAAATTGCCTGCCACTATTTAACAAAAATGTAAAGGTAAAAAGGTAAAGGTTCCCCCGCACAGTCATGTCCGACTCTAGGGGCCGGTGCTCATCTCCGTTTGTTAGCCGAAGAGCCAGCGTTGTCCGAAGACGTTTCCACAGTCATGTGGCCGGAATGACATGAGCGGAATGCTGTTACCCACCCACCAAAGTGGTACCTATTTATCTACTTGCATTTGCATGCTTTCGAATTGCTAGTTTGGGAAGAGCTGGGGCGAGTGCGGGAGCTCACTCCATCACGTGGCGCTCGGGTCTTGAACCGCCGAACTTCCAATTGACAAGCCTGGCGTCTTAACCGCTGAGCCATCGCACCCCATAACAAAAATGTATCTCTTAGCGTAAGGCTAAACTAAGATGGTTCGTTTGCTTTCTTTTCCTGGACATGTACACTGTGCAGATGTAGACAGTAAACAGGCATGATTCAGTGCATCTCTGGCTAAAAAGGAATGTAGGAATTGTCTCTAGTAAAATTCCCCAAAGAACTCTATCCAGTTCTGTGATATCTCATCATTTCCCTACATGAACTAACTTTACCTAGAAATGGCCCAAACCCAGCAGTGTCCAGGTGGGTGGGTGGAGTCAGTCTGAGAATAACAAAGACATCCTGGGGATGTTGCTGTCTTTTTCAGCTGCTAAGCGCAAGAGGATACTGAGCAAGGAGGTTTTTAAGGAAGTTTTCTCATCAAACTCCCTGCCCCCATCCCAACCTGGAAGAAACCTCAGGAAAATAGTTGGAAAGACCTTCTAAATACAAGCTGAATTCCTTGCCAAAGTCAAGCCTTTAAGCTTACTTTCCTTTTGAACTATTGCCAAAGTAATGGCTAGGATTATTTACCATGTAATTTAAGTTGCTATCTGTTCACTCGGGAATCTGTTCACTCAAAGTAGAGCAACCATTACTTCCTTTGAAGCAGAGTTACTTTTAAGTAGGGCTTCTGGATCAGGGCTGCAAAAATCCAGATGACCAATAAGCAGCAAAGAGTGAGAGTTTTCTTTGCTGCCATCTACTGGTCATCTGGATTTTTGCAGTCCTGATCCAGAAGCCCTATTTAAAAGTAGCTCTGCCTCAAAGCACGTAATATATGTTTAGGGCCTTTTTGACATATCAACATTTCTGTACATTTTAAGGTTCAAAATCCCGTTAACTGAGGAACATGCATTGCTTTCTCCGCTTACAAATGGGCAGCAAATTGCATATATTATCACGTCCCTCCAAGTGGCTTTTATTTATCAAAAATTGCAAATGAGTATATTTAATCCAACGCAACAGAGAAGCTAAAGCACAGATTTAAGATTACCTTTAAGGTTGCCCCTTGCTAATTTTTCTTTTTTTACTTAAGGAGCTAACTTCTATACCAGAGCTTTCCAAACTGTGTGTCGTGACACGTTAGTGTGTCGGCTGCAGTGCCTGGGTGTGTCCCGGCTGCTGCTGCCTCCAAACCTGCCCTGCCAGGATTCCACGCAGGTCCTAGTGCCTGCCTTGTGCCTTGCTGCCTCCAAACCTGCTGTGATTCCGTGCAGGTCCTAGTGCCTGCCTTGTGCCCTGCTGTAAGAGTGTGTCGCGAAATGATGCATGTCTAAAAAGTGTGTCTCCAACATGAAAAATTTGGAAAGCTCTGTTCGATGCATTCAGTAGGTGCTAGGGTTTTTTGATGTAGCCACTTGCCAAACTATATTTCTTGAATTTCTTTCAGGCAGCTGTTAAATCTGAAGGAGTGTAACTATTACAGTGAGTAATGATAATTTTCTGACTGATTTCAAACTTGACACAAGGCACTTTTGCCCATATTCAGTATGAGGATAGTTAAAAAAGAGGAAAAGTCTTCTTCAAGTTGAGCTTAACTGCTGGTGACTTCATGGACATGGACATGTATTTTTCTTGGCAGCAATAGTGGTGTGCCAATGCCTTCTTCCAGGATTTATTTTTATTTTATTTTTTACTTTCCAGCATAACCTACCTTCCTGGAAATCTCTCATCCAAGTACTCATCAGGCCCAATCAGCCAAGGTTGGCTAGGTCCTATCACCTGTACAGAAGCATGGTTAGTTAATACTGCTCATACCAAAATGTTGCAAAAAGGTAAATGTACTTTTACAAAGAAATTGTGTCTAAGAGTAATGTAGAATATGTCAAGATGCTGCAAAAGCTAGTCCTTCCAAGATCTGATGTTGAATATGAAAGCATTAATTCAAAAACCTTTACTGATACACACAAAGAATTGGGTAACACGTGAGCTTGATGGACTGCAGCAGGCTGTCTGTGGTTGCCTTAGTAGGGTCATTAGAGGCGTTTGCCAACTGCACTGCAGGCAAGGATGCCACGAGTTTTTTCCCCACAGAATGAATACGTTGCCAAGTTAAAGTACTATCGGCTAGTCCTTGAGTGGGGAGAAAACTATACTGGCCAAAATGTTTACGTTTTTAAGAAAGGAGGTCAACAAATGCTGCTTCCTCTGTGCTAGCCTTGTTCTCTGTGGCCTCTCTGTTTCTGAGCACTGCAGTTCACTGAGTCAGCCCTCTTTTGCTGCCTCTCTTCCTGAGCAACAGAGGAATGCCAGTGATGAAGGGGACCTTCCAAGGAGAGAGGATGAGCTTGTCAACCAGCTATGCCAACCCTTCTAGCACCACAGAAATCCCTGTAAGCACTGGCAACAAAGCTCCTCCATCTCACAAGAGTAAGGCAAGGGTCATCCTGCCCAAAAGAACCCAAAATTTCCCAGGGTGTCCTGCCCAGCTTGGCTTGCCACACAAGTCACATTTATTTATTTAGCGTATGGCACACATTGCCAGGGAGTCTACAATGTTTTTTACACAGTAGATATTCTGGCGCTGATAGTTGCTAGTCTTTCTTGCACTGATGCACCACAAGAGGGCGAGCTAGCTTTGCTTCAGCAGGGCAGCAGCGTTCCTTTTTTAGGGAAGTCGGCTCATCCGGGCTTTTTTCTCCACCGATCCTTCGTCAGCACCGGTTCCTGCTCCCTGCACAGAGTGCTGCCAGTGTTTTCCCCCACCGAAATTGGGGTACCTATGTATCTACTCGCAGATGGCATGCTTTCGAACTGCTAGGTGGGCAGAAGCTAGGGATGAAATGACGGGAGCTCACTTCCGTCACACGGAGCTGGGCTCGAACCGTTGGAGTGTCTACTATTTTTGGCCGGCAAACTCCAGCGTCATTAAGCCACTGTGCCACCGCATCCCACAAGTAACATATGCTAACTCTGCTGGCACTCCACAACTTCCAAGGACTAAAGGCAGCAAAGCACCCCACAAGTTTAAGTCAGTTGTCAGTTACCAGTGTCATGGTAAGCCCAGTCCCCCAGAAATAAAAATGGAAAAAATAAGAGCTTAGTTTTTAAACAGTTTTTTTAAAGGTTTTTAATTTTCAAGTTGAGTTGGACCACTTGCTGTAGTGGTTCAGCCAAACGTTGGCTATTCCAAGGAGAATTTGGTGGCTGTGGTGCTGTCTTTTCCTTCATGCTGCTATCTCTGCCTGTAAAGAACTGAGGGAGAATGCTTGAAAAACTTATTGTTTGGCTTGGTACTGTTGAAACCTCGACAGTACCAAGCCAACATTAGATAGATGTCTTCTATAATCTCTACTATTGTCATCCCATTCTACCCCAAAAGGAAGCAGCTGAAGTAATTTTATTTTAGTAATAACATACCCTGGGGAAGGTAACGGCAACCCACCCCAGCATTCTTGCCGTGAAAACTAAATGGATCAGTACAACCAGAGATATGTTGGTATACCATCAGAAGATGGGACTCCCAGGTCGGAAGATGGTCAAAATGCTACTGGGAGGAACAGAGGATAAGTTCAACTAGCCCCAGATGTGATGACACAGCTAGCTCAAAGCCGAAAGGACGGCTAGCGGCCGACGGTGCTGGTGGTGAACGACGAATCCGATGTTCTAAAGATCAACACACCACAGGAACCTGGAATGTAAGATCTATGAGCCAGGGCAAATTGGATGTGGTTATTTGGGAGATGTCAAGATTAAATATAGACATTTTGGGTGTCAGTGAGCTGAAATGGACTGGAATGGCCACTTCACATCAGAAGACCACCAGATCTAATACTGTGGACAAGAGGACCACAGAAGAAATGGAGTAGCCTTCATAATTAATAATAAAGTGGCTAAAGCAGTGCTTGGATACAATCCAAAAAACGATAGAATGATCTCAATTCGAATTCAGGGTAAGCTATTTAACATCAATCACAGTGATCCAAATATAAGCCCCAACCACAGATGCTGAAGAAGCAGAAGTAGATCAGTTCTATGAGGATCTGCAGCACCTACTGGATAATACGCCAAAAAGAGATGTTATTTTCATTACTGGAGATTGGAATGCTAAGGTGGGTAGTCAAACAACACCTGGAATTACAGGCAAGCATGGTCTAGGAGAACAAAATGAAGCGGGACATAGGTCTGATAGAATTTTGCCAAGACAATTCACTGTGCATAACCAACACTCTCTTCCAACAACCTAAAAGACGACTTTATACATGGACTTCACCAGATGGTCGACACCAAAATCAGATTGACTACATCCTTTGTAGCCAAAGGTGGCGGACATCTATACAGTCGGTAAAAACAAGACCTGGAGCTGACTGTAGTTCAGATCACGAACTTCTTATTGCACAATTTAGAATCAGACTAAAGAGAATAGGGAAGACCCACAGATGAGTTAGATATGAGCTCACTAATATTCCTAATGAATATGCAGTGGAGGTGAAGAATAGTTTTAAGGGACTAGATTTAGTAGATAGGGTCCCGGAAGAGCTATGGACAGAAGTTCGCAACATTGTTCAGGAGGCGGCAACAAAAAACGTCCCAAAGAAAAAGAAAACCAAGAAGGCAACATGGCTGTCTGCTGAGACACTGGAAGTAGCCCAAGAAAGAAGGAAAGCAAAAGGCAACATTGATAGGGGGAGATATGCCCAATTAAATGCAAAATTCCAGAGGTTAGCCAGAAGAGATAAGGAATTATTTTTAAACAAGCAATGTGCGGAAGTGGAAGAAGATAATAGAATAGGTAGGACAAGAGACCTCTTCCAGAAAATTAGAAACGTCGGAGGTAAATTCCAGGCAAAAATGGGTATGATCAAAAACAAAGATGGTAAGGACCTAACAGAAGCAGAAGAGATCAAGAAAAGGTGGCAAGAATATACGGAAGATCTGTACAGGAAGGATAATAATATTGGAGATAGCTTTGACGGTGTGGTCAGTGAGTTAGAGCCAGACATCCTGAAGAGTGAGGTTGAATGGGCCTTAAGAAGCATTGCTAATAACAAGGCAGCAGGAGACGACGGTATCCCAGCTGAACTGTTTAAAATCCTGCAAGATGATGCTGTCAAGGTGATGCATGCCATATGCCAGCAAATTTGGAAAACACAAGAATGGCCATCAGATTGGAAAAAATCAACTTATATCCCCATACCAAAAAGGGAAGCACTAAAGAATGTTCAAACTATCGAACAGTGGCACTTATTTCACATGCCAGTAAGGTAATGCTCAAGATCTTGCAAGGTAGACTCCAGCAATTCATGGAGCGAGAATTGCCAGAAGTACAAGCTGGGTTTAGAAAAGGCAGAGGAACTAGAGACCAAATTGCCAATATCCGCTGGATAATGGAGAAAGCCAGGGAGTTTCAGAAAAACATCTATTTTTGTTTTTTTGACTATTCTAAAGCCTTTGACTGTGTGGATCATAACAAATTGTGGCAAGTTCTTGGTGGTATGGGGATACCAAGTCATCTTGTCTGCCTCCTGAGGAATCTGTATAACGACCAAGTAGCAACGATAAGACCAGATCACGGAACAACGGACTGGTTTAAGATTGGGAAAGGAGTACGACAGGGCTGTATACTCTCACCCTACCTATTCATCCTGTACGCAGAACACAGCATGCGACGTGCTGGACTTGATGAATCCAAGGCTGGAGTTAAAATTGCTGGAAGAAACATTAACAATCTCAGATATGCAGATGATACCACTTTGATGGCTG
This sequence comes from Charina bottae, assembly GCA_023362775.1. Lineage (NCBI taxonomy): Eukaryota > Metazoa > Chordata > Lepidosauria > Squamata > Charinaidae > Charina > Charina bottae. The sequence goes on along the minus strand of JALMGJ010000044.1, from coordinate 5,367,113 downwards.
AAAGTGAGGAGGAACTGAGGAGCCTTATGATGAAGGTGAAAGAAGAAAGTGCAAAAGCTGGGTTGCAGTTAAATCTCAAAAAAACCAAGATTATGGCAACCAGCTCGATTGATGACTGGCAAATAGAGGGAGAAAAAGTGGAGGCAGTGACAGACTTTGTATTTCTAGGCGCCAAGATTACTGCAGACGCTGACTGCAGCCAGGAAATCAGAATACATTTACTTCTTGGGAGGAGAGCAATGACAAATCTTGATAAAATAGTTCAGAGCAGAGACATCACACTGACAACAAAGATCCGCATAGTCAAAGCAATGGTATTCCCCGTAGTAACCTATGGCTGCGAGAGCTGGACCATAAGAAAGGCTGAGCAAAGGAAAATAGATGTTTTTGAACTGTGGTATTGGAGGAAAATTCTGAGGCAAAAGGAAGAGGGGCCGACCAAGGGCAAGATGGATGGATGATATTCTGGAGGTGACGGACTCGACCATGGGGGATCTGGGGATGGTGACGGCTGACAGGAAGCTCTGGTGTGGGCTGGTCCATGAAGTCATGAAGAGTCGGAAGCAACTGAACGAATAAACAACAAATAAGAAATAACATTGTCGAAGGCTTTCACGGCCCGAGTTCGATGGCTGTTGTGGGTCTTCCGGGCTGTGTGGCCGTGTTCTGGAAGTTGTTGTCCAGAATGTTATCGCTTCTGTCTGTGCTCCTTCCCTCTGAAGATGCTGGCCACAGATGCTGGCGAAACGTTAGGAACCGCAACTTCCAGAACACGGCCACACAGCCCGGAAGACCCACAACAGCCAACAAATAACATGTTCATCATTTATACAAAGTTCCATTTCAAACTGACTTGTTTCATTAACAAATTTATAATTCTTTTTATCCACTTCAAAACGTTCTGACAATTGTGCATAGGTGAACCAATGACATGTAAAATCTTCCAACTCTAACATTTCCCTTGTTTTAAGTTTTGGTTCACCTTCTTTAAAATTTAACAAATCTTTATATTTTAACCAACTTATTCCTCCCACATCTTCTCTTCTAACAGATGCTTCTTGAGGTGACAACCATAATGGTATATTAGGAGACAGTCTTACCTTATATTTATTCCAGATTCTCAGTATGGCACTCCTAACAAAATGATTTTTAAAATCCTTATTAACTTTAACTTTATCATACCACAAATAGGTGTGCCACCCGAATCTTAATTCATGTCCTTCAAGCTGTAAAAGTTTCTTGTTCTCCAAAGTAATCCGTTCCTTCATCCAAAGCAAACAACAGGCATCAAAATACAATTTTAGATTAGGCAGACCCGAACCTCCTCGTTCTTTGGCATCTTGTAACAATTTACTGTATATTTAATTCTTGGCTTCTTGCCTTGCCAAATAAATTTCGAAATATCTCTCTGCCATTCTTTGAATGGTAAATCTGTCGACTAAGTCAGTAAGGTCTGAAAAAGAAACATCCTAGGCAAAACATTCATCTTAATCACAGATATTTCCCATGAGAGACAATTGTAATTTTCCCCATCTTATCAAATCTTTTTTCACATCATTCCAAATGTTAACATAATTATTCTGAAACAACCTACTATTCTTAGTTGACAGGATCACCGCCAGATATCTAACCTTTTTTTCTATCTTAAAACCCTTCTTGCCCATCAGTAATTCTTGATTGGACGAGGTCATATTTTTAATTAACATTTTTTGTTTATTGTTTATTTACTTTAAGACCCGCCAATGACCCGAATTCTTTCAGTTTCTTCATCAGATGTTCTGCAGCATCCAAAGGGTCCTGTAATATCAAAAGTAAATCATCCGCAAAAGCCCTCAGTTTAAAAACCTCTTGTTTGATCTTTAAGCCCTTTATTTGTTCATCTCTTCTAATGTCTCTATTAAAAACTTCCAATACCAAAATAAAGAGCAGAGGTGATAAAGGGCATCCTTGTCTTGTTCCTTTTTGTATATGACATGATTCAGTTAGTTCGTTATTCACAATAATATTTGCCTTTGTGGTGTGTAAATTGTCTTGATTCCCTGGATAAGATGTTCTCCAAAATTTCCAAAACTTTAAACATAAAACTCCAGTTCAAATTGTCAAAGGCTTTTTCTGCATCTAAGAAGATAAGAGCCGCTTGACATTCATTCTGATATTGTAGATATTCTATAATATCCAAAATCACTCTTACATTGTCTTTTAGCTGTCTTTTTGGTAAAAATCCACATTGGTCATGATGGATAAGTTCTTGTAAAAAAATTTTCATTCTTTCCGCCAGTACTGATGCAAATATTTTATAATCATTATTCAACAATGAAATTGGTCTATAGTTTTTAACTCGGGAAGGATCTTGTCTTTCCTTTGGTAGAAGAGCAATATTAGCTTCTTTCCATGAATCCAGCATTGGAGAACCCAACAAAATAGAATTCATAAGTCTTTTAAAGGGTAAAAGAATCTGATCTTCAAAACAACTATAATATAATACAGATAAGCCATCAGGTCCTGGTGCTTTCCCCAATTTTGTTCTTTTTATAGCTTCGACTATTTCAAAAGTAGTTATGGGACTATTCAATATTAATTTCTGTGACTGTGTAAGTTTTGGTAAATCTTGTCTATTCCAATATTCATTTATCTTTTCCAAAGAGACTTCTTGTTTTTTATATAAATTGGAGAAAAAACTGTGAAATGCTTTTTTAATCTTTTCATTGTCCATAAATTCCCCATCTCCTTGAATCTTTAATATCATTTTCTTCTCTCTTTCTTTCCTTAATTTATATGCTAACCATCTTCCTGGTTTGTTAGCAAATTCAAAATGTCTCTGTTTAACATGTTTCAACTTTGTTTCAATTTCTTTCATAGTCAACATGGACACTTGTTAATGTAATAATTTAAGTTGATATACAATGTTATTATCTGATGGTGTTTTCTGCAACTCAATTTCTTTCAACTTAATCTGATTCAAGACCTTTTGTAACTTTCATTGAGATTTTTTCTTAAGGTTACAATTATGGTAAATAAAATGTCCCCTCATAACTGCTTTACTGGTATCCCACACAATTTTCAAGTCTGTTTCATTGTCCAGATTAATTTTTAAAAAATCCTTTAATTTCTTCCTACCATCTTCCACAATCTTTTCTTTTTGTAAACTTGATTCATTCAATCTCCATCTGTATGATCTAGAAATTCTTTTTATTATCATACTAACAGGGTTATGATCAGAAAAAGTCTTTGGTAATATATCGACTTTAAAGATTTTATTCACCAAATCTTTTGAAACCCAAATCATGTCAATTCTTGAGAAGGATTTATGTCTCTCTGAGTAAAAATAATCTTAATGATAATAAAGATAATAATAATAAAGATAATAATCTTTTGCCAGTCCATTTTTATATCTCCATGAGTCCACTAGTGCCAAATTGTCCATCAAGTCAAAAAAAGATTTTGGTAGTTTCCCTTGTTTAATTTTAATTTGTTTTTCAGATGTTCTATCAATTAATGGGGAAGTAACTCCATTCCAATCCCCCATTAAACACCAACTTTGATTTGAAAAAAGCTGACAAATCGTTCAAAAGTTGAGTAAAGAATTTACTCTTATCTTCATTTGGTGCATATATTCCCACAATAGTAGCTTTTAGTCCATAAAGTTCAATTTCAACTGCTACATATCTACCATGCTCATCAGTTAATAATAAACATGGTTTCAAATATGGTTTGATATATAATGCAAGTCCATTAATTTTCTTTAAATTTGCTGAAATAAATTTTTGTCCCAAATTCTTGTTTATCAAATATTTTGTATCTTTTTTCTTTACATGTGTTTCTTGTAAACATATGACATCACATTTCAATTTATTCAAATAGTGAAAAACTTCTCTTCTATTTTGAGGGGCATTTTCCCCATTTATATTCCACGCAAGACAGTTGAAAGCCATTTTTATGAAAGCAACTCACCACAGTCTTTAGATGTAGCAGCCATCTCCTCTTCTTTTGTTTTAGTATTCTCACAGGAATTTCTTTCAACATGGTCATATCCACACTCTTAATATTGAGTTTAGAATCAAAGTGAGCTTGAAGAACCAATTCCCTTGTCTTTCTCCTAGCAAATCGAGCCAACACATCTCTTGGCTTGTTGTTCATAGCCGCATATCTTGAATTGATCCAGAAGACTTTTTCTATTTCTTCCATCTTTTTATCTTCCTCCCAATCAATTAGAGCCACAAAAGCTTGTATGATCTTACCTTTAAGATTTTCCTCTCTTGCTTCAGGAATCCCCCTGAGCCTTAAATAAAACTCCTTATCCCTTATGTCTGTAGCTTGAATCATGTCAACTGGATTTCTATTTTCTCTGTGGAAACGTTTCGCTCCTTATCCAAGGAGCTTCTTCAGTCTGACCAAAGAAGCTCCTTGGATAAGGAGCGAAACGTTTCCACAGAGAAAATAGAAATCCAGTTGACATGATTCAAGCTACAGACAATTCCACCTGGATGACTGAGAACCTTCATAGACATCCTTATCCCTTAATTCCAACAATGCAATTTTATCAAGTTCCTCCTCCCTTTCATTTTCCAATACATCAACTCTGCTATTAACTTTTTTGACTCCTCCTTCCAATTTCATTTCCATTTTTTCCAATTTCTGATCAAATCTTTTTTCAAATTCAGCAAATCTTTTATCCTCCTTTCCCCCCCACTTTTTCTCGAGCTCTTCAAAAGATTGAGCAATAGACTGTGTAGTTTTTAATGTGAATTCCTCAAACATAACTTTTAACAAATCAAAGTCACCAGAACCACGCCTTGTTTGTTTTATCTCAGTCATGGTTTCTTCTTCTTCTTCCCCCCTCCCATTCTTTTATATATATAAAAGTTGTATAATTCCAATAGCTCAATATTTTAAAAATTCCAGTACTTTAAGCTTTAATGCTTTGGCTCCCTCTAGTGTCCGATCATAGTAATTATAAAAGAAAAGGCTCCAGTGTAAGTGATGGGGGGGGGGGTAAAGATATCACATTACGATGTATCAAATTACAAAGCCTTGGGTTGAAGCTGAAGGTCTTTCAATATCATTGTTTTAAAACAGTATCCAATCACAGGTTAAAAAGCTAGCCACAACAAAATTTTCTCACACAGTCTAAAAATAGTTTTAGTCTCAAATCCAACAAAATCTCTTATTTTACTAAAAAAAACCTTTTCCAGAAAAAGGAAAACTAGAGAACAATCACAACTTTTGTTCCCTTTAAAAAAAGAAAAGCTTCAGTAAATCAGTATAACTTTCAGGTTCCTTGCTCGAATTATAATCCGTTAGAGTAGGTGATTTAAGAAGTGGGGTGGCCGGAATTAGTGTCTGCTAAAAAGCTTCAGATGCGGCTTGGACAAGATGGTACTCCCGCCTCTCAGCTGTTCACTCACAGTTTGACCGCAGTTTTGCGATCCTCCAGCGAGCTGCAGCTATCCAGAAGACTCGAAGAGCGATTCTCTGAATTCTCCTTTCCCGGAGAATATTTTGGGGCTCAGAATCGTGCCTGAGCCACCGGATAAATACCGCACTGTTAGTCCTAGCCTCGGAGCTCGGCTAAGACCATCCTTCCTCCCCCAATAGGTGCCATGTTGATCTGCTGCCTTATTTTCATGGAATGGTCTTGGAAAGCTTTGAGGGCCACAAATGCCCCCAGGGGCCAGGAAGCATCAGAATAGATCTATGTTTTGCAGGCAAATATCAAGCATATCTCAAAGCATTATCAATAAGGGATCCTCTGTGTAGAATCCAAGGATCCAGTCAAACATTTACAGCTGAAAAATGTTTTTTATGGGCTGGTAGCTCAGATGTGGCAAAGGCCATAATGCAAATTGATTACCAACATATGGCCTGGTTGCATAGGAAGCTCTTATATCAGTGTTGGACAATCCTGGTGTTTACGTGGTAGTTATGATGTAAGACCATCTTAGATCAGTGATAATTAGAGACGGTGACCTGAAGATTTCTCTTAAGTTACTTTTGACTGTTTACAGAGAAACGGCCTCAGCCCCTCATCCAGGTGGCATCAGATGACATTTGATGGGTCAGCCTGTGATTCTTGTCAGCGTGAATATTGTGTGTACAATAGCTGGTTAGACTGCAGCTGGGCCATTTTAAGTTCCTCTCCAAGAAAAACTGGAACACATACCAGACAGTTTTTCTTATTTGTTTAAAATCTTAGCTTAATTCAGAAGGTTGCTGGGAGGGGGGGGGAAACCCACATAACTTTCAACAGAACAGCGAGCAATTAAGGCAGATGATCTAAAAGATTTTCTTCATTTGCTGTTTCCATAGGAGTGATTTAAAAAGTCAAGATGGCAGTTACAACCATGCCCTCAAAGCCCCACCCCTTTTTTACATATGTTGTCTGGTTTGGCTGCCATCTTGACTTTTTTGGATTCTCCCCCCCCGCACCCCGTTGGGGACACCCCTGAGCTTGCAACAGTATATTCTGAAAGAATAGACACCAGGCTTCAAGTCTGCCAAGGATGACATTGTTTCTCTAGTTCTGAGATGTATTTTAGTTACTTCTAATGGGCACACTCAATCGATTCAGTGTAATGAGAAGGTTTTTATCAGTTTATCATACCTTTTCTTGGAAAATTCTGGGGAATGCAATTTTGTGAGTGTATGAGAATATATTCTAACCTAATCCCCTTTCTCTGGAGGTAAGAAGTAACCATGACATCAGACAGACTATGTGTGCACAATATGCTAAACTGGAAAGGATCAACACTTCATTTAGTTTCCAATGCAGGTCAATGACTGCCTGAATTTGCTGGGGGCGATGATCTGGAAATTAGGAGCTGAGGACACCTAGATTTATTTGTCTATATTTTCTTCAGAAAATGGTGGGGCTCCCCTGAACCCTCTCTGCAGGCAGGAATGCACTAGATGAGGGATATTAAATGGACACTGAATCCAAATAAGATGGAGGTGTCCCTTGTGAACAACTTCAGAGACATGATAGATCTGTCTGTTCTGAATAGGCTTGAAGGAGGAGGTATGCATTTTTTAAAGTATTTCTGGATCCAGATCTCTCTCTCTCTGGTTTCCTAGATTAAAGGAATGGCCAGGAACACCTTTGATCAGCTTTGCTGGTATGTCACCAGCATTCCCTTGGGGGAGTTGGGCAGCGATAAATCAAATAAATAAATAAATAAATAAATAAATAATAAACAAACAAATTTCCTTCCTTCCTTCCTTCCTTCCTTCCTTCCTTCCTTCCTTCCTTCCTTCCTTCCTTCCTTTCTGGTGATGACCTTAAAGCTTATGGGACCTCTCTTGTCCCATCCGACCCGATATTCCCCGTGGTATACGGAGGGATTGAGGGTACTGAAGAGGGTCAAGAGACGCCTAGAGCGCCGCTGGAGAAAGACAAAGACCTTTCTAATGACCTTAAAGCTATGATGTACATGCTGGTAACTTCCAGGCTAGACTATAGTAGTGAGCTCTACATGGGAACTTCAGCTGAACAAAACTCAGCAGGCAGGCTGGTTTCAGGAAGGATGCAAAGAGGCCATATGATGCCTGTGCTTAAAGCCCTGCATTGGCTGCCAACTGGCTGGCAAATGCAACATACTGGTCATTATCTTTAAAGCCCTCTACTGCTTAAAAAGGTAAAGGTAAAGGATCCCCCCGCACATTTGTGCAGTCGTGTCCGACTCTAGGGGCCGGTGCTCATCTCCGTTTGTTAGCCGAAGAGCCAGCGTTGTCCGAAGACGCTTCCGCGGTCATGTGGCCGGCATGATGCACGTGGAACGCTGTTACCTACCCACCGAAGTGGTACCTATTCATCTACTTGCATTTGCATGCTTTCGAATTGCTAGGTTGGCAAGAGCTGGGGCGAGTGCGGGAGCTCACTCCGCACGCAGGGCTAGGGATTCGAACCTCCGAACTTACGATCTTCCGATCGACAAGCCTGGCGTCTTACCTGCTGAGCCACCACACACCACACTCCCTCTACTGCTTACGTTCAGGTTATTCAAGAAAAGATATGAACCTCCATGCTTACTGAGAGTATCTGTGGACCTACAGTTACGGTTACCTGAAGCTCATCTGACAATGACTGGAGATCAGCCTGAAGAGCTGAGTGGCATAATATTTTCATTCGCTTTTAAAAAGGCCATTAAAAGACATCTTTTCATACAGGGTTTTAACACTGATTTTAACTCTTGATTTTAATTAGTTCTACTTTTTTTACTTGTCTGTTTTAATTGCACTTTTCACCGTCTTTAAAATCATGACTTTAAATTTGTTTTTTGTAAACCACTGAGATGCTTCAATGGTTGGTATTATGCCAAGTCAAGTGAATCAGTAAAATCAAATCAGACAATCTAGATCACTGGAGGGACTCTTGATTTATCTACTGTAGATAATATGTTCTAAGAATGCGTAGAATTTGCCACCTGTAATCCTTGGAGGTAAAAGTACACCTTAACCTTTTATAATAAAGCAGTACATCTGTTAAATGATTTGATGGTGCTTTTTAGAGAACAAAAAATGGCTCGCTTTGATCTTGGTTTTCTTTTGTTCTCCTTGTTTCAGATGTTGAATAATCCTTGCATCAGGTAACATTCCCTGCACATTCTGCCTGTCAACTGGCAGTCATCTTTGCAGACTTATCCTGGTTTAAAAAGCAGTAATTCCTCATCATAGCTATGGCTGCAGCACGGAAAGGTTCAAGTACCTCCCCTCCTGATGGCGGATGGGGGTGGATGATTGTGATTGGCTGCTTCCTTGTTACGATCTGCACTCGAGCGGTGACCAGGTAACACTTACTGTACATGAGACTTTGCCCTATTTTACTAATGTTGTCTAGGGGCGTGGCGGCTCAGCGGGTAAGACACCAGGCTTGTCGATCAGAAGATTGCAAGTTCGGAGGCGGAGTGAGCTCCTGCACTCGCCCCTGCTCTTGCCAACCTAGCAATTCGAAAGCATGCAAATGCAAGTAGATGAATAGGTACCACTTCAGTGGGTACGTAACAGCGTTCCGCGTGTGTCATGCGGCCACATGACCGTGGAAGCGTCTTCGGACAACACTGGCACTTCGGCTAACAAATGGAGATGAGCACCGGCCTCTAGAGTTGGACACGACTGCACAAATGTGTGGGGGGAACCTTTACCTCTTACTAATGTTGTCCCTTGCTAAAAAGTAGCAGGAGATGATTTCTAATGACCAGGATGAAAACAAGCGGAGGTGGCCAGTTTGTGGCCCTTGTGTTCATTTTGTGCATCCTTTGGCCTAATTTCAAAAGCCCTTTGCGAACCATCCATTGAGACTTTTGGGAAAAGGTGCCTGCCCTCTCTCTGCAGCCTGCAGTACAAGAGGGAAGAAATAAAATGAAAGGAAAGTGACAGAAAAAGAGAGAGCAAAGGAGGCATTGGGGAAAGAAAAAGGGGAGTATCAGAAAAATGCTGAATTTGGCTTGCCCATCACTGTGAAAGCAATGGGGCTCCAACATTTTTTTGCAGAAATATGATCCTTGATAGAAAAAGGATTGCCCATCCCCAGTCTAGAAGATCTTAGATACTTCCAACATAATTCTATACTGGACACTTTTTCTGCAGCATATAGGAAGACCTATTTGATACATAAATGCAAACCAAAGTGAAATCAAAACATGGAACACCCCCCAAGAAAGACTCCCCAAGCCTTGAAAAAAAACCACGTTTTCCCCTATTTTCAGGAAACCATTGATGGGTGGCCTCCTTTGGAACTCTGTACAACTACAACGGTGATAGACGATTGACTAGGCTGACCACACGTCCTGTTTTGAACAGGGCAGTCCTGTTTTTTAAACAATTCCCGACCGTCCCATCGTTTTAAGAAAAATATCCATTTTGTCCTGTTTTTTTTAAAGTTCCCGCGGTGAAGCGCACCCGCGCCCTCCCGCCCACATGCACGCCCACTTTGTCCGGCGAGCTGTGGGTAGGTTAGGGTCCCGTTTTTCTCTCAAAGAAATATGGTCAGCCTACGATTGACCTCTTCTTAGCTTTCACCTGGTCTACATAACAATTTCTCCTCTGCACAGTTAGAAGAATAAAGTACATGACAAAGATGTTCTTTGTGGCTCTAAAAAGCAATAGCAACATTTTGATTAAATCTTGGGTGTAATCAATTCAGAGTATGTTGAGGACAGGATATTGTTTGTCCCTACAGCTGTAGTCAGTCTCGGGGTCTTCAAAACAGTTCTGTCTCTGATCAGGGCTGCTTAAGACATTTGGCCACCCAAAAATGTATTTTGCGACCTTCTTCCCAGGGGTGTTTGCAGGATGTGGTCAAACAAGTCAGGATGGCGGCCACGGCAGTGTGATTGAAGCGCCATCTGTTTTTTATGTGCAATCAGAGTTGCACAGCTAAGCTATAATATTGTCTTTTTGACTTTAGCTTAGTGTGGTGTGAATTTACCCACGGCTTAACATTATGGATAGAATTCTTGGCTGATCAATAACAGGCTGAAGAAGAGTAATCTTAACTCTTGGGAAACTGTACCCTGTGCTCTTTGCAGAAGTTCTCCGGACTGAATTGAAATATATTCGACTCGAGACAGTGGCCTCACTCCGGACTTGGTTTTCCTGTCGGAGCAATGGCAAGATGATCTGGGGGGAGAGTTGCATCTTTCCCCGTTGTCATGGTCAGATCATGCCCTGGTGACCCTGAGATTCTCATATGCTGCCCCACTCCGCAGGGAGGCTGGACCCATTTGTTTGGTCCGCCCCCGGCGACTAATGGACCCGATAGGGTTTCAGAGGGAGCTGGGGGTTATATCCGAGGATCTAATGCACGGTCCAGCGGAGGTCCTGGCCGCAGTCTGGAATAAGAGAGCGGCCGGGGCCTTGGACAGGATCGCGCCTATGCGACCTCTCTTGTCCCATCCGACCCGATATTCCCCGTGGTATACGGAGGGATTGAGGGTACTGAAGAGGGTCAAGAGACGCCTAGAGCACCGCTGGAGAAAGACAAAGACCGAATCAAACCGAACACAAGCTAGAGCCGCAGTTAAAGCCTACCTTGTGGCGGTAAGAGCGGCGAAACGTCAATATTTCTCCGCTCTTATTGCGTCCGCAGAATGCCGCCCGACAGCCCTGTTTAGGATTACTCGATCCCTCCTAGGTAAGGTGGGCCCGGTGACCCACCTGCAGGGCCGTGCGGAGGAATTTGCAGAGCATCTGATGGATAAAATCGCTCGGATTCGTTCTAAGTTAGACTCCAAGCGTGACGCATGATCTGGGGAGATGCTGAGGGAGCGTCTGTGCCTGGTTATCTGGGAACAGTTTGATCCTGTTGGGCCTGAGGAAGTGGACAGGATCCTCCGGACTGTAAGGGCCACTACTTGTCATCTTGACCCATGCCCCTCCTGGCTGGTGAAAGCAGCCAGTGAGGTGACATGTGGCTGGGTCCATGCGATGGTTCTTACATCCTTGGGAGAGGGAGTGTTTCCGGCGGCTTTTAAGGAGGCGCTGGTGCACCCCCTCCTCAAGAAGCCATCGCTGGACCCTACAGTGTTGGATAACTTTCGTCCTGTCTCCCACCTCCCCTTTTTGGGGAAGGTGGTTGAGAAAGTGGTGGCATTACAGCTCCAGAGGATTCTGGATGATACGGATTATCTAGACACCTTTCAGTCATGATTCAGGCCGGGATATGGGGTAGAAACTGCATTGGTCGCACTTACTGATGATCTCTGGCGGACGCGGGATGGCGGCAGTGCATCCATCCTGGCTCTTCTTGACCTCTCAGCGGCTTTCGATACCATCGACCATGGTATCCTTTTGGGACGGCTTAGGGGGTTGGGGGTGGGCGGCGTGGTTTTACGCTGGTTCACCTCCTTCCTCCAGGGCCAATCCCAATCGGTGGTTATAGGAGATGAGAGGTCCGACCCTCGGCCCCTCGTTTGTGGGGTGCCGCAGGGTTTGGTTCTCTCCCCTCTCCTATTTAATATCTACATGAAACCGCTGGGTGAGATCATCCGTCACCATGGGATGAGATATCATCAATATGCTGATGATACTCAATTGTACATCTCCATCCCAGGTGAGGTAAATGATGCAGTGGCTGCCCTTTCTCAGTGCCTGAAGGCTGTGGGGGCCTGGATGGGGAACAACAGGCTTCAGCTGAACCCTGGTAAGACGGAGTGGCTGTGGATTGATGGTGCCTCGAGATCCAGGGAGTTGTCATCTTTAGATCTGGATGGGGTGGCACTACCCCGTTCAGACAAAGTGCGGAACCTGGTTGTCCTTCTGGACTCACGACTCCTGCTTGAAGAGCAGGTGGCAGCCGTGGCCAGAAGGGCATTTGTACAACTTCGAGTTGTGCACCAGCTACGCCCTTTCCTGGACCGAGACGCCCTCCGTACAGTCACTCATGCCCTGGTCATCTCCCATATAGACTATTGCAATGCGCTCTACATGGGGCTACCCTTGAAGAGTATCTGGAAGCTTCAACTGGTCCAGAATGCGGCTGCGCGCACAGTTATGGGTGCCCCAAGGTCGGCACATGTGACACCTCTGCTGCGTGAGCTGCATTGGTTACCGGTTTGCTTCCGGGTCCAATTCAAGGTGTTGGTTGTCATCTTTAAAGCCCTACATGGCATGGGACTAGGTTACCTAAAGGACTGCCTCATCCCCAGAGCATCGACCCGCTCCACCCGGTTATTCAGAGAGGGCTTGCTTCGGACCCCGTCTATAAGAGAATTCCACCTGACGGGGTCCAGGAGGCGGGCCTTCTCGGCAGTGGCACCCGCCCTCTGGAATATTCTGCCCCTGGAGGTGAGGCTAGCCCCCACACTTATGACCTTCCGGAAACAACTGAAGACCTGGCTCTGCCACCTCGCTTGGGATGGGGGGAGTAATAGCTCCTCTTGGGGTTGGCTTGCTCCGTAGAGTTTTTTAAAACCTAACATCAGAGCCTCTTGGATCTTATATATTTAATTAAATTATGTATTCTATTTTATACATTTTTATATGTTTTAATTGCTGGCTTGGTGTAAACCGCCCAGAGTCCCCTCCGGAATGGGGGGAGATGGGCGGTGATATAAGTTGGAAATATAAATAAATATAAATAAATAAATATTCATCACATTTTAATGGCAAATACCCCTGAGAAAATCCTTTCTTGATCAAGCATCATTGTTTACCTTCTTGTGTTTCTTCTTCTTTGCTTTACTGCATGCTATCCACAGTTGCAATGTTCAAATTGGGTGGCCATATAAATAAATTAAGTTCTACCAAATTATGAATCATTTTTATTTTAACGCCCCTTCCAGATCTCTCCATGCCCCAACTGAAATCTGAAATGGCTCATCTCCTCTGGACAGCAAAACTCTACCTTGTCTGCCAATCTTTCAGTCAGACAAGGCAGACGCATGCAGTTGTCACTAAAATGGGACTTGGGAGACCATCTCATTGCATAAAATACGTCTGTGATAGACTTTGGCCAACTATAAAATTAATGGGAGGTCTTGTGGGTGGGTGGGTGGGTGCGGGAAGCCAAGAGTTCTTTTCATCTGAAAGATTCAGCAAAATGAAGACTCTGCCTTACGGCTGTTAGTTTAGTTTCTCTTCTAAAGAAAGCTGTTTTTATTTTGATGGGTGAGATTTAAAGTAAGCTGGCAAGAACCTTGTCTGAATTTGTTCACACAGTATGGATTTGTATTATCTTGTTTCTAGTACAGTTGCAACAACTGCATCTGTAAATGGCTCTCCCCCTGCCACACACACACACACACAGACACAAAGCCAAGATGAATGGAAAGCTCCAAGCCAATATTTGGCGCTGTGGGCTAAGATGGCTTACTGTGATGGAAACAGTGAGAAGCGAAGGAGCAGATGTGATGCAATGTAGCTGTATTAAACATGATAGTGGCATAGCGGGGGAGCTCGGTCTAATGAGTCTCCATACTCCAGCAAAACTGATTGTTCCAGGAAAACATGCCTGTGTTGTTTTTCAGACGTTCAAATACTTTGGTTAATGCTCTGTCATAATGAACAGGAACAAACAGTTCAGTTAAGCACGAGTTGTGTACATACGGGTCTTTAGAAAAAGAGTTTTCCATAATTATTGCAATTCTTCTACAGGAGTAGGAAACACAATCCTCTAGGCAGCTGCCCCTAACTAGGCCAATGAAATTAATGGCAAAACTGCCCATTTCTAGATAGATAGATAGACAGACATTCACCCACATATACATACATACACATGCCCTTTAAAAGTGAAAAATAAGTGTTTTTAGTCTCCAAGCCCTGAATATTGACATTTCAAATATGTTTTTAGATAAAATATGAGTACAGAAAATTATTAAGAAATTAATGCTACCAGCGACGAGGAAAACTACAACTAAACGTAAAAATATAGAACTAACGTACTTAACCAAAAAAAATGGAGCCAACAACAATAAACAAGAAAAAACGGTGACTTCCATAGAGAACTAGTTCACCATCTCATCCCCCCTCCTCTATTCCCTCCCCCCCATTGTAAAAGAAACAGGAAAAAAATAAAGTTAACATCAGAGCATTTGTAGCAAGATTCAGCAGAGGGCAATGGTGGCCAGGCAAAGACAAAACAAAGAACTTTTCCCATAACAACGTAAGCCTTCCAAGATGGCAACCATCAGTAATTGCAGTCAGAAATGCCAATGCAGCTTAAGACCTTTAAAAACACTTGCTCTGGTGGGAGATGGACAGGCAAAAAATACCAGAAAACAAGAAAAAATATTTAATAGATTTCTCTTGAGCCAGACCTGAGCCAAAGATAATTCTTTCCTCAGAGAAATCTTGCAATTTGTATTCTTTGTATTTCAATGGAGGGATCTCCTCAGAACCATATCACGAACAACAACCCTGCAATATTTAACAATAATCAGAGGAGCACTTTTGGGAATCCCCACCCATGATTTAACTCGATAAGAATCCTCTATTTTCAGGTCCACCCTTGAAGACAACGAAAGTGTATCTTGCACATGTTTTTCCAGTAAATCAGGCTAAGTTTCTGTGCTTTCTATATCTGTAGAAAGACCCCTTATCTTTATGATTCTGCAGGTCATCTCTCCTTGTAGTTTAATCAAAGCTTTATTATGCAGATCTAAGTTCCTATTTATTTATTTATTTATTTATTTATTTATTTATTTATTTATTTATTTATTTATTTATTTATTTATTTATTTATTTATTTATTTATACATAGTAACAGAGAAAAAGAGAACAAAACACAAAAATAGATACATTGTCAAATAAAAATACATAACAAATGAGTATATATATATATATTTAAGGGGTGTGGTGGCTCAGCGGGTAAGATGTCAGGCTTGTCGATCAGAAGATTGCAAGTTCGGAGGTTCGAATCCCTAGCCCTGCGTGACGGAGTGAGCTCCCGCACTAGGCCCAGCTCTTGCCAACCTAGCAATTCGAAAGCATGCAAATGCAAGTAGATGAATAGGTACCACTTCGGTGGGTAGGTGACAGCATTCTGCGTGCCACATGACCATGGAACCGTCTTCGGACAACGCTGGCTCTTCGGCTAACAAACAGAGATGAGTCATTACACAAGCAAGCTCCATTCAGGCAAGCATTTTTTATGCAATGAACAAACCTGAATGGAGGCGATAGGAAAGCTCTGTTCACAATCTGTACACATTCATGAGACTGCTTAAAAACTGTATTGGCAAAGGTTCTGTCCAGATGTTTTCCACTCAAGTATATTAGAGGGCTGGAATCTGTTGTTCTTAAATTTACATGTGCTTGTTCAATCTGTGTGAAAATAATTGCATTTAAGAGGAGTTCATTGCTGCTATTATCTCGGTATGATGGTTGATATGGAGGCTGGATGTTGCAGATGTTGTAGACTGCAACATTTGCATGTTGAAGAGAGCATCTCCACATCTTTGAACATAAACGTCTTTTTAGAGATTTTGGCTTAATCCTGGAATTAGTAGGTCTTCAGTCAGTTTCCATTTAATCTTTCACTGTGGTGGTATTTGTCTGAAAGGTTTATGATCGCATCCAATGTCCAGGATTTTTTTTCTTTCCCCAGATGTATCTCAATTTTTTTTGTGGAGTTCCAGACTTACTTTGCACAAGATTATGCCCGGACAGCTTGGATCCATTCCATTGTAGACTGTGCTACTATGTTATGTGGTAAGTACTTACTGTATATATTACAGTGGTGAATGATGAGCTACTTTTAAGATGCAGTCCTCCATCTAGCAAAGCACATGTTTCTGATGTGTTCTTATCCATATCCTCCTTATGCTTAGTCCCAAATAACTAGAACCAAATGGACACAGTCCTTGATTTTGTCTAATTCAGCTTTCCTAACTTGGTGCCCTCCAGATTTGTTGGGACTTCAACTCCCAGCATTGTTAACTGGGAATTTGGGGAATTGCAGCCCTAATGCATCTGAAAAATACCAGGTTGGAGAAGGCTGATACAAAGTGAGTTATTGTGGAACTTAGAAGAACCTACTTGCTTTATTGATTGCAGTTAGAACTTGCCTGTCCTCCAGGAACTCAATTTTGTGTACCTATAACTCCTCACCCACTCTATTTTTTCTTTATTTCTACATTAAATGAAGAGTGATTGGTTCAGAATCACCCAAGGAGCTGCATGGCTGTGGGGGAACCTGAATCTGGGTCTCCTCAGAGATTATAATATGGATGGATCTGAGTCCATCCATATTATACTCTACTGGTGTAGGCTTCTGTGGGTCACTTTGTCCATGTGAAACTAAAGCTTTGCCAGTATCCTCCAATCCCCTGAAACTAAACTTCCCTTCTGAAAGATGCTCCTCTTTTTTCCCCCTATTTATTTTACCTTAAACATAAGCATCATATTCCTCCCCCCATCATAATTTCATTAAAAAAATTTATTCTCCTTTGGAGAAACAAAAAGAAAAAAGAAAATTTGTTTTAAAAATCCATCAGAATGTAAAGGAAACATTTTAAATAGCTGAAGCTTTGGCATGGCTTTCATTTAAATGAAAGCATACTGCTACAAAGCTGTGCTCACTTTGTGCTGCATTTCTTTTCCTTTCAAGCTCCCCTTGGGAGTTTCATCAGCAATCATGTCTCTAGTCAAGTGGGTATCATGCTTGGAGGACTTCTTGCATCTGCTGGATTTATCTTGAGTTCCTTTGCCACAACTTTGGAGCATCTTTACCTTTCCTTGGGCATTCTTACAGGTATTATTATTACTGGCATTGATATGATTGTTTGTGCACACTTTAGTGGGAGCTGTTGTTCTATTTTCTGCAGTATATAATGCATGGGAGTGTAATCTTATGGTGCCACTCTTATGCATTAGCTTAGGAGACAATCACACTGCATTCAGTGGAATTTACTCTTGAATTTATTTATTTAGGATTGCAATTTGAGTACATTTCTTATTTATATATTTGAAGTAGGCTACTATAATTGCCCTGTTATAGTTTGGGAACTGAGGAAGAGAATGTATGTAGAAAGCCATCCAGTGGGAGTTATATCCAAGAAAATTATCTTCCGTGTCTTTAAACTTGCACAACTTAGTTGTATCAGTATCATGTTTTTATCATTTGTCCTAGTGATCAAAAACTTTAGTCAATTCTTATAGTATTACACTACTACTTTAATGGGACAGTTGTAATTTTACTCTTCAAAGCTTTGTTTTGCTGGTTGATTGCCAAAATAAAGAGATTTGACTTGACATCCAAGAAAGTATTTAAAGAAAGAAGGAAGAAGATATTTTATAGATCACTTTGAACAAAACCAGCAAAGGAACATAAAGAAAAATGGAATAGAACTAAATTTAGGTCTGGAAAACCATACTCACATTTGAGTAGTGGTAAAATCTTAATTTCAGAATTCAAAATTTAGGTTTGCTGTTTTTTATCTGGGTATATGTGAAGGCTTAACTTTTAATGGTTAATTGACTATATTTACATGTAGAATTGTAAGGGGCTTGGTGGCTCAGTGGGTAAGACGCCAGGCTTGTCGATCGGAAGATCGCAAGTTCGGAGGTTCGAATCCCTAGCCCCGCATGACGGAGTGAGCTCCTGCACTCGCCCCAGCTCTTGCCAACCTAGCTATTTGAAAGCATGCAAATGCAAGTAGATGAATAGGTACCACTTCGGTGGGTAGGTAACAGCGTTCCATGTGCGTCATGCCGGCCACATGACCGTGGAAGCGTCTTCGGACAATGCTGGCTCTTCAGCTAACAAACGGAGATGAGCACCAGCCCCTAGAGTCAGACACGACTACACAAATGTGCGTGGGGGTGGGGACCTTTACCTTTTTACATGTAGAATTAGCATCCTTTGCTGATTGTGTTGCCCAGAGTCTCATTCCCAATGAATTGAGTCATTCCTTTTAAAATCAAAACAAAAGCATCCCATTGTTCTCTCCTAGCTCAAAATGAGACATAGAAATGTTTATGCTAAAATTGCTCACTTATTAAAGCCTGCATTGTAGCTGTAGTGATGTGAGTTACTGCTTAGACCCCTGCCGTTTAATAACAGTTTTGCAGAAATATTGCACTGAAATGCTGCCAAGGCCTTGTTTGTGCAAGGAACAAAAATCCAGTGTTATGATGGATGTTTGATGTGTTGGGCCAACACTTCTACATCAACCTTTGTTGGAAGTGTTGTCTGTAAATACAACTGTTCTTTTTATTGATGGCATTATAAAATATCCATAGAGGTTTCCTTAATGGAATTGATTATAAGAAATGAAATATTTCTGGAACTCAAAGCTTTAGAAATATTAATGATTGGTATCTTAGGTAAACAAATTAATAGAAGATATGTGGAATAGTAGGTACTGACTGTGATATATAAATAGGGCTTTTATCCTTTGGTGCAGTACAGGAGCAGGAGAACCTGTAGCCTCCAGAGCAATGCTGGGAAAAATATATACTAGATCAGTCTTTGCATTTCAACCCAGTTGTCATAGAGATATTTTAAAAGGCAGATTAATGCAAAGCAGGAAGGGAAATTTATGAAAGCAAACCAACCAACCAACCCTATGAAACTGTCATGAATCAGGGCACCCACAACCATGGCTGAGCTTTCCATTCTGCTGTATACACAGGTCACAAGTTTAAGCTAAGGTCATTTGTATGGCGCCTGCAGAATGTGGTTTGCTGATCATATCCCATCCTCCTCTCTGTAATGCAGATTCATACAGTGTTTCACTGCTCATCCCCTCTTGATTGCTGCTGTTAATTTATCTTTTGCTTGTTGTGTACGTATGTGATGTTGTCTTTCCAGGACTGGGGTTTGCCCTTTCATACTCCCCAGCCATAGCAATGGTGGGCAACTATTTTCACAAGAGGAAAGCCCTGGCGTATGGAATCGCCATGTCAGGCTGCGGCATTGGGACCTTCATCCTCGCTCCTGTGGTCCAGCTTCTGATTGAGCACTTTTCCTGGCGCGGCGCCTTACTCATCCTGGGTGGTTTTGTTTTGAACCTCTGTGTCTGTGGTGCCTTAATGAGGCCAATTGCAGGAAAAGAGGACCACAAGAACATGCTGGAATTCTCTGAGCTGGAAGCACAAAAGCCGGACTTCAAACCGTGGTCCTTCTGTTCGCCCGTGATCAAAATATGGTCTCACAAGTGTGTCTGCCACTGCTCCCAGCAGGAGTACAACTTTGTACTGATGCCAGACTTTGTGTTACTTGCAGTGTCCATCTTATTTATGGCTTATGGCTGCAGCCCACTCTTTGTTTACCTAGTGCCTTACGCATTAAGTGTCGGAGTCAGCCACCAACAGGCGGCTTTTCTTATGTCCGTCCTGGGGGTCATTGACATCGTTGGCAATATTACTTTTGGATGGCTCACAGATCGAAGGTAAATGTCAGAGGGCTGTGTGGGAGAAGGACATTGTGCAAGACAATAAGCACCTGGATGTTCTCCTTGCATGCCAGTAGCTGTTTTCAGAAGACATTTCCTTGTGATGCAGCCTTTGTCTTATTCTCAGGCCATTGTGGACACAGCCTATAGCCATTCTCAGCTGTTCTCATCCTAATGTAATGTTTTCCATCTCCTGAGAGAAGTCTTGGGGTTTGAATGATCTTTGAAGAGTCTCTGCACTATGACCCATCACTCAGGCAACTTGAAAGTGACTAATGCCTCATCCCAATCACCCACCCACCCTCGCCCAAGCTATCCTGCCACACTTTAAGAAGCATGATTTGCGATGGTCTCCCTCGCCACATGTTGCAATTAACTCCTTTTTGTTTTTAGTTTTCCCTTGCTCCTATACTATTATTTTTCTTTGAAGATTTGAACGGGTGTGGACTTTATGTGTGCACACAACCCCACAGCCAGGCTGAAAGGTGGAGCAAGAGTGTCAGTTTCCCTGCAATTCTTTCACACATCAAATGTTCCCTTGGTCAAAGAAGGGAATGGCCGCTTCCTGGCCAGGGACAGAATCCAGAGTGGGTTTCCCTTCTGAACGATAGCCATAAATCAACTGGCAGTTGGAACAGAGTACCTCCAGTAGGAAGAAGGAAGCCAACCCTTTGCAACGACTTTTCCTCATTTAGTTGGCAAACGGGGGGCAGTTTTACCCTCAGTAGCCAAGCTTATCCAAGTCTAGAACAGGACATTAGAGATAAGCCTGGTCGCTTCTCTCTGGTTGCTTGTGGGACCCTGACTTCAGAACACCCTCCCGAGGATGGCCACAAGGGTCTTGTCAGTGCTAGGATTTTTATGAGCCTAGTCTTTTCAGACCTGTAAATTGTAATTGCTAGAATACTTTGGTTCTTTTGAACCATTTTGAGATCTCTTGGAGCCTTTTTGAGCTGAAAAGTGGGATATCAAACACTTTGGTTCAGCCTCCCCCAGCCTGGTGTCCTCCTGATATGATATGATATGATATGATATGATATGAGAATACATGTAATATTCCTAGTCAGCACTGACAGTAGGAATTCTGAAAAGTGCCAACCCAAGACAAATTGGGCAGGTTCCAGATTTGGGAATGCCATACCCAAAGAGGCCTAGTGGCTCAGCGGGTAAGACACCAGGCTTGTCGATCAGAAGATCACAAGTTCAGAGGTTTGAATCCCTAGTCCCGCATGACGGAGTGAGCTCCTGCACTCGCCCCAGCTCTTGCCAACCTAGCAATTCGAAAGCATGCAAATGCAAGTAGATTAATAGGTACCACTTCGGTGGGTAGGTAACAGCGTTCCGCACGTGTCATGCTGGCCACATGACCGTGGAAGCGTCTTCAGACAGTGCTGGCTCTTCGGCTAAGAAACGGAGATTAGCACCAGCCCCTAGAGTCGGACATGACTGCACAAATGTGCGGGGGGGGGAGGCGGGGGACCTTTACCTTTACTTTACTATACCTAAACAAGTACAACCAAACCCATTAAATTCATAAAGGAAAAATGTAAAATCAAGCAGCAACCAGGGAGGAAAGTGGGCAGGACAGGAAAGGGATGTAATTTTTCCATGAGCTTTTCTGGAAGAATGGTAGCATTTCCACAAGCTACCGGACTGAAAAAAGTTTCCCAAACCAACTTGAACCGGATTCCCAGAAAGGGATAAAGCAAGTGGCTAATGTTTAATTTCTAAAAATAGACACTACAATTTAGTTTTAGCATAGAACCTGAAAAGCGGTTGTTGCTTTTTATTTGGATGAAGTGATAGCCAGTCTGGGAGGAGAAAAAATCTGTATAGGCTCAAAGTCGAAAGATGGGAAAGAAGAGTGGGAGGTGGAACCACAAGACCAACAAGGAGCCTTTCCCCCTTGGAGAAAGAGGACCTTATTACAACTAACTCTCTCTTCCTTTCTTTTCTTGACCATCCCCTCCCAGGTGTTTGAAGGAGTACCGTTATCTTTGCTACCTCTTTGCAGTGGCAATGGATGGACTCTGTTGCCTCTTCCTTCCAGTTCTCCAAAGCTTTCCACTCCTCCTGCCTTTCTCTTTCACCTTTGGCTATTTTGATGGAGCCTACATCACTCTAATCCCGGTGGTGACAGCAGATGTCGTGGGGACCGCTTCCTTATCCTCCGCCCTTGGAATGGTCTACTTCCTTCATGCAGTCCCTTACCTGATCAGCCCACCTGTTGCAGGTCAGTATGGAGGAGTGAATCAGAATAATAGACAGACCTGTTTATATACACCTGTGGAATATGACTTCACTCAGTTCTTCTTTCCATTCCAGTTGTAACTAATACACACTGATGATGGATAGAGTGGACACAAAGCTAACATTACATTTTTAAAAATTAGATCCAGGTCCATGTTTTTATTTTATATAACATTGTATTTATTAAGTACTGTATATGAATGATTTTGGGTTGTGGTGGCTCAGCGGGTAAGACGCCAGGCTTGTCAATCGGAAGATTGCAAGTTCGGAGGTTCGAATCTCTAGCCCTGCGTGCGGAGTGAGCTCCCGCACTCGCCCCAGCTCCTGCCAACCTAGCAATTCGAAAGCATGCAAATGCAAGTAGATGAATAGGTACCACTTCGGTGGGATGGTAACAGCGTTCCGCACACGTCATGCCGGCCACATGACCGTGGAAATGTCTTCGGACAATGCTGGCTCTTCGGCTAACAAACGGAGATGAGCAACGGCCCCTAGAGTCGGACACGACTGTGTGGGGGAACCTTTACCTTTACCTTGTTCAATGTAGGCACCGCGCAACTCTGGACCGACTCTGGGCAGCTCACAATACAAGGCAATATAAAAATAACCATCTACATAAAACAGAAAACAGATGGTGGATCCAGTCAACACATACAACAAATACTGTGCATCCAGCAGGGGCTCCAACCACTCTAGCCCAGAACCTGGGAGGCCCCCTGGAATGCCATCTTCTCTGGTCTCACCCTTGAACCTTTATGGAGTTGTGATCACTCGGGTACGAATGAGCTTTTAGCAGTACAAACACTCGCAACTCCATTTTAGGATCACTAGCCGTGTCTTTTCTGGATTAGAACGTCTATCTTCGACCACCACTAGAGCTGTCTGAATCCATTTCAGCCATTTCATCTGCCAGCCATCACCTTCATATGCAAGCTTTCTCTTCCCAACAAACCCCTGGGTTTTTTAAAGCTTCCCTCTTTCCTAACTCCACATCTGCTACTCCACCATCTCCTGTGAGCATCATGTTCTATGAGAATTTAAGCCATCTTCTGTTTCCAACTCCTTATCATCAAAGCTTAGCACAGAGTTAGCACAAAGAGTTTGGGTGTCTGTGTAGATGCAAGGATATGTGAAGACCCAGTGAAACACTATGGTGTTCATCACAGGAGTGAGGTAAAATTTTAGGCAGCCATTGTTACGTGACTCAAAATGGAGAATTATTTACAAAAGACACCCTCTCAGAAAATAAATTTATACAGAGATTAAGACCAGAGCAGTGAAAGAATGCAGTCACTGGAAGAATTTAAGCCTGTAGCACAAAAGGATGGGGCATAGGAATCCAGAGACTGTTCAAAAATTAGAGAACTCAGAATGCCGCCATGTGCAGCTTAGCAAATGTGCCCCTGCTGTGTAAAAGAAAAGTAGCTGGGCCTTTATTTCTAGAGAGAGAAAAAAATGCTATAGAAATATGCTGTCCTTATTTTTTCTTGTCCATTTGCACTCTCAAACTAGAGAGCTTACAACGGCTAGTTTTGTCTGAGCCTCATATTAGAAGGCTCAAGACCTCCCCTGTAAGAAGGAGTTGTTTATAGATAGCTATAGTTTAAGAGTGCAAACGAATAAGAAAAAAAGGAAGGTGTATCTCCATAGTATCTATAGACTTCCCTGCCTACAAGCTACTGACAGCTAGGCCAAAGATAGCTCTAAGGCTAAATGCATTGCAATATAGTCATCAAGTACAAGGCCTGTTGAACATAAAATACATAAGATCTAATTCAAGGGGAATGAATGAATGAATGAATGAATGAATGAAAAAGAAAGAAGAAAGAAGAAAGAAAAAGAAAGAAAGAAAGAAAGAAAGAAAGAAAGAAAGAAAGAAAGAAAGAAAGATAGATAGATAGATAGATAGATAGATAGATAGATAGATAATGGTTACTTATGCCTGACAAGTCCCAATACAAGGATGAAACCAGTTATATAATGCCTTCTAGTGGTCAGCAGCAAATATGACAACCTGTAAGAGAGAGAACAGAGAAAATAACATCCCAGCCCCTAGTGCAGGTCCACAGTGTTTATGCAAGTAATTACACCAGGTAGAAACAGATACCTATTGTCTTTTACAAATGATTATATTTCACTACTTACCTGGTGACAAGAGTCAAGTCCTGGAGAAGTTCAAAGTATATGTGTCTTTGGTGTGCAACAAATTTACCAGAAAGTCCCAAATTCTGTGCACAGATAATGGAGGTGAATATATGGCAAATCAAATGCAAAAGTACTTGAAAGAACAAAGGGCTGTACATCAGACTACAGTGCCCTATTTTCCAGAACAGAATTCATGGCAATGATGAAAAATTGCTGTCTTAATAGAAATTATGAGGTGCAGGATGCAGAACTGGCGAATAAATCCCAGGGAGAAGCAGTCAACATGGCTACCTAGCTGCAAAAGAGACTCTCAATCCAGGGCACAAAGATACTGTCATATAGCCCAGCCTAGGTTATGGTACATGAGAATGTTTGGTTCTAAGGTTTTGCCCATGTGCCAAAAAGAAGAGAACCAAACTGAACTGCAGATGTGAGGATGGAGTGCTGGCTGGATATTTGCTATATGCAAGAATTGTAGATCTCTCCACACAAATTATTCAAATATGCAGCATTGCTTATTTTGAGAGGGGAAAACACAATAACCTTGAAATGTCAGATCTTGTTCCACAGTTCCAGATGAGCAATGAGTCAAGAGCATAGGCATCAAAGGAGTTTTTGATCTGTGCCTTGAGTTTGATAGCAAGTCAGAGCCAGAGGGGAAACTGAATGCTGCTAGCATTCAGAGAGATTCAACAAAGGGGATCAACCCGGAAGGCTTTCCTATCTTGCCAAGAGGAAACAGATGCAAGAGCCCTGTAATGGGAAGACATGTCAGCTTCTGAATCTAAGGAATGGAGAAATGCTGTAGAAGAGAAAATAAAAGCACTCCATAAGAACCAAAGGTTTAAGCTCCTGTGCATAGCCAAAATGACGGGGTTCGAAATTGCCACATCAGTTGGAATCCAGTGTAGGAAGGTGATCATGCCAAACAAATGGGATTGGATTGCACCCAAGAGCCTGGGGCAGTTATATTATAGATTATCGATCTGCCCACGTAGATCTCAAACTGCCAGCCATCAACAGCCCCAGACTGGTAGACTACATGGACAGGGAAAGGTGGTAATTCCACAACTGGACAGAGTTCCTGTAGAGAAATGGAGGATCAGTTGGACAAGTAGAAAGTCGTGAGTTCTGCTTCAGCGGACAATATATGCAGAACAAGTGTGCCAAAGAGTGTGAGGCTGAATTAATGGACTTTGGGATTGATGAACCAAAGCCAATAGTGTCGTTGGAAGTCAATCAGATGGAGAAGACTGCATCCAGAACAAAAGCACATAGACACAAAATATAACTGTGAGATGCTCAAGAAAAGGGACTCACTGGGCTATTGCCCATCAGAAGACATGTTGGACTCACTAAACCTTTTACCAAGAGATCATAGAGAACCTTTTGAGATATGATGGGAGTTTTGGATCAGCACGTGAGCCAATGAGAAGCAATGCTTGGAACAAGACTTCAGGTTTGCCAGCTGTTTAGCACCTCACAACCTACTGCCCACAAGAAATAATTTCTTCCAAATCCCCTCTTCATCTCTCCTTCTGATTGCTCATTATCTCTCCTCTAAGATTGCTGATCTCCAGCAATGGAATTACTTCATTCAACAAACACAACAATGTGTCTTTTTAAAGGGGAAAAGCTTATCTTCAGTATCCCCATCTACCAGCCAAGTTGGTCTTGATGTAAGGGATAGTGGTAGGGGCGTGGTGGCTCAGCGGGTAAGATGCCAGGCTTGTCGATCGGAAGATCGCAGGTTCGGAGGTTTGAATCCCTAGCCCCGCGTGACGGAGTGAGCTCCCGCACTCGCCCCAGCTCTTGCCAACCTAGCAATTCGAAAGCATGCAAATGCAAGTAGATGAATAGGTACCACTTCGGTGGGTAGGTAACAGCGTTCCGCATGTGTCATGCCGGCCACATGACCGCGGAAGCGTCTTCGGACAGCGCTGGCTCTTTGACTAACAAACGGAGATGAGCACCGGCCCCTAGAGTCGGACACGACTGCACAGATGTGCGGGGGGAACCTTTACCTTTTTAAGGGATAGTGGTGGTGTGCTTGTCAGTTTCTGAGTGCAGTTCAAAGGGTTGATGCTTATTAACCATTTGAGGCTCCTAGTTACTCCTCCAAACACAAACTTTCCATTTTGTGAGGGGTTGTTTCAGGTTCCCACCCCATGTAAATTGAAGCAAGGAGGGTCCAGGAGGCAGCCTTTCTCTATTGTGAATCCACAATTGTGGAATGGCCGCCTCTCAAGGTCAGATTGGCCATGTTCCTGACTTTCAGAAATGTGGTCAAATATTTCTGTTCTGCTGGACCTTGAGAGATTAAGGTTGTTGGGCTGCCTGCTTTGGGGTCCATATTTGTTCATTGTGTTACATGTATATTTATTTCTGGTTTTCTAGCTAGTAAGATGGATTTTAGTAATTGGTTGATTTTATTTTATTGCTCTTGTAAATCATTCAGAATCTTGGGATGGCTGGAATGAAACATTTAACACTGTTAAATAAAAATAAATTTTAAAAATTAACGTCTTTGGTATGGGCAAGGGCTGCAGTGGGTAGAGCAACGATGTAAAGTGGATATGGTCAACCCATGCAGATGGACTGAGCTGGTTTTAGTTTTCCCCATTTTGGGGGGACTGGGAAGGAAATATTTCTTTCGATTTTCAACTATGTAAAGTCTGTTTGATAGGGTACGCCACAATCCCATCTCACCAATATACTGGGGAAGTTTGGAAGGGATTCTGAGGACCACAGAAGGACCCTTGGGGGCCACATGAATCTCTGAGGCTGGAGGTTGCCTGCATTTATATGAATATATTATGAGGATTTTTAAAATAATGCATGACAGATTGTATGGACTTATAAATGGACACACATGAAATAACAGATCCAAAAACAGATAGATCTGCTCATCTCTTTGGGCAAAATCAGTCAAAAGCGTGATTTTCCATACACTCAACACCAGAGGGCAGAACATCCCTATCTCTCCTCCTGCATCCTGGCAAATACAGAAAAGAAAGGATACACTATTGTTGCTCTTCTGTGAGCATTATTTCAAGGAGTTTGGTGAATCTGAAATATTAGGAACCATTTTATTGCTTGTTTCTACCATATATTGGTTCTTTTTTGTCCTTTCATTGCCAAAGTCATTTTCTGTTTTCTGGAGCTATGCAACTCCTTCAAAAGAGGTGCTTTGGAACAAGAGGGAGCCTGCCTGAAGCACCCTTTTGGAATTGTTAACGCAGCCAAGTCTTTTCCTGGCTTGCAAAGCTGCTTCAAAGCTGCTCCTGGCTGTCTCCACCTGAGTCTGTGTGCGCCACCGCTTTGCTTCACACACACACACACACACGGCGTTTTGAAGCCACACAAGTCTGGAAGAAGATCCATCTAAGCTTCTGATTACAGTAGAAGAGAAGCGTTTCGTATGTCTTCCTGCACAGCCTTCATAACCTTTTTAATGTTCTGTCCAGGCCTGCTGTATGCCTTCTTGTGTTCTTTTTTCAAAAAAAGAAATTAAACGTTTGTGCCAAGGCACTGAAACTCGGCCAAGACAATCAGAATTACGCATCACACTTAAATCATGCCGACTCAGCAGACTGGCTTAATCCCTGTTGTTTGTGTTGTATAAGAGAGCAATTGGACACAGGGGAGAATCAGCAGACTTTCAGGTACTGGTCACCAATTCTCAGGAGGAGAGCGATTCCTGGTTGTGCACAGCCCACATGGTGAGGGATGCTGGGATTTGTAGTTCTCACAAGACTATTTCCCCTTCAAATCTATGAGAATGGTCAACAGAGGCTGTGGAGGGGGTGAGGTCAAAAGCAGCAAGATGGTGGACAGACATTGTGATGGAAGCTGTGTCCCTTGGGACAAGCAGATCTTCAAAAGGACTGGGGTCTGCATCGCAATGCTGCGTCCACCATTCTGCCCACACACACACATGGACACCAGGGAGGATGGTGTTTTTTTTCACATACACGTCATCACAGAGCATCTTCTACTGAGCAATTTGGCCTCAATTTCTAGAAAATTAGACTGATAAAAATGGGGCAGGAGAATAAACAGCTGTTGGACCATCTTGTTTTTTAAATGGAAGGGCCACTGCCCCTTTAAGATAAACCCTTTGCCTCTGCAGTAGAAGGTCTGTTCCCTCCTGACCTCCAGGGAGAGTTTGCCCCTTATGAATGGGAAGAAATCTGGACATGGTGGAGTGGAGAAGTGAAATGTTTTGATGCTGCAGGGAGATGATCCATTCATTCGTTTAAGGGCTTTATATGGCCACCCAACTTGCAAAAATGGGTGGACAGCAATAAAAGCAGAATATCATCAGTCCCATGAAAGGAAACAAAAGTCACCACAAGACAACATACATTTTTGGGGAGTCCCCCACACCTCACAGGAGAACCTCATCGACATCCTGGCCCCAACCCCCAAAGGAACATCCATCTTCAGTGCCTTCCTAAAGCATAACAGGGTCGGGGCCAGTTGAGTGGATGTGTCGCTAACTTCCCATAGCCTTTGAATTTGGATGGATGTCTCACTTAATAACTTAGGATAGCGTTTTGTTGCAAGAGTAATGGAAATGCAACTGTGTCTTCAAGAGCTGCTGGCTGGGTTCATATCCTTTGCTAGGTTTCAGAAAGAAAGACATCCTAGCTGTCATTTTGTACACCATGGTTTATACCACATTGTATAAACCCAGCTAACTGATTGTCAATAAACCCTGATTCGCAGAAGTGTGTGAACTAGTCCAAATATGTGAACCAGTCTTCTGTGTTACCTACAGGTTGGCTTGTGGATACAACTGGCAACTACACTGCATCTTTCCTGCTTTGTGGGTTTTCCATGGTACTCAGTTCGACGCTGTTGTGCTGTGCAAGACTGGCCAGGATTAGACCCACTTCCTCAGGGCCAGTGGGCAGAGACACTCAGGCCAAGCAAGAAAGTTGGACAAATGGAACCATAGTTTATTTGGTAACTGGAGACCTGGATCAAAGAGGTGAAGAATTGTTGGCTGGTGAGGCAAACAGTCACAGCAAAAGATGACACATGTGCTAAATCTCCTCCTTTGCCTAAAACAGATTTTGCTAAGTCTGCTGCACAGTTGATTTTTTTTTTCTCCAATGGAGGGAGGGAGGAAGGAATTACAGACTTTTCATCCAGAAATGTTCTGTCTTCCCAGCAAATTAAAAAGCCTGTAGTAAATGAAGGCTTTGATGATGATGATGATGATGATGATGATGATGATTTTGTAAAATGTGATGGTATCCCAGTACTGTAGTGTGAGGTGAATGAGCTCATCCTTAGAAATAAGTTGTATTGAGAGAGGGAGGGAGGGAGGGAGGGAGGGAGGTGTGTCACAGAAATGGTTCAAATGACGTTGGCACAGTAAGCCCTCTGATGTCATATATGTTTTAGATGGGCTCCCTCTATCTCTGAAAGTCCATCATATGTCTCAGCATTGTTTGCAAGGAACAATGAAAAGAACATTGGAATGGAGGGTAATTCAAGAAATTGGTATCCCATTGGTGAATTTATGTTTATGCCCTGGACTTCTGCTGCAATCATTTATTTCTGTTCATAATTTGATCTCCTGTCTTCAAGCCACAGACACACAGTTGACTATCTTTTATGTGCTTCATACAAGCATGGATGTGCAATAGCCTCCAAAACACAGCTATTATTGCTCTTGCTGGGGAAACATAAGCTGGTAATAAGTTTGCACGAGTTTAATTGGCAAGAGATGTCTCTAATATTCACATATATTTTATATGGTGTTTGGGATTGGCTTTAACCTGAGCGTGGTTGTTTTAATTCTTGCTTTATATATAAAGGGATCTATAGCAGTATGTATATGTATGTGTGTGCATATACTGTGTGTATACACACACACACACATTCATACATTGTTAGCCGCTCCAAGTTTCTTTGATTGCGGTGGGGTAGTTTGTTGAATAAATAAATAAATAATTTGAAACCTTCGTGCTTTTTCTAAACAGCTATCCAACATTAAAACTTTCCAGTTGATTTTCCCCATCTATCAAGTTTATTGGAAACCAGAGAATGTTCATCATTATTGATGCTGGATGCATTCACACCTAGCAATAACCTACTTTTTCTTTGTACTGCCCAGAGGGGAATAACACATTAGTGTTTTCTTAATGCATAGCTTTCCAAACTCTGTGTCGCGACAAAACCCAGAAGTGCTGATGGTGCGCCGCTGCCGCCCCTGTGGCGGCGCGCACGGTGGTGGTGCGCGTGGCAGTGGCAGCAGCGGCTATGGCAGCGGCGCGCCATTAGCGCTTCTGGGTTTTAGTGTGAAACACGAGGCTGCTGCCGCACACACCACTGCCGCACACGCCGCCGCATGTGCCGCCGCCGCACGCGCCACCGCGCGTTCCGCTGCCGCGCCGCACACCAACCGCGGAACTTTGGAAAGCACTGTCTTAATGAAATGAAATAAACACTTTCCAGGTATGGCTGCATTGGCTGCCGCAGAAAATACTGCTTCTAAAGAGGTAGGAGTTGCAACCACACCTTTAATCAATTGCCTTCAGGACTTCCCAATGATGTCATGTTACCATCTCATTACTTTTGGCATGTGAGATGGAAGGAAGGATGCCAGAAGCTGATCCTGGATTACTAACAAGACACTGAGAACTCATTTTCAAGGGTAGAGCAGTCAAGTAATCTATTAAGGCCTAATTTAGAAACCACACTGTGGGGCTGTCAAAACTGCCTAGATTTATTCCTGCGCTACCCCAACAGGCAGTGGCTCCAACTGGTTTCAGCCAAATCCTTTGGAGTATCAGGGTAAATCATGAGGTCGCTGTGAATCATTTCAAACCTGTGCCTATACACAGGAATACTTGCTTGTGAATTAACCATGTAGTTACAGCATTATATGGTAGCTTGTTTAGTAAGGCAGTCTGTGTGACTTCAAATGTGCTATTTGCACATTTCAGAGAGGTAGTTGTAGTTGCTTGTTGCAGCAAAAACACCTAAGAATCTTGTGACACACTAAGAACTATCAAGTTTATTACAGCATGTGAATTTTTGGACTACAGTCCACTTTATCTCTGGGAGTGTTTGCCATTCTTTCTCAGACGTATGCCAAATACCATTGGCTTGGTGGAAATCCACTCAAAGTCTCTAGTTCAACTATTGAATATATAATCTGGTCTGCAAGAGAATTTGGAAGTTACGCTATCAGGATCTCCAGCAGTGTTGCTAAGGCTGGGCAGGACTAGGAACTTAAATTCAGCTTTGCATATATCAAAAAATCAGAACAAAAATGGCAGAGGTCTTGTCCTCCTCCTCCAGTTGAGGATGTTTCACCAGCAGCTTACCAAACTCTTCTAAACAAGTTTGAAGAGTGTAAGAGAGAGAGGAGGGAAGGAGGGACTGACTGACTACTGGATGGTGTGCCCCTGAGGGTGTTTGTGTGTGCACGTCAACCATCTGTAGGGCATTTCGTTCAGGATCACCTCAACAGCAGCAGCCTCACTGAAGATATCCAGCTGCATGGACAACTCCTGGTTTCTGGATTATGAATCTCTGATGTTCTTCTCCTTTCAACTTTTATCAACTGTTGCTTGATAAAACAGGCTATTCTGCTGTCTGATCCTTCCTTTAGAAACCAAAGTGTTTCTTGAATCCATTTGCGAACATCGCTAAACAATTCATACATAAACTGATTGTGTTCCTTCGTCAGTTTCAACACAAGGTGAAGTAACACCACCTTTCATCACAAATCAGCTTGCCAAAGGTTCAGAAGGCAGTTTCCAAAATGTTGATTCGATTTCATTACTGGTTCTCTTGTTGATAAGTCCAAGGAAGCCGAGCTATTATTTGTGATGGGTCTCAGCCCACATGGAGTCCTCGTTCTGGCTCCTCCATCCACACATTAAATCTCAGAAATTACAGCTGCTCTACCCAGAAGAGCTTCTGAGACTTGAGGAAAGTGTTAATTGTAGCACAAGGATTCACATCATACTGTGGTTTGCTCTTCCAAATCTTCAAAGTAGGTTTCCCAAGAGAAGGAATGAAGACTGTTTTTGAAAGGTTTTACATCTCAGGGAAGGCTTAGAGGGCATCATGGACCATGCTGACGAGGCAGCGACTACTTTGGAAAGAACAGGCCATACATTTGGGAGCCTCTTTCAGTTTTGATGGGTTTGTGGGGGGAAACTAAGGGAGATGGGAAAACAAATTCTTAGTGGTATGCAAACAAAATGGGTTTCCAAAATTTGATAGTACTGGGAACCGCGGGCTGCACACAGCCCCCACAGGTAGTAAATCTTCCATCGCTGCTTTAGCAACTTGCAAAGTCTTAATGGACAAGGGAGGGGCTATGGAATCATCCTTTCTTCAAGCTGAAAGCGGCAACTTGATGCTTTCCAATAGGAAATTGTCAATTAGAAACTTCAAATGTTGAAGACGACCCATTAAATGCCTGGACTGGACTAAATAATTCTTTGCTGTGTCCGAAATACCGCATTCTGTACGTTCCTGATTCAGTGGTCTTTGGGATGCGCCATTCTATTATAGATGTACTTTGGCTCCTCTTGCCTTTCTTCCAGATGAACCTAATGGGAAAAGCAGGTTTCATGAATGAAAGTGGTTGCCTTAAGAGTAATGCAGGCTTGACTCGGTCAAATACAGTACCAGATTTCTGTATTGACACAGGTCTCAATACAGTACCAGATGACTCAGGTGCTGCATTTATATCCACACTGCAGTGCTACTTATTTAACAAAATAAACACAATCGAAGAACTAGCAAAATCTCTCTCAAAATTCAGTGCCTTGAAGAGATAACAACCCATCCTATGGGCTATGAAACAGCTCCACTTTCATTTGTGGAATACTGGGGAGGAAACAGGCATTTTCTAGAAATTCTTCCCTTTCCAAATTCAGATCACCATAGAATGAAAGAAGAAGATTCTACCAAGCTCTGTGGGACAGAAAAGGAGGATTCTTCATAACTTTTCTCCAGCTGAAGGTGGACTTGAACGTGGTTCTGTCCAGTCCTAATCCAACACCTTCCCTACCAGAACACAGTGATGTGGTGGTGATGAAAGTCAAGAACAAAAGCAAAGAAACCACATTATAATGTAGCATTATAATGTAAAGACATGCTGGATTATAGCCTATCAGTGGGAATTCATTCTTTGTGGGAAAGGGAAGAACACTACAGGTAGTCCTCGCTTAACGACCACAATTGGGACAGGAATTTCACTTGCTAAGCGGAGCGGTCATTAAGCAAATCTGACCCGATTTTACAAACTTTTTGCAGCAGTCGTTAAGCGAATCACCACGGGCGTTAAGTGAACCACATGGTTGTTAAGCAAATCACGCAGTTCCCCATTGATTTTGCTTGCCAGAAGCCATCCAGGAAGGCCAAAAACGGTGATCATGTGGCCATGGGACGCTGTGATGGTCATAAATGTGAACCTGTTGACAAGTGCCCAAATTGTGGTCACATAACTGCGGTGATGCTGAAACGGTCATAAGTGTGAGTACCGGTCATAAGTTGGTTTTTCCAGCACCATTGAGTCTATGAATTGATTCATGCCATGTCGCCACTCCGTCTTACCAGGGTTCAGCTGAAGCCTGTTGTTCCCCATCCAGACCCCCACAGCCTCCAGGCACTGAGAAAGGGCGGCCACTGCATCACTTACCTCACCTGGGATGGAGATGTACAATTGAGTATCATCAGCATATTGATGATATCTCATCCCATGGTGACGGATGATCTCACCCAGCGGTTTCATGTAGATATTAAATAGGAGAGGTGAGAGAACCAAACCCTGTGGCACCCCACAAACGAGGGGCCGAGGGTCGGACCTCTCATCTCCTATAACCACCGATTGGGATCGGCCCCGGAGGAAGGAGGTGAACCAGCATAAAACCACGCCGCCCACCCCCAACTCCCCGAGCCGCCCCAAAAGGATACCATGGTCGATGGTATCGAAAGCTGCTGAGAGGTCGAGGAGAGCCAGGATGGACGCACTCCCTCCATCCCGCTCTCGCCAGAGATCATCCATAAGCGCGACCAATGCAGTTTCCACCCCATATCCTGGCCTGAAACCTGACTGAAAGGGGTCCAGATAATCCATTTCATCCAGAATCCTCTGGAGTTGCAAGGCCACCACTTTCTCAACCACCTTCCCCAAAAAGGGGAGGTGGGAGACAGGATGAAAGTTGTCCAATATAGTAGGGTCCAGCGATGGTTTCTTGAGTAGGGGGTGTACCAGCGCCTCCTTAAAAGCAGCTGGAAACACCCCCTCCTCCAGAGATATATTAACTATCGCCTGGACCCAACCACATGTCACCTCCCTGGCTGCTTGCACCAGCCAGGAAGGGCAAGGGTCTAGATGGCATGTGGTGGCCTTTGCAATCCGTAGGATCCTGTCCACTTCCTTAGGTCCAACAGGATCAAACCATTCTCAAATAACCGGCTAATGACGTTCCCTCGGCATCTCCCCAGACTCTGCTTCACGCTTGGAGTCCAACTTAGAACGAATCTGAGCGATTTTATCCTGCAGATGCCCAGAAAATTCTTCCGCACAGCCCTGTAGGTGGGTCACAGACTCCACCTTACCTAGAAGAGATCGTGTTATCTTAAACAGGGCCGTCGGACGGCATTCTGCGGACGCAATAAGAGCGGAGAAATATTGACGTTTTGCCACTCTTACCGCCACAAGGTAGGTCTTAACAGCGACTCTAGCTTGTGTTCGGTCAGATTCAGTCTTTGTTTTTCTCCAGCGGTGCTCTAGGCATCTCTTAGCCCTTTTCAAGACCCTCAACTCCTCCGTGAACCATGGGGAGTATCGGGTCAGATGTGGCAAGAGAGGCCGCACAGGCGCAATCCTGTCCAAGGCCCTGGCTGCCTCCCTATTCCAGGCTGCGGCCAGGACCTCCGCTAGACCGTGCAGTAGATCCTCGGGTATAACCCCCAGCTCCTTCTGGAACCTCATTGGGTCCATTAGTCGCCGGGGACGGACCAATTGAATGGGTCCTGCCTCCCTGCGGAGTGGGGCGGCATATGAGAATCTCAAGGCCACCAGGGCGTGATCTGACCATGACAGTGGGGACAGATCTAACTCTCCCTTCAGATAACCTTGCCACTGCTCTGACAAGAAAACTAAGTCCGGAGTGAGGCCACTGTCTCGAGTCGGGTCCCAAATGATCTGGGACAGGCCCATGGCTGCCATGGTAGCCATGAACTCCCAAGCCGCCTCTGAGGCACGTCCCAGGGAAGGCAGATTGAAGTCCCTGAGGACCATAAGCCTAGGGGACTCCACTGCCAGCCCCAAGACAGCCTCCAGCAGCTCGGGCAGGGAGGTTGCTACGCAGCAGGGGGGCTGGTACAGCAACAACACTCCCAACTGCTCTCGAGAACCCAACTTGAAAAACAGGGTCTCACACCCGGCCACTTGTGGAGCAGCGCCCCTGAAGGCCACCAGAGACTCCCGGACGACAACCGCCACCCCTCCTCCCCTGCCCCGGAGTCTCAGCTGATGCCACACCTGAAACCCGGCTGGGCACATCTCCGAGAGTGCTACTCCCCCCTCTGCGCCCAGCCAGGTCTCAGTAATACACGCCAGGTCTGCCCCCTCCTCTGTGATCAAGTCACATATGGGGGGGTGGGCTTGTTGTTAACAGACCTGGCGTTAAGTAGCAGCAGCTGAAAGCCAGGGCGCTCGAGGATCCTCTGACCAGGGCCTGGGTCTGAACCTGAGGGGCCGGAACACGCCACCGGTAACAAACACCGGGGGCGTCTCCCCCGAAGATGGCCTGCCCCCCGGTTCCCGTCGTAACATCCCCGACCCATCACCACTTCGATGGGGCAACCCACCCTACTGCCCCCAGAGTTTCCAGGCCCGGATGCCTCCACTCCTGGCCCTCCGAAAACCCTGAGTTGACATAAGGGCCCCCTCCATGCACACATCTCACACACACAATCGTCCCTAGGTGATGATAGGCCCCCCAGTGCACCAGCTTCCGCTCTCGGTGCCAAGAGGGCCTAACCACCCAAACATCCGCTCTGCCCCCTCACCCCCCCTCACTGGTAGCAAGGGGGCATCATCCACTCCTGCCCACCACCTCTCACTCAGGGGTAGGCACTCCTACATACATTCACACAGTCTTGGCCCCCTCCGACTCTCTCACACTCAGGGGGAACCCACAGTCACACACCAGGGTACCCTACTGACTCTCTGCCGCCTCTAAGTGAATGGGAATAAAATTTAATTAAAATTTTAAGTTGTTAAGAGGTTGTTAATATCCATGGGAATTTCCCCCTGCACCCAGCTTCAGAGTCTCTCCGCTCGTCAGTGGATGTTAAGAGTCTATAGGGCTCCACCGCTGACACAAGGGCCCTTCACGCTCTACTTCACCGGAGGGTCCACCGAAGGGTCTAGTCGGCCTAGCCGTCTCCGCCCAAGATGATAGCGGCTCACCAGGGGGTCCACGTTCCATCGCCTCCCTTCGCCCGGGGGGACCAGCCGGTCTCAGCCCAAGATAACGGGCTCACCAGGGGGTCTACCAGGGGGTCCGCCAGTCTGCCGGGCTCACCACCAGCATGCCAGAGCCCACAGGAGAAACGCCCGCGCTCCACCACTCTGCGCTCTGCGTTCCGTCACCGCCTTGCCGCTCTGGGGGTTTCTTCTCTAGGCGAGGAGGTCTCGAGGACTGTCCGGCCCTCCTCTCCA
The DNA here is from genome assembly GCA_023362775.1 of Charina bottae. Taxonomy (NCBI): domain Eukaryota; kingdom Metazoa; phylum Chordata; class Lepidosauria; order Squamata; family Charinaidae; genus Charina; species Charina bottae. Next base: position 5,330,174 of record JALMGJ010000044.1, on the reverse strand, counting down.
CACCACCCAGTGCCATCGCCACGCAGTCGGGGCCCGCAGGGGTCAGCCCAGCAAAACTGGGATCCCAAGTCCCTGCTCCACCAATTCTCCACGCCAGGCTCCCCTACCAGAAAACCCCCAAAGGGGTCTGCCAAGGTCCACAGAAGTCCTCCATCGCAAAGGACCATGCGCTCCGTCGCTTCACCCAGTTCTCCGGGAGCTGTGGAAGCTGCGCTCAGGAGAAGCTCCGTCTACCCTACTCCGACACGAGATATTAAAGCCGGAGATTTGGGTATCCGGAATTTTAGGGTTCCTTTGCTGTCCCCTACCAGTTGGTAAGTAGTAGGGTTGAGGGGGTCTTAACTCCTTGTCTGAGCTCCCAAAAAACCCCTAGAGCAGCTTGCGGCGTCCGTGACCGCTCCCGATCGCCATCTTGGATTTATATTTTCCCACGGAAAAGGATCCTTTCAATTAACTTCAAAGTCTTAAATCAAGTCCATCTGATCCCTTAATCCACTTAAATCTTTCTTTTTTTATAGAGCTTTATTAATTTTCAAGATATAATTAAAACACAAAATAAAGAATATAGAACAGATAGAATACAAGTCCAAAAAAGAAACAAGAGAAACGAAAACAGTGCAAGAATAGACAGAAAAACATAAAAGACAGGTGACTTCCGACTTTCTCCAACACAGATATAAAAGCACATAAAAGTTAATCTCTTGCTATTAATTAAACATTTAGTAACATTATTTCTCTAAAATCAAACCATTTAATCATCAAAACCCAAAATCAGAACTTCATTTTTTTGCGTTACAAGCAAATAGTCCAAAAGTGGCTTCCAAATAGAAACAAATCCAGTTAGAGTATTTTCTCTTATCGATGCTGTCAGTTTAGCCATTTGGGCCAGTTCCATTAACTTAATCATCCAGTCCTCCATTGAGGAAATTTGTGCATCCTTCCATCTTTGAGCGTATAAGAGTCTTGCTGCTGTTACCATATATAAGAACAGAGTTCCATGTTGCTTCTCAAACTGTCGGTCCATCAAACCCAAGAGAAACAGCTCCAGTTTCAATTGTAAGTCCACTTTGAGAATCTTTTGAATAATAATACATATTTGATTCCAGAATTTCTTAGCTTTTCTACAAGAAGAGGAAGAAGAAGAATGGGAGGGGAGGGGAGGGGCAGATCTTAGAAATTTGGAAAAGTCAGGTGAGAATGGGAAATTGACAGGCACCAAATCAAGTATCTTCATATCTGTTGGCATCTCTAGGTACCACACTAAGGGCCATCTATGTACCTGGCTCATAAATTAAAAAAAAACCAACCCAACTAATCACCGGCTAATAACTGGAAGAGGAGTGGACTGCCACTAGCTGACCACTTACGTTTCCCATCATGATCAACCCAGGGGCTTTTCCCCTGCCTATTAATCATATACAACAACAAAATTGCACGTTTCTTTTTCATTATGGATTTGAACAGGTTTCTAGGTCCTAAGGGCACAAAGTTCTGGGTAGGTTCTGCAGAAGCACAAACTTACCCCAAGGGAAACTCTGAATTTCATAACAAGAGTTTCATACAGGATCGTGTTTTGTTTTGTTTTATGACATCTTTCAAATTCCAGCTGAACCAAGTGAGAAATAATGGAATATCACCTCCAAACAGCCTTGAGGTAAGGTGTGAACTTTGGATCTGAATACAGGTTTACAGTAGACATATATCCCAACTTACGTATGCATTGTGCAATAGATGTTTCTATTTTAATTCTAAAACTCTATTTTCTCCATTTCTGGAATGCAGCCTTGCCCTCCTTAGTCCCTGGGGCTTTTCTATAAGGCCTTCTACACACACACATACACATTCTCTTCTCTTTTCTCATTAGATTTATTTTACATAACAATCAGCATGGAAAAGATCCCTTTAAAGCAGCTTGCCTAATTTGTTCCCTGCCAGATGTTCTAGAATGATAACTGCCAGAATTCCCAAGATGGGGAAGAGAAAATGCCTTTTGACATTTTTTATTTTTAAAAATTAAACATTACCATCCACTTCCTTGAGTACTAGGTCAGTTCACTTTATAGCTTTGTTTTTCTATTCGCTTTTAATTCCAAAATAATAGAAACCCTCAGGGGGTGGTCATTGCTGTCCTTCAGCTTATCTTTCCTTATAATTGATTTGTATTTTAGCTAGATGTTTGCATGTGTGTGCGTGTGGTGTGAGGTGTATGTGTGAGAGAGACAGAGAGAATTAGATATTTTGGGGCCTATCTATCATCTCTCTTATCTCTCTCTCTCTCTCTCTCTCTCATATTTATTTATTCGATTCATACAGCAGCCTATCTCACATACATGACTCTAGGTGGTTCTGGTTCCAGTATCCTCCTCCTCCTTCCTGCTCATGGTCCTTCAGACCTAGAGCTCCATCTACTCCTGAGCACATTTCAGCTCTCAGACCGTTCTCCATTCCTCTATTTATTTATTCATTATTTATTCAATTTTTATCCCACCTTTATTATTTTTATAAATAACTCAAGGCAGCGAACATACCTAATACTCCTTCCTCCTCCTATTTTCCCCACAACAACCCTGTGAGGTGAGTTGGGCAGAGAGAGAGTGACTGGCCCAAGGTCACCCAGCCGGCTTTCATGCCTAAGGCGGGACTAGAACTCTCAGTCTCCTGGTTTCCCATTGGCTCCTTCCTAGGGCTGAGAGACAGGGACTCAGCAAAAACATTCCATTCTTGGAAGGAAAGCATGCCTTAAATGTAATAACAAGATTTTTTAAAAAGAGATGCTTGAACAAAACTGTCCCTCATTTTGTTGTTAAAATACTAAACAAACATCCCTAATTTTGGACCCCAGCTGATCTCTAAGCAGCTAAGCAGGATCAGGCTTCTTTAGTTCTTGGGTGTTTTAATTGATTTAATTGGATTTTAATATATATTTATTGTATGTTGTTAATGCTCTAGCTGTGAGTATGTTTATCTTACAAAATAAGTCCAATATTGTACTGGTCTACGACCGCAATAAAGTGATTGATTGATAGTCCTTGGGTAAAGGACGATAACAGCATTCCGCGTGGGTCATGCCGATCACACGACCGTGGAAGCGTCTTCGGACAACGCTGGCTCTTCAGCTAACAAATGGAGATGAGCACCGCTAGAGTCGGACACGACTGCACAACTTTACCTTTACTTATAACATTGAGAAACAGTTGCCAAATGCATTGAATTATTTTATAATATGAGAAAGGTTTCGATCTTTGAGCTTAATACTTAATACTAAAGTCTGTATTATTATTGTTATTTTTTAATGTTAAAAAAAGGGGGGAAAAAGGAGCTGCCTAGAAAAAATTGATAGGCATTTAATTTCTAATTTACCCTTCTTTATACACCGACCAATTTACAGTGTTTATAAACATTTAGACCCCCTTAAAAACCATACTCTTAATGTTTGTATTTGCCTTGCTGCATGATGTATTGTATGTATGGAAACCATTCTGGCTTGAATTTAGTGAAACTTCTATTGTGGATGTAAGGGGCATGATGGCTCAGTGGTTAAGATGCCAGGCTTGTCAATTGGAAGGTCGGCAGTTCGAGACCCAAGCGCCGCGTGACGGAGTGAGCTCCTGCACTCGCCCCAGCTCTTGCCAACCTAGCAATTCGAAAGCATGCAAATGCAAGTAGATGAATAGGTACCACTTCGGTGGGATGGTAACAGCGTTCCGCGTGCGTCATGCTGGCCACATGACCGCGGAAGCGTCTTCAGACAGTGCTGGCTCTTCAGCTAAGAAACGGAGATTAGCACCGCCCCCTAGAGTAGGAAAGGGGAAAACCTTTACCTTCTATTGTGGATACTGTATATGCTGTTAATCTGCTGTTGCTGCGTATTCTCCAAGCTTAAGTTCTCAATCAGATATTGTCGGTGTTGTATCTTTCTTCCAATGTTGGGCAAAGTTTATCCTCACAACAGTGAGCATACCAGATATACTCACAGAGCCCTGAAGCCTGGCTCTTTCGCCCGGACTTGGGTTTGAGTCAGTGGTGGGTCCAGTGTGTTAATTTGTTTGTTTTATGGTTTGTTTTAATTCCAGACATTTGGGTTTCAGCTGTATTTTACCATTCCTTTCTAATGCAGGTCACCCAGAGTCATTATAGAGTTGGGTGGCCTTATATATTTAATAACGTAAGAGCAATATGAACAACAGCAACACAGACAACGTTGCAGCGATCTGTAGGAAATTCTGCTGGCCAACTCATCATAAACAATTCGCACTGAGGTGCAAGAGTCGGAAAATGACACCCAAGGTCACCCACCTGGTTTTGTGCCTAAGGCAGGACTACAACTCACAGACTCTCAGTTTCTAGCCTGGTATCTTTAACTATCACATCAAACTGGCTTTCTAGTTTGTTTGTTTGTTTTTAGATTTTATACATAAATAAACATACCTACCCCACTTACACAAATATGAGGCTCTGGGTGACATGCAGCAATAAAAAGAGGATATAATAAGCCCTGTAAAACAACAACAAATCATGGCAACAACACACAGTCAGGGAGTCCCACCATATGTGACACTGTGGAGGACAAGTTTGTCAACATCCTATGCCCAACATTTACATTTAACCACTTTTATTTTTTTTAAAGTAAAACTTAATATAAGTTAATGAACGCCTTGCTTCTGACTCCTAAAAATATCTCAGCTGCCATACGCACTATTTCCTTTCTCTCTTTTTTTCTGGAGGAGAAAAAAATACATACATAATGTGTTGCCTGGTATCTTTTGCTAATATTCTCCTGTTTGGTCTTTGAAGTGCCAAGGGAGATTTTACATGTGCATAATTAACGCGGCACATTTTAAGAGCGTTTGGCATCTCTAACGAGGAGTCTTGTGTCCCTTTCATAAACAATGTATTATTTCATAAGCTTCCAAGGATCCCAATCCAATTCATAAGTTGCAAGAAATGTAGTCCTGACATACTATATGGACAAGTCTATGGAGAGAAAAAAGAAGGGAAAAGTTAAGCAAAAAAGGGGAACAACAGAATTACTGCATAGTTAATGGCTGCAGTCGTGAGAGCTGCAAACCACCAACATGATTAGCCCTCTGGAAAATGTTCTAAATGTGGACTTCTCTTGTTCCTAGCTGTTGTGTTGGACAGCCAGTTTCTACTCCCCTGGAATCCCTTCCTGGGTTTTGCTAGTGCCACTTTCCCTAACAGTGAAAACCTACTACTTTTACTATTGCTGCTGTGCCTGGGAAAGAACATGTCCCGAAACAAAGTTTGGGCAACGACATGTTCCTGAAGTTAATGAAGACTGAACTTTCCAGGGAAGGCTTTTGGAGATTACTATTGTTTGCCATCAACTTTTTATACCTCTTATCTTGTAATTGATGCCTTTGGTTTTGATTGCTATGAATGTACAGTATGTTGTGTTATAGTGTTGTTTGGGGTTGTGGGGTAATTTTTCTTACTGTGCTTATATTGTTGTTGTTGTTGTTACTGTTATTATTATTTAGGAAGGATGCTTTATAGTAATTTATGTGTTGCAAACTGTCATGAGTCTGGATGATTCTGGGGCATACAAATTTAAATTTAGATGATGATGATGATGAGTATTTTGAGGCTTAGTGTATTTTGAGAACCCAAACATTGCATAGCATGTTATAGGAAACAGACCATCATGTTAAGCCATAATATGGTTTATTCCTTGGGCCTACCAAATCTTTCTCCTTTGTTAAGTCTGTTACACAATTGCATTCTGTTAATACAGGTTTCAGATTTAGCCTGCCATGCGAACTCAAGCCAAAAGATATCAGCCAACACAGGAGTTCATCTTTTTAATACTGCGTGAGTTGATTCACATCTTCTCCCAGGTAAGAGCGTTTAGGGTTGCAATCTGTGACTTGACTTGTGGTCACTAAAACCAGCACCTGATTTTTCAAAAAATATTATTATTAAGAACTCCTCCTCCCACACCCTTGCCTGTACCTGAAGGGAACATCAGAGACTTCAGGAGGGTGTTTTAATGCTCAAATAATTGGCATGTGGAACCAGATTATTTATTTTACTTGTCTGGCTGGTTTCCCAGTGTAGGAAGCCAAGTCCTTGTTTACATGTCCTTGTTTTCCTTTTAATTGGGCTGCCAAAACGTTGCTAGGTAGTCTACATGGGAATGGAAAGCTCTGACAATCCCTGGATTGTGGCCACTGCTTTCTGACCCACATCTCAATGATATCTTGGCTTCCATACAAATGGCTATACTAATTTTATCCCTCCTTCCATGGGGAGGGAGGGAAAAGTGCAAAGGATTTTTGAAGGAGGACGAAGGTGTCAAGATGACGCTTTAGGTCCTGACCCGTCCCATCCATGTTTTAGTACATTTTGGATAGATATGACCAGGGTTGTTCAAGAAAAAAAACAAATTAAAAATGAAGGTGCAAAACTCCTAAAGAACTATCCCTCTTTTGCAATAACAGTAGTTGTTCAAACTCACACCTTGCACAATACTACGGTGGCTGAACCTCTACCAAGGATGGGGAGAAGCTGATTTGAACACAGGTGCCAGGAGAAGGAGAGCCCAATGTCACAGATACAGCATATCTCTATTCCAAGAGAATTCTTGGCAACAATATAGAACTGTTGTGAAGGTTGAATGAACATGAAGCTCACTGCCATAGCTCAGTCTGAGAGAGAAAAGGTAGCACAAGATTATGCTTCCTTTACCCGCTAATGCAGGGTTTCTCAACCAGGGTTCCGTGGAACCCTAGGGTTCCGCGAGAGGTCACTAGGGGTTCCCTGGGAGATCACGATTTATCATCATCAGCATGCTGACATCTCAGTCTACACCTGTCCCAGTGGCTTCATGTAGATGTTGAACAGGAGAGGGGAGAAAGTCAAATCCTGAGGTAGCCCACAAGCACCTCAGCCTCTCTCCTCCACTACCATTGACTGGAACTGCTGCTCAGATAGAGACAGACAGTAGAACAGGGACCACCATTCCCAGTCTCACAGAAAGTCCGGGATACCATTAACGATGGTACTGAAGGAAGCCAAGAGATCCAGCAGGACCAGGAGGTATGCCTTCCTCCATCTCAGTCCCATCCACAGGGCATCCACAAGGGCAACCCATGAAGTCTCAGCCCCATGCCATAGCTTGAAACCAGTCTGAGAAGGATCTAGATAATCCACTTCATTTATTCCTCGCCACAGCTGCAAGCCTACCATCTTCTCAACAATCTTCACTGAAAATGAGAGGCTGAAGATAGGCCGCTGGTTTTCCCCCTCCCCGCCCCCGTTGGATCAAGGGATGGCTTCCTGGGGAGAAGATGCAGTGCTGTCTCCTTCAAGGTGGATGACAACACTCCTTTACCCAAGGACACATTAAACACCACCCTTTCCCAATCTCTATACCTCCCTGACAACGAGGACGGACAGAAATCTAATCTAGAGGTGGAAAAACTGATGTCACAGAGAACCCTGTCTAGTATCTCAGGATTGACAAGGTGAAACCACCTCACGTGACATTGCCTCTGTCATCTCTAATAGACTTGCCCAGCCAACATCCAACTCTGAATGAACATGAGCGATTTTCTCCTCCAGATGTCTCGCAAATTCGTCACAGTGCCCTAATAGGTGATCTTCTGCCCCGGCCATACCAGGAGTGTTCAGGTCACCCTGAACAGGTGCACTGCAATCCAATACCAGCCCAGTGGCTTTGTTGTCTGTTTTTACATTTGTCTTCATCAAAAAGCTTAACCTGTAAATATATCAAAGTCAAGTGCCCCAAAGAAATGAATTCTGGTTAAACCTCTGCACTCTGGAGCTTCTCACTACTCAAAATTAGGAAAGCTTAAGCGTGCAAATTTATTCAGCCAGAGGGAAGTGCAGATGCTCCTGAAGTTACGAACACACACACCAGATGCTTGGATCAAAAATGCAAAAAGGTGTTAGATGTGCCTGCTACAAACTGGGTTTGTGGAGCTCATTTCCAAGCTCCACAAATCCAGCAACCTATTCTCCCTACAACAAAAACAGACCTATTGATACCATTCCTAGTCCTATCCTTATGGGGGGTCAACCTTAGCCAACCTTAGATGTCTACAACAGACAGACCTGAAATCCCTCTTTGCATATTCATCAATTAGCCACATAGGTTTAGTAATCGCAACAATCATAATCCAAACCCCATGAAGCCTAGCAGGGGCAATAGCCCCAATGATCGCCCATGGTGTCACCTCCTCAACATTATTCTGCATCACCAACATCACCTATGAATGTACACATACTCACGTTCTCACACTCACCCACGGGTTCCACAGCAGTTTTCCAAGACCTTTGGCCACACCCTTTATTATGGCGCGTCTCTCTCACGATCTGATCACCTCTGCCAGTCGACCACCGGCAGTCCTTTCTTCTCCCCACCTTTGACCTGACAACCATATATGTACACACACAGGTAGGTTACTAGTCCAGGTGGGCCACTGTGCTTGGTTTTGCCCTCCAACCAAGGGGCTAAGTTTCCTTAACGTTTGTTAGACATATCTACTGATAAAACCAAATTTTCTTATACCCAAACTTTTGGGGATGCCCATGCAGACAAATTTTGAAAACCGAAAAATCACTGACAATTTTTAACCACCTAGGAAAAATTCAAGTAATTATTCTACAAAATTCACATTCCCAAATTCCCACTCAACTTTTTTACACTTACCCTATAATTTTTTTTTTACTTCGTATACAGTACAAACCCCACTTTATTAGCTTCCCACAAAAATCATTTAGCATAAATTTTGGAGGACTAATTACATAAAATTTAACTTTTAATTACAATTAAAACTAACATTTTATATAAACCTTAATCAAAAATTTGTAAGTGACTGGGAGTTAGGATTACAACAAGCTCACACTCGCAAAGAAGCCTTTACGGACATTAAGCTCGACCAAGCCATATATCTTAATCACTTTTTTGGATTAATTTTTTTCTTATTTTTGTACTGTATATTGGAGAGATTAAGACCCTTCGGACTGGCAAGGTTTTATTGTATTCATCGGGTGAATCTACACTTCCTTAAAAGACGATGGTGTAGAATTGATTTTAACAGCTTTGAAAATATATGACTTTTTGGACTATGCAGCAAAAGGGTGCTTAGTATATGGATTTTGTAAAGTTAATAACTGATTAAGGGGCCAGAGGGAATTTGGAATTATAGTTCTGAATTAATTAGAAGATATTTTCTCATGGGAAAATGACAATTGCTTTGGCTTCTTTATAATAAGGAGACCTTGATGGTTCGACACTAGAGGGAGCCAGAGGATAAAGAAAATGGAGCAGCAGCCATTATAATAATTGACTTTATTTTCCTATTTTAAAAAGGTAAATGTTCCCCCCCCGCACATTTGTGCAGTCATGTCCGACTCTAGGGGCCGGTGCTCATCTCCGTTTGTTAGCTGAAGAGCCAGCGTTGTCCGAAGACGCTTCCACGGTCATATGACCAGCATGATGCGCGCGGAACGCTGTTACCTACCCACCGAAGTGGTACCTATTCATCTACTTGCATTTGCATGCTTTCGAATTGCTAGGTTGGCAAGAGCTGGGGCAAGTGCGGGAGCTCACTCCGCACGCAGGGCTAGGGATTCGAACCTCCGAACTTAAGATCTTCCGATCGACAAGCCTGGCGTCTTACCCGCTGAGCCACCACGCCATTATAATTGACTTTATTTTCCTATTTACTGTAGGTGGAATAATGGGTATCATCCTAGCAAATCTATCACTAGATATTGTCTTACATGACACTCTGTAGTAGCACATTTTCACTATGTCCTCTCTATAGGAGCAGTGTTCACTATTATAGGCAAGTTAACCCACTGATTCCCACTATTTACAGGATACTCACTAAACCAAACCTTAACAAAAACCCAATTCTGAGTGATATTTGTTGGTGTCAACATAACATTTTTTTCCGCAACACTTACCAGGGCTCTCAGGAATACCACGCCGATACTCAGACTTTCCAGATGCCTTTACCCTATGAAACACAGTATCATCATCAGAGGGTTCTACCCTCTCATTAATTGCAATATTCATATCTTTATATATTGTATGAGAAGCAATAACATGAAAAAAAAACCCTACCTATTCCCTTTGGGGGAACAAACCCCCATGTAGAGTGATTTTGTGGTACACCACACCACTCCCATAGAACAGAACCAACATTTATATTAAACAATATGTACGCTCCAATCTGTGAATACATATCATACATAAAATGACCCTGACCTGAGAAGAGAGAGATTTCAACCGTCATCTGTTGATTTCAAATCAACTGCATGCCTTTAATGTTTCCTTCTCAAGTTTGGTCTAGTGGTTAAGGCAACGGACTAGAAACCAGGAGACTGTGAGTTCTAGTCCTGCCTTAGGCATGACCCTGAGCCAATCACATTCTCTCAGCCCTAGGAAGGAGCCAATGGCAAACCAGGAGTCTGAGAGTTCTAGTCCCGCCTTAGGCATGAAAGCCGGCTGGGTGACCTTGGGCCAGTCACTCTCTCTCAGCCCAACTCACCTCACAGGGTTGCTGTTGTGGGGAAAATAGGAGGAGGAAGGAGTATTAGGGATGTTCACCGCCTTGAGTTATTTATAAAAATAATAAAGGCGGGATAAAAATAAAATAAATAAATAAACTTAGTAAATATATATTACATGGCTTTGTCATAGCCAAATAACAGTATTCTGTGGTCCTTGGTGCCATATGCAACCCAACTTTCACTACAAGAGGCCACAGGACCCACAATAGAAGTAGTATTTCTACACAACCATGTCCTCTTACTTATCTGTCTTACATCTTTGGTTATCTTACTTTTTGCCATGACCGCCATCCTAGCTACTGTAATTCACAATGACCCAACAGAAGAAGTCGAACATTATCCCACTAAACCCACTTGAAGTCCCCTTACTCAATATAGCCATCCCACTATAATCTGGTGCTACTATTACACGATCTCATCACACAATAATAAAAGGCAACAAAAAAGAAGCAGGATATGTTTGGTATTTGGATGGGAGACCACCAGGTAATAAAACTAGGCTAGACTGGTAAGTCAAAAGGCATCCAAAAAGAGGCAGTGGGAAATCACTTCCTCAGTTGAAAAGAAAACCTCATGGATGTGCTCCTAAAGTAACTGGGAACTGAACTCGACTTGAAGCCAGCTGCCTTAATTATTTGTGAAGGCGTCTTCATTTATGAACAACCCAGCAATTAAGTTGGGGTTTCTGTGAAGCTGTCACCCAGATTATATCATACTGTTTAGCTACAGCAATTATTCCTTTCTGTATTTCTGCATGTGCCTCTTTGGAAAATTCAAATGCCAGGGTATTTTATCTTTATTCAGCAGCACCAGATGTTTCATAGATTACAATGCAGGATAAAAAAAAAAGAGGATGTACTATTTCCTCTTCTATAATGGCCATAGGAGGCATGAAAGGCCAGCCTGGCAGCCTGCAGATATACTGGGACCGAAACTCCTCTTTGTCCAGGGAACCATATCCAGTATAAAGCTGCAGGATAAACAGAAGCCTGAGGTTGCCTGCAGATTAGGCAGGGCAACGTTTCACTTTGATGAAGGTCTGAGTGATCTCCCACCCCCAAAGCTAGTTCAGGACATGGCAGGACCCCTTCCCTTCCCTTCGAGGGAAGCAGAGCAGCCACATTGCTCCTCTTCGCCTGCTCTGACATTTGCAACAGCTGAAAAACTGATCTGAAAGTGGATTTAAAAATGACAGTCTACAAGAATGAAATGGAAAAAGATGCTACACTGGACATACAAAAGAAACCGGCTGACGTCTTAATAATTAAAAGGGATATACAAATAACAAAACAAGAGAATGACCTGGATAATTTTCCTATATTGGATTTAAAAAAGAGGCTTGTTGAAGCTTTGAAGAATTTTGTGAGAAGGGACAAAGAAAAAATGAAAAGAAACAACAACAACAATTACTTAACAAATTGTTAAGAACAGTTCTCACATTCAAACTCGTGGGCTGTGAGATACTGAATGGAAAGCATGGAATACCAAGACGACAAGTAATAGAGCAACAAGTATTTTGCGGCTAAAAACACTCATAAGTAATTTTTAAAATAATATAGTTGACCTGAAAATCTTATTTGGAAAGCTGCCTAAAAGCCCTCTGCTGGTTAATTACCAACCTAATTTCTGAAGATAGGACAAAATATTGGTCTTGCTAGATTTTAGGTCAGATTTGAAACAACCAAATCGGGAAGCTGCAGTTATTTTCATATGAAATACAATTAGAATACAAGTCAAAATCATGTAATCAAGATCCACATATTGCTGTAACTACTGCTTTTTTAAATAGTAATTTTATTAAAAATTACAATTGCAAGGATAAAAACTAGTGGAAAAAAAAAGAAAAAAGAAATAAGAATATAGTAAAGAAAAAGAAATTTATAAAGAAATAACTTACCCCTTCATCACAACAATATAAACGATTTTAGTAACTAATCTCCTCTTAAAGTGCAACAAATGATCTCTTCTTACCATACCCATCTCTTACCTATAAACAAATCCTTAAAGCCTCGTTGTTTCAGTCCTGATCAGCAAAAGTCCATTGAGGGTTACCAGAGATAACAACATATCTATTTTAACCTTGATCAAATACACCAACTTTGTATTCCTTCCTTTTACTTGTAACAATCTTGATCTTGAGTCCCTTCAAATAATGTCCTAGAACAGGGGTCGGCAAACTTTTTATGCCGGGAGCCATTTTGACATGCTCGTGCACATTTTGAAATGCTAGAGAGCCAGGGGGCGGGGTTTGCGGGCGGGGGCCAATCGCGTGGAAGGGGGCGGGGTTTGCGGGTGGGGGCCAATCGCGTGGAAGGGGGCGAGGTTTGCGGGCGGGGGCCAATCACGTGGAAGGGGGCAGGGTATGCGGGCGGGAGACGGCGTCCACCTGGCCCAGCTGCCCGGGGTCCAGGGAGATCAGCTCCGGCGGGATCTGTGGCGAAGAGCGGCCGTGGGGGGGGGGCGGGCGGCGACAAGCGGCGCGCTGAAATCCTGAAGTGCACCGCTTGTCGTCGCCGCCCGCCCCCCCGAAGGCCGCTCTTCGCCACAGATGCCGCCGGAGCTGATCTCCCTGGACCCCAGGCAGCTGGGCTTGCCTCCCTCCGCGAGGCCTAGGCGCGCTGGAAGCCGGCCCGGGCCTCCTCCTCCTCCTCCGCCGGCGCTTCAGGCTTCCAGCGCGCCTGGGCCTCGCGGAGGGAGGCAAGCCCAGCTGCCCGGGGTCCAGGGAGATCAGCTCCGGCGGCATCTGTGGCGAAGAGCGGCCGTGGGGGGGGCGGGCGGCGACAAGCGGCGCGCTTCAGGCTTTCAGCGCGCCGCTTGTCGCCGCCCGCCCCCCCCACGGCCGCTCTTCGCCCGCCCGCGTTGAGCGAAGATGATGGGGGGCGGGAAACGAGGCCTGCCCGCTTACCTGCCTGCTTGGCTCCCTCCGCGAGGCCCCCCGCTGCCTTCCCCGGATCCAAGCCGGATCGGGGGCCTCGCGGAGAGAGGCAGGCAGGCAGGTAAGCGGGCAGCCCTGGCCTCCACTGCCGGGCCCGCCTCCCTCGGCCGCTTCCGCCCGCCCGCGTTGAGCGATGATGGGGGGCGGGAAACGAGGCCTGCCCGCTTACCTGCCTGCTTGGCTCCCTCCGCGAGGCCCCCCGCTGCCTTCCCCGGATCCAAGCCGGATCGGGGGCCTCGTGGAGAGAGGCAGGCTGGCAGGTAAGCGGGCAGCCCTGGCCTCCGCCGCCAGGCCCGCCCCCCTCGGCCACTTCTGCCCACCCGCGTTGAGCGAAGATGATGGGGGGCGGGAAACGAGGCCTGCCCGCTTACCTGCCTGCTTGGCTCCCTCCGCGAGGCCCCCTGCTGACTTCCCCGGATCCAAGCCGGATCGGGGGCCTCGTGGAGAGAGGCAGGCAGGCAGGTAAGCGGGCAGCCCTGGCCTCCGCCGCCGGGCCCGCCCCCCTCGGCCGCTTCCGCCCACCCACGTTGAGCGAAGAAGATGATGGGGGGTGGGAAACGAGGCCTGCCCGCTTACCTGCCTGCTTGCCTCTCTCCGCGCAGGGGCTGCTGCAGCTGGAGATGGCGCTGCCTCTCTGCCGCGCCGGGCCTCGCTCAGTGCGAGAGCCAGGGGGCGGGGTTTGCGGGCGGGAGCCTATCACGTGGAAGGGGCGGGGGTGAGTTCAGCTGCGGAAGAGCCACACGCAAGGAGCCAAAGAGCCGCATCTGGCTCGCGAGCCGCCATTTCCGACCCTTGTCCTAGAACTTCTTGTTGTTGTTGCCATGAATGCCACTTGACTCTTGAATTGAGACTTTAGGTCTAAAGCTCCTGCAAAAAGATGGCGCTGCCTGCATAATCACAATCCCCTCCCCCAGCCACTGTTTATTCTAACCAGTATTCAGGGTTTAAATAACACACCCAGCCATAAGCTAACTACTAAGGTGCAACATTTATGAGTGTGGGTAGACAGCATCTGCCAACACTCATAAATCTTCTTTTATCTTTTCTAATGTCATACACGAGTAACGTCAGGTCCAGGAGGTCAACATGGGTTCTCAATGATCAGATGCACACACACACACACACACACACACACACCGCCAGGTTGTAAGCAAATCTGAGGGGACGCAGCATAGGTAGCTACCACAGAGTTGCTGGTGTCTGGGATCTGGCACCAGGGGTCTCCTTCCACAGCCATTGCACTTGCCACCATGGCTTCTGCAAAAGTCCCAACCTACTTTTGAGCATTCCTCAACAAAGCAATCTGGCCAGGATCAAAACTCACTTCCCTATCTCATCTTTCTCCTCTTCCAAGTATGGCTGTTCCTGGGCTTCGTCTTGCGGAGCAACATAGGAATCCTAGAGCCGAGCCTGCATCCCCGCTCCAGGCAGCCTGAGTGCTCCGGCCTTCCATCCCATGGCATCGTCTTCCTTCAAGATGCAACACCACCAATCCCAGCTCAGAATAAGGAATGCTCACAAAAGTGAACATGAATTCACCATCACCAGGACATGGAATCAAGTGGTTGCACAAGTAGCCAAGCTCCTCCTCCTCTTCCATCGCAGCTGGCAGAAACGACCCAGTCTTCAAGGGCTGCCAGTGGGCCTCTGCATCACTCATCCATTCCAAATCACAACAATGCCATGCGACAAAATGTGTGTCAGTGATGACACAGCACCAGCTCTGCCTTCCATACACGTATCGCAACACTGTGCACAAGCACATAATGGCAGAATCTGTGCTGCAATGAATGACCGTGCACGGCTCTCTTCAAATTGGTCCTCCTTTAAAATCTTGAATGCAAGCAAGACCACTGAATCACCATGTTTCATCTTTTCCTGACCAGGACTCCTCTGTATGGAGCATATTCATCATCAGAAAATTCCACAATTTAAAATCGGGGCTGTTATAACCAGTCAGGGACCGCAGATCTGTACATTTTGGACTGGGACCAGGAAGACTCATTCCATCCTCAGCCATGGAAATTCTATGCCAGACCTACCTCACAGGACTGTTGTTGTGGGGATCAAGTAAAGTTAAATCTCCACACCAGCTTCAGCTGCCTTGAAGTCTGGCCCAAAAGATGGGATGCAAATCTAACACGTATAATAAAAATAAATGGCTGGGCACCCCAAAGAGAAGCCTGAGGAAAAATTTAAAGTTTTAGTTTAATTTAAATTGAATGTGCTGGAAGGAAATTTAGGGCCAGATGTCTCTGAGGAATGAAATTTGAGTCAGGATCAGTTTCCAGGAGGAAGAGTTTATTGTGGCAGGCACAGTTCCAAAATAGGAATGTATGTCAGAGTTTAGTGACCTTTTATACACTTTTGCATGCGCATGCACACTACTACCTGTTTTACAACCCTTTGGAATGTTTCTTTTGCCATATATGGATAGTCAACCCTCTTTCTAAGCCGGTCTGCTTACCTGTCTCTCTCCATTAGGCCTGATGGAGATTTCTGTGCAAGCATTTTTACAAAAACACAATGCATTTAGCTGATTTAAACATTTCCTCCTTCAAATGAAAATGTAGTTATGGCTATTCCCCGCTTCTTAGTGTGGAGTAGCAATTAAGTGTTGGATTAGGTCCAGAAGGACCAGGTACGAGTCTAGGGTTCGGCATGGAACCTCATCAAGTGACAATAGGCCAGTCACTTCCTTTCAGGCCAATCTACCTCCCAGGGCTGTTGTTCGGGGGGGGGGGGACTGTAGGAGAGCGGGCGGAGTGGCTGCTTGGAAGAAAAGCCGGATAGAAATCTAAGACTTCTGGACCCACCCAGGTTATTTCGATCGTGCACCTTGAGAAAACAGGTTCAGCCAAATTCCCAGATGTGCGATACATCGCGGTCCCCCGTGTGCTTAACACAGAAAAACAAGCAGCCGCAGCGTCCGTTCCTCCCCGTCAGTTTTACGGAGTGTCATGTGTTAAACCTGGCAAGATTTATTCCCCAATCCTTACCGTTATTTACCCCAACCAAGGCAGAGTCAGCCTGCGCTGCGCGTGAACCCTCTTAACCGCGATGCAACGGAATCAGAAGAAATGGAAACCGATTCCGTTCCAGACTTTACTTCCATCTTTGCAAAGTTTAGCTTTCGGTTTCCCGCAAACTGGATCTCCTAAGTTTCGGTTTATTCTGATCACGCGGGAGGCTGTGTGGAGCTGTCGATCTCTCTCTCTGTTTTAAAAACTCTTTAAGAAAAACCAAAGCAGGGATAGTCGTTCCTTGGGAACAGATCCAATCGCTTTTCCCTCCCCACATCTGATAACCAAACTGCAATCATGAGGTAAGGAACTAATAATAATAGATTTATTTATTTTTTGCGACGGGCGTGTGTTGCATTTCTGGCTTGGATTGTTCATCACGACTTGGCCCTGCGGGCACAGCGCAAATGATCGTCGTAACTGAACGGGTTTTCTGAAAGTCAGAGCTGACGCTGAGAAGTCAATAGGACTCGCTCATGAGGAGGTCTTTGCTCTGATTGCGGCTCCAAGCGAGCGTCCTCTAGAGCAGTGTTTCTCAACCTTGGCCACCTTAAGATGTGTGGACTTCAACTCCCAGAATTCCGCAGCCAGCTTAAAGTGGCCAAGGTTGAGAACCACTGCTCTAGAAGATCAGGGTGGCTTACAAGGCGATTTTTTTTTTCGTTTTCTCTCTACAACAGCAACCCGGAAAGGTAGGCTCAGCTGGGAGAGAATGGGAACTTCCACCCGTACTGCGGCACCCGGCAGGAAAACCTCCCGCATCTTGGGATCACTTCCTGCTCCCCCTCATTTCTGCCGCTCATGGGTGAAGAAGAGGGGAGATTGACGAACCTGCACAATAAGACCCCCTTCTCCCGGTTTTTCCTGCCATCCACTCGCTGCTGAAAGGAAAAAAATTGCCTTGAAAATGGGGGACGGGGGTGTGTTCACAGTCTCAGCAGCCCCCCAACCCTAAACTTAACCTTGGAATGCTTTGCCGCAGAAATGGAGAAAAGCCGCTATTGCAGCCAGCAAAACTACTATGGGTGGTGGGGCAGGGGCATTCGGGGCTGGGGTTTCAAAAAGATGGCAGGCTGTGACTACTCAAAGCTTCATCCCTTTTTATGTGCGATGATGCAGGGGGGGGGGGAGGGCAGGGCTACAATTGTGCAGTTGCAGCCATCTTGTCAGAGGGATCAGACACCTCCTTTTCCCTTCTTGTTTATTTGAAAGATTTAGCCAATCATTATCAATAGAATGGAATGTGCTAGCTTATTACAATAGTTCATGCTCTATCATCTTCCTCCTGTGCAGTCCTTCCTTTAATAGTTTATTAAAACTGATGTTTCCTTATCTATAGTTAACCACAATGTCTATATAAATTGGCATTTCATCTTTCCTATAGATATATCTTCCTAAACGTAAGATATATGTCTTCCTTTACATAGGATTTTGCTACCTGATGTGCTCATTTATTTATAATGGCAGGAGCCAGCCTTTTCCTTTTATAAAATGGCATTACTACTGCCTATACTGTACACTCTTTCATCAATCCTTAATTTAAACGTAAACATAAAAGGAAAATATTCCAACACTTGATTTTCCCCCCCAAACCTCCCCTTGCAGACACCCCTGGCGTGGTATGAGTTAAGGACCACTTTGTATATTCATGTACTCTACACTTACGGGGAGTCTTTCCCCCAGGGATGTGCCCAATGCCTGGCCCAAAATTACTCCGTTGGGTTTCATTCAGAGGGTGGACTTGATTCTGAATCTGCCTGTTCAGTAGTCCTTAGTCTAAACCGCAATTTTACACAAGAGGGAAGTTTGGGCATGAGTGGAATGGCCTCCAAGATTTAAAAATAAATAAATCAGAAGCTCTGAAACAGGCCTAAGCAGACTCTTGGGTTGTGAAAGACCTTTATCTCCCCCCTCCCCCCCCTCAAAATAAGGGAGAGTGGGAGGGTTTGTATGGCCGCCCATCTTAAAAGACAGATCTGGGTCACTCCTAATTGTTGAAGGAGAAAAGGTGAAGAGGAATTCAGCAGATGGATTCAAGTCTACCTTGGCTGTATTTACCTGCACAGAACCACCAACTAACAAACCGAGCATGTTGTATCTTAGTGGTTAGCTTGTGGCTAGGTGTGTTATTTAAACCCTGAATACTGCATAGAGCAGGGGTTTCCAAACTTTAGCTGTTGGCGACACACCAACGGCCGGCCCACAAAAACCCTGAAGCGCCGCCGCTAGTGCGGCGCAAAAACCGGAAGTGCCGGCGGAGGTGTTTCTGGGTTGCCGCAGCAGCGGCTGCCCCTTCGAAAGGGCAGGCTCCGGGAACCCCGAAAATGTCCTCGGTTCCGGCAGGGAGGCGAAAAGCCTCGCCGCACGAGCACGCTGCTGGGATTCCCGGCACAGCTGATCGGGGCCGGGGTGGAAATTCTCCCCGCCTATCAGCTGAGTGCCGGAACCCCGCAGCGCGGGTGTGGCGAGGCTTTTCGCCTCCCTGCCAGAACCGAGGGCATTTTCGGGGTCCCCGAGCCTGCCCTTTCGAAGGGGCTGCCGCCGCGCAGCAACCCAGAACCACCACCAGTGCTTCCGGGTTGTCATACGACACACTTGGGGCCCCCAGTTTGGAAAGCCCTGGCATAGAGTAAACTGTCTGGGAGAGGGGGTTGTGATTATGCAGACAGCTCCATCTTTTTGCAGGAGCTTTGGACCTAAAGTCTCAATTCAAGAGTCAAGTGGCATTCATGGCAACAACAACAACAAATTGTTAAGAACAGTTCTCACATTCAAACTCGTGGGCTGTGAGATACTGATTGGAAAGCATGGAATACCAAGACGACAAGGAATAGAGCAACAAGTATTTTGCGGCTAAAAACACTCATAAGTAATTTTTAAAATAATATAGTTGACCTGAAAATCTTATTTGGAAAGCTGCCTAAAAGCCCTCTGCTGGCTAATTACCAACCTAATTTCTGAAGATAGGACAAAATATTGGTCTTGCTAGATTTTAGGTCAGATTTGAAACAACCAAATTGGGAAGCTGCACAGTTATTTTCATATGAAATACACTTAGAATACAAGTCAAAATCATGTAATCAAGATCCACATATTGCTGTAACTACTGCTTTTTTAAATAGTAATTTTATTAAAAATTACAGTTGCAAGGATAAAGACTAATGCAAACTAAAAAATAGAAAAAAAGAAAAAATAGAAGGTGCAGAAAAGAAAAAATAGAGAAAAGAAAAAGAAATAACAGTATAGTAAAGAAAAAGAAATTTACAAAGAAATGACTTCCCCCTTCATCACAACAAGTATAAACAATTTTAGTAACTTACCTCCTTCTCTTAAAATACAACAAATGATCTCTTCTTCCCATACCCATCTCTTACCTATAAACAAATCTTTAAAGCCTCGTTGTTTCAGTCCTGATCAGCAAAAGTCCATTGAGGGTTACCAGAGATAACAACATAAATATTTTAACCTTGATCAAATAAACCGACTTTATATTCCTTCCTTTTACTTTTAATGATCTTGATCTTTAATCCCTTCAAATAATGTCCTAGAACTTGATTTCTTTTCATTTTTTCTTTGTCCCTTTTCACAAAATTCTTCAAAGCTTCAACAAGCCTCTTTTGTAAATCCAATATACGAAAATTATCCAGGTCATTCTCTTGGTTAGTTATTTGTATATCCCTTTTAATTATTAAGACAGATGGTTTCTTTTGTATGTCCAGTGTAGCATCTTTTTCCATATCATTCTTGTAGCCTGATATTTTTAAATCCACTTTCAGATCAGTCTCAATCTTGTCAGGTAAAACTTGTTCCTCTTCTATAACATCTTTTAAACATAGTCTATCTATAGAGGTAGACACTCTTAAAATTAACTTCTGGGTTCATTCTTCAAAAATGTCCTTCAGTATGTCCAATGTTAAAATATTTTGCTTCATTCTGTATTAGTAAGTCAAATTTAAGAGTTCTTGTCCTTTAATTGTAATCTTTAGTTCCTTCTGGTTCCCTCTAGTGTCCAACTTTCAAAGTCTCATCCTATCATTTTTTTAAACAAAGGCATTCAAAACAAAAGCATTTTCCCATGGGAAGGATTCTTATAATTAATTCCAAAATCTTATTTGAAATCCATCTGGACCCTTAGCCCATATGTAAGTTTCCAAAATCAAAGTTCTAATCACCCTTTCGTTTATCCGAAAAAAAATTTTTTAAGAAAAATCCTAAAACTTGTATTTAAAACTCCTTTTGCTAAGGATTGAAGGAAACTCACCCAGAGTTTTCAGACATGTTAATCCAAAGGTTCCCAATAGCTGAAAAGAAGTTAACAAGCAATTTCCAAAATTGCTTAGAAAGGGAAGTATGTGAACCCAGTGTCCTTAAAGGCACCAACCGCGGTTGGAGCAAGATGGCTATTCACTCATCTCCCAGAGCTATAAACTGTCTTGCAGTCTTCTCATGAGGAGCAGCTGTTTGAAGCACTTGTGGGCGATCTCAAGTCCTCTCCTTGTCCGGAGAGGAATTATGAAGAGCAGGTCTACTTGCCAGCTCTTCATTCCGCTGCGGTCTTCTTCAGGTCACCACTTCTTCCCCAGAAGTCCATTACTGTGACTACTGCTAATTCCTAGCTATAAATAAATAAATAAATAAATAAATAAATAAATAAATAAATAAATAAATAAATAAATAAATAAATAAATAAATAAATAAATAAGCAAGCAAGCAAGCAAGCAAGCAAGCAAGCAAGCAAGCAAGCAAGCAAGCAAGCAAGCAAGCAAGCAAGCAAGCAAGCAAGCAAATGCGAGTAGATAAATAGGTACTGCTTCGGTGGGAAGGTAACAGCGGGTGCAATGTAGACTAGCCTCCTCGTGGTGCATCACGGGCAACGTGACTTGTCACGGCTAAATAGTCTACACATCCGGCTGCTGGACCTCACAAGGGATTTCCCAGCAAGAAAAATGCCATACGAAATTTAAAAAAAAGTAAAATAATATTTAAAAAGTACAAAAATGCCTCACTACTTCAGTTTCATTAAACATCTCGCATGATAGTGGATTATAGGGCTGAATCATTTCTTACTTTCAAAATGAAATTTGTGTCTCATTCTGTTTCCTTTTGTTCTGCAGTCTCCTCTCCCAGGAAGGTTTAAAGGAGATTCTCCAACAGTTGGAATGCCATTTTACGTGGATGTTGCAAAAGGAGGATATCGATCCCGATGAATTGGAGGAAAGAATTGTTGAGCAGATCCGGTTCTTAAGCAGCAAATCCAGAGTCCGAAATTACAACCTGCTGGCCTATGTGCAATTCCTGAATGGCAAGAAGGACGAAGCACTGGAAAACCTACGGAAGGCTGAAGAGGCTGTGCCCATAGAGCACCCTGGGGAAGGTGAAAAGGAGAGCCTGGTTACGTGGGGCAACTACGCCTGGGTGTACTGCCACATGGACCATCTTACTGAATCCCAAGCCTACGTGAAGAAGGTCGAAAGCATCTGCAAGCAGCTTGGAAGCGAGTCTCCTTATAAGCTGGAGCTTCCCCAGATCGACTGTGAAAAGGGTTGGGCGCTCCTGAAATTTGGAGGAAGGTACTACGAAAAGGCCAAGGAGAGTTTTGAAAAGGCACGGCAAAAAGAACCAGAAAACCCAGACATTAACGCGGGCTATGCAATCACGGTATACCGCCTGGAAGATTATTACGCAAAAAAATGTTCAGGGAAAGGGTCATCACTGGAACCTCTGAGGCTTGCAGTAAAACTGAATCCTGATAACGTATTTGTTGTTCCTCTACTTGCGTTAAAGCTGCAAGAAACAAACAAAGTGAAGGAAGGAGAAAAGTACATTGAGGAAGCGCTTAGGAAATATCCTGATGTTCCTTACATGTTAAGGTATGCTGCCAAATTTTACAGGAAGAAAGGTGATGTAGAGGCATCTCTGCAACATTTGAAGAAAGCATTAAGCTTGACCCCCAACTCTGGATTCTTGCACCATCAGATTGGGATTTGCTATAGAACACAGTACTTTGCATTGAAAAAAAAAGTGTCAAAAGGCAAATTCCAATCCGTTCTAAAGATGTATGAACTGATGACGCTTTGCATTTCTCATTTTAATAAAGTGGTGGAGCGTAAAACCAAGTTTGCCTATGCTTATATTGACCTTGCTAACATGTATGCAGAAAAAGGACAGCTACGGGAAGCAGATGAAACCTTTCAGAAAGTATCTGCCATGAGCAGTCTAACTTCAACAGAGAAGCAACAGCTCCATTTTAATTATGGGCGTTTTCTGGAACATCACATAAAATCAGAAGTCAACGCTATGAAACAGTACCTGGCAGGGCTGAAAATTAAAAACAGTTCATTTGAGAAAAAGAAGTGTGAACGGAGGTTGAAGACATTGTTAGATAAGGCAGTTAAGAAAGGTGCAAAAAGTGTTGAGGTATTTGAAAGCCTGGGATTCTTATGCCAAAGCATTGGATTAAAAGAGAAAGCCATTGAAGCCTATGGAAAAGCCATGGAAATGGATCCTTTGAATGAAGAATATCTGAGTATAATTATGGACTTGAAGCTTTCCTTAGAGAGCTAAATGTTTGCATATATTTGGAAAGCACGTGGTTTCCAAAGATGTTTAGCTTTGCATTTCATGCCATGTCAAAACACTTAGCATTCAGTGTTGCCTAGAGCTAGAATACTTAGGTTTCTGCTGTGTGTTTTCTTTGAAATTATTTGATAGAAGAATATTAGCTTCCAATAAAGCCTTCTGGTGCCCTTCAGTTCCATTAAAGAGACTGAATGCCTCAGTGTTTCTAATGTATAAATGTAGTTAGAAAACCATATACTGCAAATGGACTTCTGGTGGGGACATGGCTGACTGAACAGCTGTGCCCGCGAGCTCTGCGGGCAGATCTGACAACGTGGCTTTTTTATGGGCTCAGGCAGGCTTTTCCTGAAGCCCTAGAGGAGAGCTTTCCATGTGGGGTGATGGTGGCTTTTTGGGGTTCCAGGCATAGAGTAATCCAAACAACGTGTTTTAAGGCTAACAATATCTTTATTGATAGCATAAGGCAATAATGGATATATGGTGCATTATTGCGAAAAGGTAAAAACAAAGCATACGCAGAGTTCCATCACCAGAAGTGAGGAAAGAAAACATCATGGTCTGTGCAAAGACCAGGCATAGTTACAGTTCAGATACAAAGTACATGTAGATAGCAGTCAACAGAAGCATAGAAAAAGCATGAGTGAGATGAGTACCCATAGTTCATAGTTGAATTATACCCATGGTTCAACATTTTTGATTGGCTAATATGGGCTAGGTCACTTTTCAGCTTAACATTTTAGTAACAGTTGTACTTACTATAAACCGCCATGGGATGGCGGTGTTGCATATTGGCTTTCCCTCGAGATTCTATTCTCATGGGAAAAGAACATAATCATAATGTGCTGATGGAATGATTTATAAAAATGTGATTCTGGTTTGATATAGAGTAAGGGTTTGATTGACTGGAGGCAAAAGGAGAAGGGGACGGCAGAGGATGAATGAGATGGTTAGATAGCATCACCGATGTAATGAACATGAATTTGAGTAAACTCCGGGAGGCAGTGGAGGACAGGAAGGCCTGGTGTGCTATGGTCCATGAGGTCACGATGAGTCGGACACGACTGAATGAATGAACAACAACAAAAGCATTTGATTATGGAAATCGCTGTATATTCTTGCTGTTAAAAGTCGGAAGTTAACTCTTTATGTAATCTTTTAAAAAAAATTCTTGTGTTTCACACTTTTTAGTTTGTTTTGTTTTTGTAGTTTTTTATTTTTTGTAGTTTTTATCTTTGCTTCAAACTTAATAAAATTCTTATATATAAAAAAGAAAACCATATACCACAAATAAGGATTTTTAAATCTTAAATGTTTACATGGCCATTTCTATATTTTAGCACCATTAATCATCATTAATCCCCTAAAGCTCATCCACTGGTCATAGAACTCATTTATACCTTAGCAAATGAATGAGTCCACTCAAGGGTTTAAATTCTAGTTGACTAATGTTTTAAAGAGTGCAAAAGGAACCATAAAAATTAAAGTTGGATAAATGCATTGATTGATTGATTGGTTGATTGATTAGGTGCCATCAAGTCAGTGTTGACTCTTAGCAACCATATAGGTTTCCTCCATGACGATCTGTCCCTAACCTGTTAGATGGGAGGAGTCAAGTCCTTGCAAAGTCTGCTGCATTACCAAATGGTTGGGACATGCAGCAGCATCTGCAACAAACTGCAATTATGCCAAAAATGATAGATGTGCAATAGCTTCACTGCACAAATACCCCAATTAGGCACTTGCATCAAGACATCTTTGTGTGATTATGTCATCCTGCATGTTTGTCTAGGCTTGCTCCCCTTGCAGACTCCCATGGGGAACATTTAAATAATGTTGCAATGGAAACATACATTTTACTGTATGAGCTTCCTGCATGGGTTGGTTTTTCTGTTGAGAGTTACTTAGTGAACCTACGCCTGCTATACCAATTAAATGCATCTCAATTAGGTGCTTCGATTAAATGAGCTACCATTTGTTTGAGGGGATGCATGTGGGATAGAGCTGTGCAAGACAGCTGACAAAGCCCTGCACACCGTGGAACATCCCATCTGGGGTGCCAGATTTGTTGTCCACAACTTGAACCTTTGGATTCGTTGCCTGGCGCGAAGGGCCAGAAATCACACCTAGTCGGAGGGTTGAGTTCACGTGTTTATTGTATATCTACAGTAAAGATATTATAAAGGGGCGTGGTGGCTCAGTGGGTAAGACGCCAGGCTTGTCGATCGGAAGATCGCAAGTCTGGAGGTTCGAAAGTTGTACAAAAGTTGTTTGGTTTCTCCAATTTGGGTATCCACAGGCCTTCAGAGCTGTTCTCAGTGAAGGCCTGTGAATATTATTTAGTGAAGGCCTGTGGATATCCAAATTGGGCCTTCACTAAATCTAAAT
Source organism: Charina bottae (assembly GCA_023362775.1). Classification (NCBI taxonomy): domain Eukaryota; kingdom Metazoa; phylum Chordata; class Lepidosauria; order Squamata; family Charinaidae; genus Charina; species Charina bottae. The sequence continues at coordinate 5,304,686 of JALMGJ010000044.1, read as the reverse complement.
CTACCAGACCTAAAACAGCGACAGATAGGGCTGAGACTCAGAGTAAACGGAAGAACCTGGTCATTCCCTACATGGCTGGCGTGTCTGAAAAGATAAAACGGATATTTGGCAAACACCACATACCTGTATATTTCAAACCCACCAACACACTGAGACAGAGGCTTGTACACCCCAAAGATCAAACTCCAAAACACAAGAAAAGCAATGTAGTTTATGCAATCCAGTGCAGTGAGGAGTGCTCTGAACTCTACATTGGAGAAACCAAACAACTTTTGTACAGGAGGATGGCCCAACACAGGAGAAATAACACCACAGGACCAGAGTCAGCAGTTTATCTTCATCTAAAGGAAAAAGGACACTCATTTGAGGACATTAATGTTCACATTTTAGACAGAAGATAGGTGGTTTGAGAGGGGGGTCAAGGAATCCATTTATGCCAACTTGGAAAATCCTTCCTTGAATAGAGGTGGGGGCCTCAGGCACAATCTTTCCCCCATCTTCCTCCCTGCTTTGTCTTCTGTGCCTAGGAAGATTAAGACCATTTCACAAGCTCAACAGCAGCATGGTGATCTTAACGATCCTCCTTTAGATGATAAAAGGACTTAAAATAACATCTCAATATAACCATGACCTAGCCCCAGGTGTAAGGTCACACAGCTACCTAGAAACATATTTAGGATTCCCTTACCAACTTTGCTCAGACTGAAGAAGCTCCTTGGATAAGGAGCGAAACGTTTCCACTGAGAAAATAGAAATCCAGTTGACATGATTCAAGCTACAGACAATTCCACCTGGATGACTGAGAACCTTCATAGACATTGTCACAAATGCCATCTAATAATTAGGGCTCCTAATTGGTTAGCTCCCTTGGTTAGTTTTCTAGCGTCTGCGCAAACACCTCTAAATGAATACAGGGAGGCTTTCCAGGTGCTAATCATCCCCACCCCTACAAGCTACAAGCCCATCTTCGTCATTTCCATCCTAATGAAGGCAATTCACTCTTGAGCAGAACAATACAAGTCTCTAATGAAGTTGGGATGTCAGCATATCTCTAAGGACAGCTAATACACAAGCCTGTGTTCCCGTCTTATCTTTGGGGCTCCAAAAGCTGGCTGGAGCTAACTTTTTATCTTGTTCTTGCAGCATTTACAGCTACACTCAGACTCTGTTTCATCGGAAATGTTCTCACACTTGTATCTAGGCAGGTCAATATTCTGATCCCTAACTGGGCCCAACAGAACGATGATGCTATGTAGTTTCAACTGGTCCTTTCAGAAGCTGGAAAGGCTTCCACGCGGTACCCCCCCTTTTTCAGCTGTTGCAAATGGCCGAGCAGGTGAAGAGCAATGTGGCTGCTCTGCTTCCCTCAGGGAGGGAAGGGAAGGGTCCTGTCATGTCCTGAACTAGCTTTGGGGGTGGGAGATCACTCAGACCTTCATCAAAGTGAAACATGTATTTTTTATTTTATGATCTAAAAAGAATCTGGGTCTCAAGATTCAGACAAGCCTCATTTTAAAGGACTAGCTGAGCTGGGTTTTTTTCCCCTCTTACCTGACAGGCTCTAAAAATCTGCTAGTGCTAAATTCCTCAAATGCTTGTTACCTTAAAAGCAGAGCTTTCCAAACTTTTCATGTTGGTGACACACTTTTTAGACATGCATCATTTCGCAACACACACTTTCATCAGGGCACAAGGCAGGCACTAGGACCTGCGTGGAATCCTGGCAGGGCTCGGAGGCAGCAGCAGCCGCGACACACCCAGACACTGCAGCCACACACTAATGTGTCCCGACACACAGTTTGGAAAGCTCTGCCTTAAAAGGGATAATTGCTTCAGCTAGGCTGAGCTGGGGCAGTCACATGTTACATAGATTACTATGGCAACTGATTACTTGTTATCAAGTTAGTTTGTATAGAAAAGAGATCTTTTGTTTAAGCGGCTGGCTATGCTTATCTCAAACTATTCAAATGTAAGTTTTTCTGCCTGTAGGTCTCTCTCAGGTAAAACAGATTTCTGTAAATAATGTTTCTGTTGTTTGAATAAATGCAACTATATTTTTATTGCTCTCTCTCTCAAGCTTCTGCAACTCTGCATTTTAAAAATAAATATTAATAACAAAACGTTGCCCTGCCTAATCTGCAGGCAACCTCAGGCTTCTGTTTATCCTGCAGCTTTATACTGGATATGGTTCCCTGGACAAAGAGGAGTTTCGGTCCCAATATATCTGCAGGCTGCCAGGCTGGCCTTTCATGCCTCCTATGGCCATTATAGAAGAGGAAATAGTACATCCTCTTTTTTTTTTATCCTGCATTGTAATCTATGAAACATCTGGTGCTGCTGAATAAAGATAAAATACCCTGGCATTTGAATTTTCCAAAGAGGCACATGCAGAAATACAGAAAGGAATAATTGCTGTAGCTAAAAAGTATGATATAATCTGGGTGACAGCTTCACAGAAACCCCAACTTAATTGCTGGGTTGTTCATAAATGAAGACGCCTTCACAAATAATTAAGGCAGCTGGCTTCAAGTCGAGTTCAGTTCCCAGTTACTTTAGGAGCACATCCATGAGGTTTTCTTTTCAACTGAGGAAGTGATTTCCCACTGCCTCTTTTTGGATGCCTTTTGACTTACCAGTCTAGCCTAGTTTTATTACCTGGTGGTCTCCCATCCAAATACCAAACATATCCTGTTTACCTTTTTGCGATTAGCCAAGGTCAGCTGCAAATCTACATCTTCTAATTGCTGAGTAAGCAAAGGACCCATCACAACTGATTACAGGTCTGTACATTTCTGTTTATTACCCTTATCCGTCAATGTTTATCCTGTTTCTCATTGCCAAAAATCTAAAGCAGTTTATATGTATGATAAAATTCATTAAAATGATAGTGGGGGGAGGGTTAGTGGCTGGAAAAGACCAACCTACAAAGAAGAGTTTTAAAATACTCCTACCCTGCCAGTGCTGGGCCTGGCATCCTGCAGAGGGCATAGCAAAGCAGGAACAGAACAGAGCAACTCTGTTACTAGAACAGAGAATACTCCTAAGGTGACTGTTTGGCACTTAAGTTCAGGACGTTAAAAAATAAGCACTTTATACCATGCATAATTCACATTCCATATCTGGGGAGTCTTTGGTGCTCTCTGAGCCTTGTTGTTTTCATGCAGACGTTTCATTGCCAGGCTAGGCAACATCTTCAGTGCGAAAAGGGAGTGGAACTTGCTGTCTGTTTATATTCCCTGGCTTGTCCTGCCTGTGTTGGTGGGGGTCTTGTACTCTCCTTGGTAGTTCCTTGATTGGGCTGTTGTGTGCTGTTTGGGTGATTGACTGAGTTAATAGTTCCTTGATTAAGGTCTATTGTGTTGTTTGATTGCTCCTCTGCTGCTAATCTTGCTGTTAATCTATGCATATCTTGTTGATTGCTGGCCCAGGGGTGTTCTGGTCTTCTGGCTATTCTATTGTCTCTTATGAATGGTATGTAAATGTTGTTAACCTCTATGTGTCTGTTGATGGCTGCTTTGTCTGAGTGCCAAGCTTCTAGGAATTCTCTAGCATTTTTGGATTTGGCCTGGTCTAATATGCTCACAGTTTCCCAGTTGAAAGTATGGTTAAGTCTGTCCATGTGTTGTGAGATTAAGGAGTTTTCATCATGTCTTCTGACTGCTAGTTGGTGTTCATGGATGCGTTCTGCTAGTCTTCTGCCAGTCTGTCCTACATAGTGGCTGTTACAGTCCTTACACTGTATGTTGTAGATAACTCCTGTTTTTTCTTCTTGGGCTACTGGGTCTTTTGGTTTACTTACAATGTTCTGAAGGGTTTTGGTTGGTTTGTGTGCTACAGTGATGCCGTGTGGATGTAACAGTCTATTAGTAGTTTCTGAGATGTTTCTGATGTATGGCAGTGTAATCCTTTTCATAGCTTCTGTTGGTTTTGCTGTGGTGGGTTGAGTGGTCAGGCACTTTTTGATAAAGTTGTGTGGATATCCATTTTGCTGGAAGATGCTATATAAGTGGTCTGTTTCCTTTTTCTGGTGTTCTGGGTTGCTGCAGTGTGTTTGTGCTCGTCTGAATAGTGTTCTAACACAGCTCCTCTTGTGTGAGGTTGGCTTATTGCTTTGATAGTGGAGCACTTGGTTAGTGTGGGTAGATTTCCGGTAGACTTGTGTTTCTAGAATGCCATCATTTCCTCTACTGATGAGGATGTCCAAGAAGGGTAGTGTGTTGTTGTTTTCTTCTTCCCTTGTGAATTTTATTCCTTTGAAGATGTTGTTGATGGCTTCATGTGTTTCCTCCAGTTGATCCTTTTTTATTATGACGAAGGTGTCATCTACATACCGGATCCATACTTTGGGTTGTATGTGTGGGAGTGCTATCCTTTCTAGACGTTGCATTACTATCTCTGCTATGAGTCCTGAGAGTGGTGATCCCATAGGTGTTCCTTTGATTTGTTGGAATATTTGTCCATCAAACTGAAAGTAGGTGGTGAGGCAGAGGTTGATGAGGTCCATGATTCTGGGTATTTTGATCTTGGTGTATCTTGTTAGGTCGGGTGTGTTACGTAGAACTGCTGCCATGGATTCAATCGCTAGTGCTTGGTCTATGGATATAAAGAGTGCAGTGACATCGAATGACACCATAATTTCATCTTCATCTATTTTTATGTCTTTGATTTTCTGGAGGCACTGTAGTGGGGAATTGATAGAGTATTCACTCTCCTCTGTGAGATGCCCAAGTTTTCTTGTAAGTTCTTTAGCTATGTTGTATGTGGGGGTGCCTGGTAATGATACAATTGGATGGAGTGGTATGTCAGGCTTGTGTATTTTGGGGCGTCCGTAGAAGTGTGGGATGATAGGTCCACTGCTTTTCATCCGCCTCTGTTCTTCTTTACTGATTTGACCTTTCTTGGTTAGGTCGTTGAGGATTCTTTTGACCTGGCTGTCAAGTTTCTGTATCGGATTGGAGTTTACTGGGGTGTAGGTTTCTTTGTCCTCCAGTAAATCTTTGGCTTTTTGTATATATTGTGATCTGTCCATAATGACAGTGGTGCGGCCTTTGTCTGCTGGGAGGATGATGATACTTTGGTCCATCTTTAGGTTTTTGAGGGCTACTCTGTCTTCTGCTTTCAGTTGGTTCTGTTTCCATGTCCTTCTAGTTTGTGGTATGATTCCCTTTTCACACTGAAGATGTTGCCTAGCCTGGCAATGAAACGTCTGCATGAAAACAACAAGGCTCAGAGAGCACCAAAGACTCCCCAGTTCAACCCTGAGCTACAAATATTCTCTTCGATTGGTACATTCCATATCTGTGGGACAGGTCCAGAATAGATGTTCTTGGCTCTGAATGGCAGAAGATGCAGCCTTAGGCAGGCAATGTAAATAGAACCATTTGGACTATGACAGATCCATGTCCTAATTTGGTGTGCCATTCCAGCAACCTTGTCTTGAATGAATGTAAGGAGAGTCCAGAGACCAAACAGGGCAGCCCTACCTCTGATACTGCATAGCTTACCCAACCACTGTGAGAAGTTGCTTGAATGTGTACATTGGAAGGTCCTCCTTGAAGGGAAGACAGTAAGATCTGGGTTCCCTCTGTGTAGTTTATGCGGCCACAATTGTGGGATCTCTCCCACAGGATTAGATACCAGCATTGGGATCTTGCGGGGTTCCCTTGCCTGGAGATGGAGTTCCCTTGCGGGGCGATGGAGTTCCCTTGCGGGGAGATGGAGCGGTATATAAATTGAAACATAAATAAATAAAAATAAATAAATTGGGATGGATACCTAAAAGTGCATAGCACAATGGGTCCATTTCTCCTTTGTGTAATGCAGGGCTTTCCAAAGTTTTCCCGCGGTGACACACCAACCGCCGTTGGTGTGTCGCCGCGGGAAAACCCGGAAGTGCCGCCGTTACAGCAGCGCGCAAAAACCCGGAAGCGCTGCTGCCACTTTTGGTTTTTGCGCGCCGCCGTTGGTGTGTCGCCGCAGGAAAACCCGGAAGCGCTGATGATGATCAGCGCTTCCGGGTTGTGTGGCGACACACCAGACTGTGTGTGGCGACACACTTTTGTGTCGCGACACACAGTTTGGAAAGCCCTGGTGTAATGTATGCTTTTGCCTTACATTTTTTGCACATAGAAAAACACTTTGTTCCCTGTACTTTTAAAATGCTGACTGCTCACTCCCCAATCTAGAATATCCTGACCTGTGTACTAATTTATTTATTGCTTGGTTTCCTTGTACGTGGCCGGTCTGCTTAGAGTTCATGGAGAAGGGCCTTGATTTCTCCCTACCAAAGCCACTAGCTGGTGGAAGGCTGGTGTTGCTGGAAAGCGATCACAAGGAAGACGTGATCTGATGGATCTGGACCCGGGCCCATTACTCTCACAAACGGCCGGCTGTGGTCAGATCGATTGTGGTTTCTTAGCAAAGGCTTGCAATGTGCCACACCTGCTGGCCAGGCCCTTGTCACCTTGTTCAGTAAATTGGCAAGTTTCTGGGCTTCTTTCTTTCCCACAGGAAAGCTGTAGGGAGGATCCTTGGGGCGTGTGTGACACTGTATTCCAAGTATCATAAACAAGCTTGAAATCTCTTGTATGGGATTAGTTGAGTGATTTGGACCTCTCTTCGTCCCGATGGTTGGATCAGATTAATGACACAATGGTTCATTTTTCAACAGAGCTACCAGGCTTTGATGCTTTTTTGTTTAATGTTTTGTTTCTTTGTTTCCTTATATTTGAGATGGAGCGGGAAAAAGTCAGTCTTCTCATGAGACTTATGTAAGATTAGGAAAGATCTGCTGGAAGCTGTAACATTGGTTGCTCGTGTAGATGATTTTGAAAAGAGAATTCCACACATTTTAAAGAAGATACAGTACCAGTTTGGTGTAGTAATTAAAGGTGCTGAATTAGAAACTGGGAATCATGAGTTCTAGTCTTTGCCTTAGGCATGAAGCCAGCTGGGTGACTTTGGGCCATTCACTCTCTCTCAGCCCTAGAAAGGAGGTACTGACAAGCTACTTCTGAAAATGTTGCCAAGAAAACTGCAGGGACCGGTTCTTGCAGTCACCAGGCGTCAGGGCTGTCTTAATGGACCATAAAAACAACAGTGATATCAATGCTCATTAGTCGTAGCCACTACATAGAATCTCCACATTACGCACTGAATAGAAACTCTCTCCTGGGAGGTAGTAGTGGACTTGCCTTCAGAGCTTTGTTGCTGACTTCCCTTGAGACATTTGATAATTCTCTGAGAAATAGGAATAGGTTGCTCGGTTTGTGGAGCTTGGAAATGAGCTCCACAAACCCAGTTTGCTAGCAGGTACATCTAACACCTTTTTGCATTTTTGATCCAAGCATCTGGTGTGTGTGTTCATAACTCCAGGAGCATCTGCACTTCCCTCTGGCTGAACAAATTTGCACGCTTAAGCTTTCCTAACTTTGAGTAGTGAGAAGTTCCAGAGTGCAGAGGTTTACTCAGAATTCATTTCTTTGGGGCACTTGACTTTGATATATTTACAGGTTAAGCTTATTGATGAAGATAAATGTAAAAACAGACAGCCAAGCCACTGGGCTGGTATTGAATTGCAGTGCACCTGTTCAGGGTGAGCTGAGCACTCTTGGGGAAGGCCGGGGCAGAAGTTCACCTATTAGGCCACTGTGACGAATTTGCGAGACATCTGGAGGAGAAAATCGCTCATGTTCACTCAGAGTTGGATGTTGGCTGGGCAAGTCTATCAGAGATGGCAGAGGCAATGTCATGTGAGGTGGTTTGGCCTTGCCTGAGATGTTTTCTCATGGCATTTTCTTGACCCGGGCTCAAGCCCCTGTTACCTGACCATTCCTGTCATTCAAGGCCATTCCCTATGCCCTCTACAGTCATTTAGTGCATCTCTTTGGCTACCCTTAGTACCCTTATCATTTCAATTTCAAGGCTGACTGGTTCCATAGTGACCCTGGGCAGCTTACAGATTAAAGAAAAAGGAATATCAAGAAAAAAGAAGACAACTAACCAGAAGGCAGGACCTCCCCACCTAAAAATAAAACCAAGCCAAAGGGGATCAACCACCATCCTAACCCAAGGCCTGGGAAAACAACTAGGTCTTTAGCAGTTTGCGGCAAATCAAAAGGGTGGGAACAGTATGAATCTCTATGATTTTGGATTTTGACTAGCCCTAAGTCAAGACTAGGGGCGTGGTGGCTCAGTGGGTAAGACGCCAGGCTTGTCGATCGGAAGATCGCAAGTTCGGGGGTTCGTATCCCTAGCCCTGTGTGCGGAGTGAGCTCCCGCACTAGCTCCAGCTCTTGCCAACCTAGCAATTTGAAAGCATGCAAATGCAAGTAGATGAATAGGTACCACTTCGGTGGGAAGGTAACAGTGTTCCACGCACATCATGCCGGCCACATGACCGCGGAAGCATCTTCGGACAGTGCTGGCTCTTCAGCTAACAAACGGAGATGAGCACTGCTCCCTAGAGTTGGACACGACTGCACAAATATGCGGGGGGGACCTTTACCTTTTTTTAAGTCACCCAAACAGCTTCCATACTTGAGGGAAGAGTAGAACCTGGGTGTCCATGCTTCTGGTCCAGCATCTTAACCACTACACCACACTGGATCTCATCCATCAACCTATTATAGATAGATTTTAAAGAATATTTATTGATACAATTTATCTAGGCACCATCACACAGCAATGACTCTAGGTGGCAAACAGAGGGTTAAAACCAAAAGTAACAACATAACGTACAGTTTACAGAAACAATAAACTAACATGTGCTCAAGGTCCACTTGTTAAAATTCATTCCACTTCCCATCAATAATGGCATGAACTAAGCAGATCAACCATCAGGGCTCGCTTAACCTCCTAGTCCAAATGACTGAGGGAACCTCTAAGTCTTACAAAAGTCTTACAAAAAGCCAACAGGGTTGGGGCCATCTGGATCTCTGGGAAGATGCTGTTTCATAGGGCAGGTGCTGCAATAGAGAAGTGTCAGCCTTTTGAGGTTAGGAAACAGACACCACAGGGACTACTGGAACTCTGTGGTTGCATAATAACAGAATCTCGAAAACCTGATGGAGTTTCCATCTGCCCTTTCTTGTACTAAAGAAAATCAAGTTGGGGCTATCTTGAATTTCTTTCCCACCCCTCTTCTTTCCCAATGCTAAGTGGACATTTACTTAACTGTTCTTGCATTCCTCCTTCAAGGTTATCTCCATGCTCCTCTACACGAAGGCATGACTTCTAGATCCCACAAGATGGCACTGCCTAATAGAAGGGACCTGGAGCATGCCAACGAAAGATAGGCAGTCACACAATTAAAAGAGATGGTACAAATAAAAACAGAGACAGAGATGTAGAGATATTCAATGGATAAGTGTAAAGGAATTTAGTTCTAGTCTTGAGAAGGGGGTGGGGGAGATAAAATGATTACTCAGCCCTGGGAAAATAAACAGTGTAAGAAAGAGATTCAGAACAGCCCCACCTTGACTTTGTTGTCTTTTAAAAGGAGCAGTGAAAGTTTTGGATTCTGTTCATATAGCAACAAATTAGACATTGAACACCTTGCTTTTATATTTTGAGGATGGCTACAATCCTGAAGGGGCGTGGTGGCTCAGCGGGTGAGACGCCAGGCTTGTCGATCGGAAGATCGCAAGTTCGGAGGTTCGAATCCCTAGCCCCGCGTGATGGAGTGAGCTCCCGCACTCGCCCCAGCTCTTGCCAACTTAGCAATTCTAAAGCATGCAAATGCAAGTAGATGAATAGGTACCACTTCGGTGGGAAGGTAACAGCGTTCCGTGCACGTCATTCCGGCCACATGACCACGGAAGCGTCTTCGGACAACACTGGCTCTTCGGCTAACAAACAGAGATGAGCACCGGCCCCTAGAGTCGGAGACGACTGCACAAATGTGCGGGGGGAACCTTTACCTTTACAATCCCGAAGGCACCCACCTCTGCAGAACAAGAGGCTGAGGCATTGTTACAGCATCAACAGCAAGTAGATACAGAAATAACAAACCTGCACAATGCAGATACAACTACCACAACAATTGGATCAAGGCTTGCCTCAGACAGGAGTGGTTCCACACCTTGTATGCAACCAGTATTGAGTTCCTTTTACTGGAGGTCTACCAGTGATGTTAGCAGGGGAGGCGGGGTGGGGGTGGGGGACAGGCCAGGGTCAATTTCTGACTCTCACACCTCAGTGCAAATTGTTTATGATGAGTTGGCCAGCAGAATTTCCTATAGATGGCTGCAACGTTGTCTGTGTTGCTGTTGTTCATATTGCTCTTACATTATTAAATATATAAGGCCACCCAACTCTATAGTGACTCTGGGTGACCTGCATTAGAAAGGAATGGTAAAATACAGCTGAAACCCAAATGTCTGGAAGAAAAACAAACCATAAAACAAACAAATTAACACACTGGACCCACCATTGACTCGAACCCAAGTCCTGGCGAAAGAGCCAGGCTTCAGGGCTCTTTTAAACACAGCCAGGGTAGGGACCAGACCTCTCTCAGGGGGGATGGTGTTCCAGATGGCAGATCCTATGGCAGAGAAGGCATGCTTCCTAGGTCCCATCAGGTGACATTGCTGAATGGATGGGATCTGGAGCATGCCAACTCTGCCCGATTGCTCTGACCAGACAGAAACCATGGGAGGCAGTTCTTTAAATAACCAGGACCTGTACCAGGAAGGGCTTTATAAGTAATAACCAATACCTTGAATTTTCACAGGACTTCATTTTTTGCTATCTACTGTGTTGGCAACCCAGGAGACAGTCTGGAGCCAATAGGTTCTTTAGGATTTGAAGGCACTAGGCTCAAACGAGGGTGAAATGCCAAAGAGGATTTTATTAAATAAATATTAAGAGAGTGAAGTTATACCAACCCACATCCGTTCAGCATGCCTGGATCCCCAAGAATGGCAGTGGATAGATTCACCAAACCTGGTAATTCCATAGCACCCTCCGGGGATTTCTCTTCTTCTCCTACTTCTCCCTAATCACAGCACAAATTCAGACAATCTCTGTTTTCCGCTGTGTCACCATGGCATTGCCATGATTTAAACCAAGTAAGACAGGTTTAAATCAAGGTCATGAAAATAGCAGTAGTCTAACTGAGAGATTACAAGGGCATGAGTCTTCAGTCCCTTCAAATGAGATGTACGGTATGTATGAGGGTTGCATCTAAAGCCCCAATAGAACCATGGAACAAGGTGGTTGTAAGTTATTAATTTCATAGCCTTCATGTCCTGCTAACTGTTAACTGAATTGAGATCAATATATGAAGCCAGCCATTTTCAATCTGCTGCCCTCTAAATGAGTTGAACTTTATTTTCTAGCCTGGGGGTTGGTAAAAGTTACATAAGAGACTACAGTATTTGATAACACTCATGTTTTAAGTGATATATTGGTAAATAAATTGACAGCAAGCATTCATAACAGCTATTTTGTTGTTTATTCGTTCAGTCGCTTCCGACTCTTCGTGACTTCATGGACCAGCCCGTGCCAGAGCTTCCTGTCGGCTGTCACCATCCCCAGCTCCCCCACGGTCGAGTCCGTCACCTCCAGAATATAATCCATCCATCTTGCCCTTGCTCTTCCTTTCACCTTCCACTTTCCCTAGCATCAGCATCTTCTCCAGGGTATCCTGTCTTCTCATTATGTGGCCAAAGTACTTCAGTTTTGCCTTTAATATCATTCCCTCAAGTGAGCAGTCTGGCTTGATTTCCTGGAGTATGGACTGGTTTGATCTTCTTGCAGTCCAAGGCACTCTCAGAATTTTCCTCCAACACCACAGTTCAAAAGCATCTATCTTCCTTCGCTCAGCCTTCCTTATGGTCCAGCTCTTGCAGCTATAGGTTACTACGGGGAATACCATTGCTTTGACTATGCGGACCTTTGTTGTCAGTGTGATGTCTCTGCTCATAACTATTTTATCAAGATTTGTCATTGCTCTCCTCCCAAGAAGTAGACTTCTTCTGATTTCCTGGCTGCAGTCAGCGTCTGCAGTAATCTTTGCGCCTAGAAATACAAAGTCTGTCACTGCCTCCACTTTTTCTCCCTCTATTTGCCAGTTATCAATCAAATAACAGCTATTATCACCACGCTATTTATTATCAAAGTCATGTCCTAAAGAACAAAGTCTTTGTTCTTTAACAAAGACAACTCTTAATGCTGTTTTGCTCAAGGAAAATCTTATCTTTGCAATCACTGATCCTTGGCCTTCAAGGCAAAAGTAGCTGGTTACAACATGCAATATCTGTTTTCATTTGTTATTCTATAACTTAAGCAGAATGTCAGTTCTGTAAGAGTATTCTTTTTCCTCAGGAAAATAGAGGTCAATTTCTTTTACAAGTTTACATATGCAATCTGTGGACTGGAAAGTTGAAAAAGACATCCTGTGGAAGAAGGCAATGGCAAACCACTTTGATATTGTTGCCAGGAAAACTGCATGTATGTGTCCATGAAGTCACCAAGAGTCCAACTTGACTTTAGAATTCTTTATATTTAACATAACCTTCCCATCCATTCCACACATCCCAACCACCCATAGTTACTTCTCTCTTCTCTCCTCTTCTTCCCCTTACCAACAGAAGCAGCCTTAGCACATGCCAGCCACGCAAACAACCCCTAGTTCAGTCAGCCAATGTAGAGAGTTACACTACATCCCAAGTGCCCAACAATAACTAATGCTCCATTTACTAGGAACAAGATTTAAGTAGGTGATGGTTCAATCGTGATAGCCAGAAAGGGGAAATCTACTATTACCCATCAGACTCGTCGTTTTAAATAAAATTAACCTACCTTCCAACAATGCAAGTTTTATAAAATAATTTCATTGGCACCAATGACTTTTCTAAAAAATCCATACTGTCCTGGAGAAGATGAACTACTTTAAAACCTGGAAGTTTGGAGCAAAGACAGACTTTTTTTCTTTTTGTGTGTGGCGGTTGGCCCCATATTTGGCCCCCACTTGCTTATAATTAAGGTAATAAAATCAGGAATGGGGCAAGATGATGCATAATTTGCATAATGTCTGGTGGAGCTCCTAATGGCTTGTGGTGGAATATCTTGTCCTTTGACATGGTACGACTCTGAATGCCCAACTACCAGGCAGACACACATTTCATTGTTTCTAGAAGATTGCTAGAGCTTCACTGGTTGAAAGAAAAATGCCCAAGAAACTTTTTGCCGAATTCTAGCATGATTAACAGAGATTGTGGGTGACATCATTCATGATCTAAAAATGATATGTGAAATGATGATTGACCTTTTACTCTCATTTATATGCCACCAGAATCCAAAGACTCCTGGCAGTTTACAACTGTAAAAAAAACATTTATTTATTTTATTTATCATTTGAGACTTTTTGTTGTTGTTGTTCAGTCGTTTAGTCGTGTCCGACTCTTCGTGACCTCATGGACCATAGCTCGCCAGGCCTTCCTGTCCTCCACTGTCTCTCGGAGTTTACTCAAATTCATGTTCATTACATCAGTGATGCTATCTAACCATCTCGTCCTCTGCCGTCCCCTTCTCCTTTTGCCTTCAGTCTTTCCCAGCATCAGGGTCTTTTCCAGTGAGTCCTCTCTTCGCATTAGGTGGCCAAAGTATTTGAGCTTCAGCTTCAGCATCTGTCCTTCCATTTGAGACTAACAAAGGTTAAAAACAACGTAACAATTAAGAGGAACAAAACAGCCATACCAGGGAAAGGAAATTATACAATGTACACAACAACTCAACCTCAACGGTGGGTACACATTCGATCTTATTAGATGGGCAAATACAAGGGAGACAATCGGTCTTGCAAATATCCAGGCAATATGCCACCTAAGGCTTTATGGATAACAACCAGCATCTTTTTTTTATAAAGCTTTATTAATTTTCAGGATATGATTAAAACACAAAATACGGAATATAGAACAGATAGAATACAAGTCTAAAAAGAAAAAAGAAACGAAAACAGTGCAAGAATAGACAGAAAAACATTAAAGACAGGTGACTTCTGACCTCCTCCAACACAGATATAAAAGGACATAAAAGTTAATATCTTGCTATTAATTAAACATTTAGTAACATTATTTCTCTAAAATCAAACCATTTAATCATCAAAACCCAAAATCAGAACTTCATTTTTTTCCGTTACAAGCAAATAGTCCAAAAGCGGTTTCCAAATAGAAACAAATCCAGTCACAGTATTTTCTGTGTCAGTTTAGCCATTTGGGCCAGTTCCATTAATTTAATCATCCAAACCCTTAGTATGGCACACCTAACAAAATAATTTTTAAAATCTTTATTAACATTAGCTTTATCATACCACAAGAAGGTGTGCCACCCAAATAGGAGATCATGTCCTTCTAATTCCAATAATTTTGTGTCCTTCAAGGTCACCCAATCCTTCATCTATAGCAAACAGCAGGCAACAAAATACAATTTCAAATCCGGCAAACCTAGACCTCCTCATACTTTGGCATCTTGTAACAATTTATACTTGATTGTTGGTTTCTTCCCTTGCCAAATGAATTGAGAGATATCTTTCTGCCATTGTTTAAACCAGGGGTGGGAAACGTTCGGCCCCCGGGCTGTATAAGGCCCGTGAAATCATTTGGTCTGGCCCTCTATGAGCTCCTGCCCACAAACCCCGCCCCCTTCTGCATGATTGGCTCCTGCCTGCAAACTCTGCCCCCGGTGCTTGTGATTGGCTCCTGCCCACAAACCACGCCCCCTTCTGTGCGATTGGCTCCCAGCCACAAACCCCGCCCCCGGTCTGCGAATGATGTTATAAATATCCAACTGGCCCTTGGCAGAAAAAAGGTTCCCCATCCCTGGTTTAAACAGTAGGTCTGTTGTCAAAATCGGTATTGTCTGGAGAAAAACAACATTCTAGGCAAAACATTCATCTTAATCACAGATATCCGACCCATCATTGACAGTTGTAATTTTTCCCACCTTAATAAGTCTTTCTTAACATCACTCCACAATTTAACATAGTTATTCTGAAATGACATACAATTTGTGTTTGATGTCACCCCCAAGTATCTGACCTTTTTTTCAATTATAAAACCAGTCTTACCCACCAACATTTCTTGATTGTGTGTAGTCATATTCTTGATCAACATCTTTGTTTTTTGTCTATTTACTATTTATTTTCTACTTACTAAGTCCAGCTAATGACCCAAATTCCTTTAATTTCTTCATCAAATGTTCAACAACATTCAAAGGGATTGTAATATTAAAACTAAATCATCAGCAAAGGACCTCAGTTTGAAGACCTCCTCCTTTATCTTCAAACCCTTTATTTGATCATCTTGTCTAATGTCTCTATTCAGGACTTCCAAAACTAGGAGAAAGAGTAAAGGTGACAAAGGACATCCTTGCCTTGTTCCTTTCTGTATATGACAAGGCTTAGTTAAATCACCATTTACAATAATACACGCTTTTTGAGGCACATAAATTGATTTAATTCCTTGAATAAAATTATCTCCAAAGTCCATATTTTCCAAAACTTTGAACATAAAAGTCCAGTTCAAATTGTCAAAGGCCTTCTCTGCATCTAAAAAGATGAGAGCTGTTTGCTGTTCATTGTGGTGTTGTAGATATTCTATAATGTCCAAAACTATTCTCACATTGTTTCGTGGTTGCCTTTTGGGTAGAAACCCACATTGATCTTGGTGAATAAAGTCCTGTAAAATTTTCTTCATTGGCATTCATGGTGCTCAATATTTTATAATCATTGTTCAACAATGAAATTGGTCTATAATCCTTAGTTAGAGTAATATCTTGGCCTTTTTTTGGTAAAAGTGCAATACTGGCTTCTTTCCAAGAGTCAGGCATTGCAGAGCCCTGCAAACTAGAATTCATCCATCTTTGAAAGGGCTGACGAAGTTGATCCTCGAAGCACCTATAATACAACGCCGGCAAACCATCTGGCCCTGGTGCTTTCCCCAGTTTGGTTCTTTTTATAGCTTCCACTATTTCAAAAGTAGTTATAGGATTGTTCATTAATGATTTCTGTGATTGTGAGAGTTTTTGTAATTTTTGTTTCTCCAAATACTCATCTATCTTTTCCAGAGAAAGTTCTTGCCTTTTATACAAATTGGAAAAAAAGTTGTGAAACGATTTCTTAATTCCTTCATTATCCATTATTTCAATATTTCCTTCTTGAATTTTTAATATCATTTTCTTTTCTCTTTCCTTCCTTAATTCATAGGCCAACCATCTTCCAGGTTTATTGGCAAACTCAAAATGTCTCTGTAACATAATCCAATTTTGTCTCAATTTCCCTCACAGTCAACATAGATAATTGTTGGTGTAATAATTTAAGTTGGTGTAAATTACCAGTATCCACTGGGTTTTTCTGTAACTCAATTTCTCTTACTTTAATTTTATCCAAATTAGTTTGCATTTTTTGTTGACACTTCTTTTTTGTATTACAGTTATGGTAAATAAATTGACCTCTCATAACTGCCTTACTGGTGTCCTAAACAGTTTTTAGGTCAGTCCCTTTGTCCAAATTGATGTCAAAAAAATCTTTTAAACTCCTCTTGCAATCATCCAAAATGTTTTCTCTTTGTAAAGTAGCTTCATTCAATCTCCATCAAAAAGCCATAAAAGATCTCTTTATTTTCAAACTTACTGGATTGTGATTGGAGAAAGTCTTTGGTAAAATATCAACCTTACAAATTTTATTAGCTCACTTAATTGAAATCCATATCATGTCAATTCTTGAAAAGGATTTATGTCTTTCTGAGTAAAAAGTATATTACCTTGCCAATCCAGTGTTGTGTCGCCAGGAATCTACTAATGCCAAATTGTCTATCATGTCAAAAAAGGACTGTGGGAGTCTTCCTTGTTTAAGCTTAATTTCCTTTTCAGATGTCCTGTCCAATTGTGGGGAGGTTACACCATTCCAATCTCCTAGTAGACACCAGCTTTGATATAAAAAAGATGACAATTCATTCAGAAGATGTCTAAAAAATTTACTTTTATCCTCATTTGGTACATATATCCCCACAACAATAGATTTAAGTCCATTAAGCTCGTCTTCCTCTGCTACATATCTGCCATGTTCGTCAGAAAGCAATAAACGTGGTTTCAATGGTGGTTTAACATATATTACAAGTCCATTTATCTTCTTCAAACCTGCTGAAATACATTCCTCTCCCAAATTTTTATTCATCAAATATTTAATATTGTTTTTCCTTATATGAGTCTCCTATAAGCATAACACATCATGGTTTAATTTCTTCAAATAATGGGAAAAAAATTCCTTTTGTGCGGGGCATTTGCCCCATTCACATTCCAAGTAAGGTAAGTGCAAGCCATGATTAAGCAGACATCTCATCAAAGTCCTTGGATGTAGCACCCATGTCTAGTCCTTGTAGAGCAGATTCTTGGGGTCTAGCTCCAGGTGCAGGTTTCTCATCTACACCCCGATCCAAACTAGATCCATATCTAGCAAGAAAGTCCTTGGCCTTATGGATGGAGGTCAATCTGAATCTTTGCTGTTGGAACATAAAACTTACACCTTCCAATCTTTCCCATCGAAAAACAATTTTATTCTTTTTCAGAATCTCTGTTAAAAAAGCACAGCCTTTTCTCTTCCTCAAAATCCTAACAGGAATCTCTTTCAAAACAATTATATCCACATTGTCAATATTTAATCTTGATTCAAAGTGAGTTTGCAAAACCTGGTCTCTTGTTTTCCTTCTAGCAAATGAATCAAAAAATCTCTTGGTTTATTATTTACAGCTGCATATCTTTAGTTGATGCGAAAAACTTTATCTAATTCGTCCTCCATTCTATCTTCCTCCCAATCCAACAATTTTGCCAAAGCCTGTAGAATTTTTTCAACAATATTCTCCCGTTTTAGCCAATACAACCAAATCTTAAAGTCAGTGGAAAAATACTAGAGACTGAATCATTCAAAAATGGAAGTCTTGCCACGAGGTGTTTACGGGAAGTATCCAATTAACTCATTAAGAAAAAAGCAACAACACTCACTTTCTCACGATAGCCATGAAAGTTCCGATTCCAAGAGGACAGATTTGTTAAATCCCAAAAGGAAACAGTAAAAATACCGCCAATTAAATCCAAATAAATTATAGTCCTTTGCTTCTATAAAATAAATCCACAGTTCAGTTTTCGGTTCTTTTTGCCCAAAACGTAAAGTACAAAACCAAGTTCGAATGCTCAGCAGTTAAGTTTCAAAAATAATGTAAAAATTACCAAAAGAAATCTCATCTCTGTTTTGGAAAAAGCCTCTTTTAAACAAAGAAAAGGCAAATAAATTGGTGCATTAAGAAATGGGGTGGTCGTTTTAAAGTCTGTTTAAAGGGCTGCAGCGCGGCTTGGGAAGGGATGACACTCCCACCTCCCAGCTGATCACTCACTGTTCAATCTATAAACTCCGTTTACAATCTTCTGGCTATGACCAGCCCTCCGGGGACACGGGGTAATTCCTAGGGTACTCCTTTAACTGGGGAACACTTTTGGGCTCCAGGAAATACTGCCCGAGCCCTAAAACGTTGTGCTGCCAGGTCTACTTGCGAAGCTAATTTGCAAAGAGACGCTGTTCAAAATGCCATTCCCACCGGAAGCTGGATAAAATCCAGCATCTTGAATTGCATCCAGAAGCCTACTTGTAAACAGCGCAGCTTGTGTAGTAGAGGCATTACATGGATGTACCCAGCCACTCCCATAATTACTCACATCACATTCTGGACCAGCTTCTGAGTGGTCTTCAAGAGCAGCCCCAGGTAGAACACATTACAGTAATCCACACATAAAGTGATTAAATCTTGAGTGACTGTGAGTGGGACCTCCTTAGCCAGGAAGGGTTGCAAGTGATACATCAGCCAAAGGCCTCCCTAGCCGTGGCTTCAGCTTGTCCATCAGGTAGTCAGAATAAGTCCAGGAGGACACCCACATCACAGACCTGCTTCTTCAAGGGGAGAGGTGCCCCATTCAAGTAACCACTGGAAGAGAGAACCAGATGTTCTCTGGACAAACAAGCAACTCTGCCTTGTTTGGGTTCAACCTTATCTTGTTTCATCCTGTCCAGACCCTCCCAGTTTCCAGGCACCAACTCCATACCACAACAAATCCACCTTAGCCCAGGATGGTAATGTGTAGCTGAATATCATCGGTGTACTAGTAATTCTTCATCCCAAACTGACGGATGATCTCTCCCAGTGGCCACATATAGATATTATGCAGCAGGATGAGAGAATCCATTCCTGTGGAACTGCCCAATGGGATGTTGAACTTTCCTGCCCCACTAC
The DNA here is from genome assembly GCA_023362775.1 of Charina bottae. Classification (NCBI taxonomy): domain Eukaryota; kingdom Metazoa; phylum Chordata; class Lepidosauria; order Squamata; family Charinaidae; genus Charina; species Charina bottae. The sequence goes on along the minus strand of JALMGJ010000044.1, from coordinate 5,285,406 downwards.
AACTGACTGGAACTGCTCTCTAAGGAAGGAACAGAACCACTGTAAAATAGTGCCTCCAATCCTTAACTCTCACAGACAATTCAGAAGGATACAGTGGTTGATGGTATCAAAGGCTGATGAGAGGTCAAGTGGGAACAAGAGACAAGTTGACCCATCCAGGTCCCAACAAAGTTTCTTCAGCAGAGTGAGGCTTTATCAAATTGTTCTTCATTAGCTCTTAAAAAAAACCTACTGTACTTGAACATACATGGATATATTGTAAATCCATCTCACTATTATCTTTAGGGATAAGCAACATGATGCAAAGTGCAAAACAGAATAAGAAATAGTAAGCCAAAGAAATTAAAGGCATGAGATAAGAATATGTAGTTTATGCCAACACATTCATGGTGTCTTCATATGCTTGCTTCCATCATAAACTACTTCACATGTTGCCCTTTTTTTAAACTTCTCACCTCTGCCTTTCTGAGGATCTCATCAGTTCCATCTAGCCATAACTCTCTTGGTCTTCTACTTCCTCTTGATCAATTCTCTTTTCTTTCATATATTTGTTTTTCTATTTGATCCTCAGTCATTCTCTGTATATGATCCAACCACCTCAACATGCTCCTTTCATACAGGTCACTCACTTTTGTACCGAATCCACATTAATTCAACACCCATTCATACACGTTATCTACATGTATTTCTAAGTAACCCTCAGCAATGAGATCAAAACTAGTGTCATGGCAGGTTCATTTCTTAACAAGAGAAAGAGAGTAAGAGACTGTAATAATTCATATATATATATATATATATATATATATATATATATATACATACATACACACACACACATACATACACACATATACATACATACATACATACATACATACATACATACATACAGTATATATATATATATATGAATTATATATACACACTGTGTATGTGTGTGTGTGTGTGTGTGTGTGTGTGTATCTGAACTTTGCAATCTAAATGCTGTAAATTCCAGGATGTTAGGAGTTCAAGGATGAAGTGATAGATGATCTTGCTTAGTTGCTTTTTTTTTAATGTTAACTGATACAGCAGAAGTTATCAAGGAATCCTCATCAAGTATGCAATTCTCAATTGCTACATTATAAAAGCATTAGACCAATGTGCTTTGAAGTGGGAGTGAATTGTTATTTGCAAAACATTTCTTACTCAAAGTTGCTCAAGGCTCAGTGGAATCCCTTCACCAGTCCCACCAAGCTACCATGTCATTTTGACAGTTCTGGTTTCTTTCAGTCTCCATGAACAAAAAGGAGAAGAGTCCAAATTCTGTAGAGTGAAAAACAGGAATTTTCAGCTTTCCTCTGATCCTGTTTAACCATTTATCAGGTAAGGGTGCTTTTTTTTATTTTCCAGTTGAAGACAATAGCTATCTTTTTGTTTATATTCTATCTCTTATCACATGGGAACTGACTTCTGGACAAAGAAAATAGACTCACAATCGAAAGACGTATTGTTCAGCATCGGAAAGACAAACAAATGGCTTCAACTACTCAGTGGTGTGCAGAATTGATTAATATAAATCAGCTATGGATGACTTTACAGTCATGGCTTCAATGTTTTGAAATATGTCTGTCTGTAAATACACATCTTGTATAATTTGTTTCTTTTTTCCAGCTCCCCCCCCCCTTTTTTAGTAATTTTGTGTATTCTTTTTCTTTGTTTTTGATATTCAGATGGTTAAAAAAGAGATAGAGAACACAAGACAATAGCTAACTTCTCAGGCACAGTGCATGCTGCATACGTAAAAATAAAACCAAGGCAGGCTCTGCTGTTGGATAATGTGAGGCAGTTGCCCAAGGATCAGTGGTAGTATTAAGTAGCTGGAGGCAAGAGTTATGGACGCTCCCTGGATGTCCATCTTGCAGCCCTAACCTCATCTGTTATTGAGGTTGACTTCTGTCTGTGGAACTGTGTATGGTGCCTTGTCTCCTTCTTCACAAGAACAAAATATCTGAGGTTATCCAGAGATGTATAAAGTATCTACCTAGGTTACCACTACTTCTATTTGACCTGTTTCCTCTACTTTTCTTTTTATAGTTGTTCAATAGATACCCAAATCCAAATCAGCTGTTGCTCTACGCGTTGCTATTGTTGCCTTCGTGATGACAGTGCTGGCAGTGGCTGTATCCCTCTTAGTCCTCTATCTTCTCCCAAGTGAAGGCAGCAATGGTGGTAAGTCTCTGGCATTCTTATATCAGTATTGTAATACCAATGGGATAATGGTGCTCATGAAGTTATTATCAACTGCACTTGAGGGATTTCTTGCCAAGGATGGGATTGGAATGAAGGGATTGGAGGGAACACGCTTCTCATCCTGAAGGTGCTGTGCTCTCAAGGCAGTTTCATTTCATCGGACTCAGTTTTGGACTCCCCAAGCAGCATTCTTTCAACCATGGAAACCTAGGTTCTTTCCCATACAAATTCAACCATGGAAACCTAGGTTTAAGAAAGTAGATATGTTTTTAAATTCCAAATTCTGCACTGCCCCCTTCTGTGTTGGAAGGAGTGCCCAATTCTTCTGGTTGTGTTTTTCAGGTGTTAATTCTGTATTTTCTAAAGAGGGTTACTTAATCGGTGTTGGTCGGGCAGATTGTACTGGTCCTATAGCTGAAATACCTTTGGTGAGTATTTGCCTGGATTCGATAGTTCACAGCCTACTTACCCCAACCATGTAACATCCTACCTAAACTCCTGCCTACTCTGTTCAGAGTCTCTCACTTGACCCCATTCTATCAAGCTCTCATCCTAGCTTGGAGCCACGGGGCCCCATGCCTCTTCATCTCTTACAGTGGGAGAGGAGGCTTCTCCTTCAGTCCCTGTCTACTCCCCAGAAACCAAACATCAAGCCCTTTCCCCTCCAGTCCTAAAATATTCCCACTCTGGTCCTCTGAACTGCCTTCTTTCCAATCTTCTATATCACAGCAAGCTAAAGCTGCCAGCCAGGACCACTTTCTTCTCCTCTGGCTTCTTCTTTCATTGTTAGCCCTTCAAGGTAGTGCAGACAAGAAGCACGACAATGAATACTAGCTCCCCTCTTCTGCCGGTAACTCTCCCAAGGTCACTCCCACATACCATTACATTCATTCCAACCTTCTTCTACTACTACTGTACATTCCTCCTCAAGATCCTCTTAGGAAAAATATACCAATAAGTAAACAATTATGTAATGTACCACTCCGCCTACCTGAGCTGAAACATTTCCATACACACTGGTGCTGTTTTTTTTAAAAAGACACTCCTTGTGAGTTTGATAACTTCTCCTTTCTTTCCCGTACAAATTACAGTTTGGTGGAAATGTTCAGAAGGGTTTTGGAGACCACATCCAAGGCTTGAGACGCCACATGCAGTCCTGGAGTCTCAGACTATAACACTTCTGATAGAGAGAGGATTGAGTTATGTGTGTGGTTAATGATACCCAGCTTGCTTCCACCAGTAGAATCTGGAAGGGGCTTTCTTTGGGACCCTACTCTGAAGGAGTGTTCCCATCAGGGATCACAAGGTCTTCTGCATTGCTTCCCCCCTTTTTGGAAGAGCATTTCTCCCAAGCTTAAACTGGCAACAACCCTATGGGGGTTTAAGAGAGCTTGGCTGTTCCAAAAGGCCTTTGTGGGTTGAGATGACTAGATCTCCTCTTGTAGTAAGATGAGGGCCTATATGAGTTGCTTGTTGCTCCTTGGTACAGGATGACGGCATGATGTGAGAGAGTATTTATTGGCTGTTGTGGGTCTTCCGGGCTGTGTGGCCGTGTTCTGGAAGTTGTGGTTCCTAACGTTTCGCCAGCATCTGTGGCCAGCATCTTCAGAGGGCAGGAGCACCTGCCCTCTGAAGATGCTGGCCACAGATGCTGGCGAAACGTTAGGAACCACAACTTCCAGAACACGGCTACACAGCCCGGAAGACCCACAACAGCCATTGAACTCCGGCCGTGAAAGCCTTCGACAATACAGAGTATTTATTGTTCCTATATTTAAGGAACAATATGAGTAATATGAGTAACGAATGTAAGTAATTTTATTCCTATATGTATATGTTTTTTTTACTTAGCCACTTAGAGCCAATCACCACTGAAGCAGTTTTTAATCTTAAGTAAGTGAATAAATAATGAAATCTTGTGTGCCACTGTAGATGGGCTATGGCAGTCCAGATCAGAGCGGTACCGGCATAATCTCACGACAGTATTGCAGAAGTTTCATCCTTGCAGAGCGAAAGAACAATGCCAAACGAGTAGTGTTTGTGGTTGCTGAGATAGGAATGATATCTCAAAGAGTGAGGCTAGAGGTAAGTAGGGAATAACCAGGACCTGACCTGACCTTATCTTTTCTTTTTTGCTTTATATGAGCTGAAACACACCAACACGCCTTAACCACAGTGATGTTATGATAATTACTTAAAGATCTAGGATGTTGTGTGGTTAAGAGCGATATAAGTTCAGATATGTCGATGAAGGTTCTCAGTCAATGATGATTCAAGCCACAGACTATAAGTTCAGATGATGAAATTATTCAGACGATATCTGAAATAATTCAGATGATATCCTTGGGATTTGAGGAATGGAGCTGGATTTCACCCAATGATTCTTCATCAACCATATAATATCCAAAATCAAAAAAGAAAACAGAAAGGGGGGAAAGAGCAACAGCAACAGCAACTCTTAGGGAAAAAACCCAAAACAGATATGCCTGAATGCCCCACCAGTAGAAATTTAGGAATTAAAAGATAGATCCTTAATTTTAGTCAAGTTCTACATGTAGACCATCGGGTATCAATTCATTGAGGGAGCTGGCTTCCATTTTCTGGCAATGCTTTCTGTGTTATGGATTATTTAATGTATTTAATTCATCACTGCAGATAATCTTCAGGTCTAATCCTGGTCCTATAACACAGCACTGTAATTAAGACAGCTTTTCTTATCCTGATTTAGAGGGGGTGGATTAAAATCCCAACATCACCAGGCATGATTCAGAATTTTTCCCTACAGAAGACTGCTTAATGCCTTGATAAATGCATACAGGTGTATGTCTTTAAAGTGCCTTAGCACACTTTCTCCCGGTATGTGTGTACACCCACACACTTCTAATTCTCATTACTGAAGGCCTTCAGAAATACCCCTCTCCTTGTTCTATTGGAAAGATTTTATATAAAAGTAAAATCTAACCATGTAAGAGGATATATTTCTTGCAAACCTTTTTTTAAGGTAATGAAACAGTTAAAAGATAAATATGGAGATCTCTACAATCACGACAATGTTATATTGAGTGGAACTCATACCCATTCTGGGCCCGGAGGCTATTTCCAACATACCCTCTTTCTGATAACAAGCGGAGGATTTATAAAGCCATCACTGACTGCCATTATCAAAGGGATCCTAAAGGTAAGACCACATCCAACCTAGCATTTTAACTGTGTGTAATGGTATCTTTTGAGGCTGAAAGAGCTTCTCGTCCTCCTTTGGACATTCCTCCAAGAGAACATCTCCTTCCTCCACAGCCTGGAGATACTGAGAAAGTATCTACTGTAACAACCTGGAAGATAAATTGGATTCTAATGGAAAAACAATCCAGTTGCTAAGATTTCTCCAACCTTATGTAATAGCTGCAGAACCTATGCTTATCCAGGAGCTCTGGAAGGATCCTGCTTTCTGGGGAAGTGGACAGCTAAAATCTTGACCTATTAATTGCAGGATGCAGTAGGCTGACCCAGTAGGTAGCAATGTAGACAAGGTTAAAAATGAACAGTTCGATGGGCAGTTCCTTCATAGTCTATATATGGTTCAGGTAATAACATCAAGCTGTCCTTGGGTGATCTCAAAGAAAGCTAAGCAGGATTGCATCTGGTTAGTAGTGGGATGGGAGATCATTGGGAAATTCCAGAAGGGGAGAAAAAGACTCAGAAGAAGAAGGCAATGGTCAACCACTTTTGTATTGTTTTGAGGAAAACTACATGGATGTTCCCTTGCTGTCACCAGGAGCTGAGGTCAACTTGAAGGAGTCAAGTTTTTCAACAGATGCATATGTTTCTTTTGATTTATTAAGCACAATTGCTACATAAATAAATAAGGTTCCAAATGTGTTCAATTTAGTGAGAGTTTTTTTTCCATTAAATACACATAAGATTGTGATGTTAATATTCCATTGCAGGCTGATATCGGATAGTACTATCTGGTCCTACCTAAGAGATATTGAGTGGTATAAATAGGATTTCTTTACTTTTACCTCTGTGATAGGATGCAGCCTGTCTGTATGCATTATTCTGAAATAGAATTTTCTTTCTTTCATTATATTATATTATATTATATTATATTATATTATATTATATTATATTATATTATATTACAGTATAGTATAGTATAGTATAGTATAGTATTGTATTGTATTATATTATATTATATTATATTATTATTATTATATATTATATTATATAGTAACTCCGGTCCATGAGAACGTCTGCCGTGATAAGATCCGTGAGATTTTCAGGGGCCACAAGACTCTTTGTTGTGGTTGATTTTCGGTAACATAACTACCTTCATTAGCAAAAAAGCTGGATGCAAATCAAAGTGTCTCAGTTCCCATGTTTTTTCCCTATTTTCTAATTTTCAGAGTATTGAGATGGCCCATCAAAATATGGTGAAAGGACACATTTTCATCAGTACAGGTTTGGCGGAGAACTGCCAGATCAACAGAAGTCCTCTTTCTTACCTTCAGAATCCAGACTCTGAAAGGCGCAGGTAAATGGGGGAAAGTCTTGAGGCGTTTTTATTAATTATAATGGAGGTATTGTGGGTCCTACAATTCAGCTAAGACACAGTATTTACATCCACCCAACCCTGGATTGAGATTTACTTGCTCTAAGCCAGTGTTTCTCAACTTTAGCAACTTTAAGCTATATGGACTTCAGCTCCCAGAATTCCCCCAGCATGTTGGCTGGGGAATTCTGGGAGTTGAAGTCCACACAGCTTAAAGTTGCCAAGGTTGAGAAACATTTGCAAGGTTAAGCAATTGTTTGTTTGTTTGTTTGTTTGTTTGTTTAGAACTTGCTCAACAAAAAACTGAGTCCTATAGGTATTTTATAGGAGCCGTATCTGGAATACTATGACTTATTGTTTTGTTCATTCTTCACCCTTTTCCTATTTTGTGCCCTTCACTTGCTTTGGACTTCAGCTCCTGATAGTTGCATCTATTATGGCCAATAGCATAGGACTGTGCGAGTCAGAGTCCAAAGTATCTCGAGGCACGAGGTTGCCAAGTAGGCAGGCTATCTGAAGGGCACTAGGTGCCTTTTTTTCAGCACAAAAATTGTAGACAGCATTCCATCAGCCAGAGCTGCTTACAGGGAAACCTTTAAGAAGAGATGGCCCATCAACCCATTGTCTTCTCAGGAAAATTGGGAACTGGACTTAGATGTCCACCTATTAGATATATAATGTAACATATCTGATTTTTATTTAAGGGGAGACTTGCTAAAGGTGTGCATAAACATAGCTCCGAAAGAGAGAGAGAGAAAATACCAATAACTAGTCTATGGGACATGATGTGTATTTTGCAAATCTGCTGAGCACTATGAGGATAAACAATGAGCAAAAGAGAGGTTATGATGACGCTGAACGAGGGGGACTTATAATGGGTCCTTGTAGTTGCAGCCGTGGCAGTGTCCCCATGGTCCTGTGACCGTGATTCAGGCGCTCAGAAACAGGCTCGCAATTATGATGTCGCAGCATCCCACGGTCACGTGATTGCCATTTGAGACCTTCCCTGCTGGCTTCTGACAAGCAAAATCAATGGAGAAGCCGGCAGGAGATCGCAATTAGTGATCACGTGACCGCGGGATGCTGCGACCGCACAGAATTCGCCTAATGACGGCAGCTGGAACTGCCGGAACTGCCGTTGTAAGTCAGCGTGGTCACGTGATCTTGCCCCTTACAACCGTGTTGCTTAGTGATGGAGTTCCCGGTCCCAATTACCGTTGGTAAGCGAGGACTACGTGTACTAACCAACTCTGCTTTTAGTTAATAGAATGAATCCATTCCTTATATACAAGTAAACAACAGCAGGGTATTAAAACTTTTGGCCAGAAGACCAATGATAATAAGTAATCCAACATTATCTGTGATAATAGCAATAGCTATTCAGCACTTTGGGACAGGGAACAATGTGCACGCGCACAGACTGATACCCTACTGCTAACTAAGCTTCAGATGCTAATCTTGTAGAAAAGAAAACTAAAAACAACTGGGGGGAAAAATTATTTTTCTCCCAATTAAAAGTTTCAAATGTGCTAACTCCGTTTGGCATGACCAAAATTACCACGCAAGTAACAAGGAATTTCATTCTCATCTGTAATTAATATAGTATTAAAGGTTATTTACTGAGTGTTCCCAGAAGAGCCACTTTAAGTGTACATACCACACGTGCATGAGTGCACACAAGCAATCAACCTTGCATTCTTTCATAACACAATTAAAACTTTGGGACTTCCTTATACATTAACTGCCCCATATTAGCCTTATCCTCTCTATAAATAAGGATTTTGAATGGTGTATCTGTGTTTTACTATGGATAATTAGGTGGATACAATAAATGATAGTCTTACCTTATTCTAGTTTTGTATTTTTAATAGAAGAAATAAAATAACTTAGCTAGTGACATGCGCATGACTGCCCCTTACAAGAAAAACCATTTCCCTGGGTGCTGAGTACCATGCTGATTTTATTACTGGTTGCAGAGAATAACTGTTCCCTTGGGTACCTTTTAAGGCAGTTATTCCCTCAACAGGTTATAGGAGATTACCAAGAAAACAAAACAATCCCACTACAGGGATAGGCAGGGGCGACATATAGGCAGGCGTGTCTGTAAAATGCAATATTTTCATTGGAATGACAGAACAAGGACCACAATGTCACATCATCTGCTCTGACCCGATGTCTGTGTGTGCGGCATCACAATGCACAAAGAAAAGGGGAGGAGCTTGAGTTGCAGCGTCATGATGCTCATTTCATCATTGCTCCCTTTGGTCATGGGGGGGGGCGGCAAGGGGATCAAATGACAAAGTGTGTGCTGCAAGATGGCAATGCAAATCATGTGACTTGTGTCCAGGGTCAGGATGCAAATAGAGAAGGCCTGAAGTTGCGTCATGATTTCCTGATGCATGTTTCATCTCTTTTCATTATTGCGGTTTGTATCAGATGGTTCTGCCTCTGCTCTATAACTGGAAACAGAAAGTCCATTTTACAGTCCTTGGGCAACCAACAGTAATTCTAGAGTGTGAGGAGGCAAATGTTTGAGGGCTGGTTGGCATTTTTGGAATTTGGTTGCTGTTCTTAAAATATGGCCACAGCTTGTGATCCTATCCAGAATTATTCAAGCGGTGTTTCACTGAAGTTACGCGCCGTGGTCAAGCTGAACTTTCTCTTCTGCCTGCTCAGTTAGGGCAGAGAGAACCTCACAGATGCAGCAAAAGCATCACCTCTAGTCTTTGAGGGTTGTAGACAGAATGAAAACCAAAAATCATGACCCACGGTACAAACTAAGGAATCAGAAAGCAGCCCCATTCTGGTTTCCCTTCTGGTTGCCTTTAACTAGAACAGAGCTTTCCAAAGTTTTTCCCACGGCGACACACCAACCGGTGTTGGTGTGTCGCCGCGGGAAAACCCGGAAGTGCAGCAGCGCGCAAAAACCCGGAAGCGCTGCTGCCGCTTCCGGGTTTTTCGCGCTGTAATTGGTGTGTCGCCCCGGGAAAACCCAGAAGTGCTGATAATGATCAGCGCTTCCGGGTTGTGTGGCGACACACCAGACTGTGTGTGGCGACACACTTTTGTGTCGCGACACACAGTTTGGAAAGCTCTGAACTAGAACAATGCAATGGTGTTGGCTTCAGGTTTTGGTAGGGTTTTAGCAACAGTTTCTCCATAGATTCTTTCCCTCCTTTCATGGTTGTTTTTCCCTGATCACTTTCCAAAATGTATTCAGGCCCAGAGGGAGAGGACAAGGTATTTAGAAGGTACTATTTTTTCCTCCTTGTTCCACTCGCTGTTTGCTTACTTGATGAGGGAAGGTGAGTATCAACTGCTGGGCACAGGAATGGCAATGCCGGGTGGTTCAGGAGACTGGTAATGGGCTTCTTTCTGGGCCATTCATTTATTTATTCATTTTAAACCACCTGAAACTTATGTCATTCAGCAGTTTACAGAAAACAAAACATCCTCGGTATAATAATAACATAATAGATACAAATATAGCCATAAAGCAACATGGATCATTAACTGAAAAACCAGAACAATATAAAAATGGAATTTGGCACGTACCTGACAAGACCACAATTAAATATTCCAGTTGCTGTGAAAGTCTCTCTTTTCTCCCCCCTCCCCCCATGTTGTCCAGGTATTCATCAAACACAGACAAAGAAATGATGGTGCTGAAAATGGTTGCAGATAATGGCCAAGAGATTGGAATGTTTAGGTGAGAACTTTGAAAACAGAAGGGAACCATCCCAGGGAGACTGTATTCGTCCATTCTATTCCCAACAGGGCAATGAAATGTTTGATTGATTGATTTATAGCCTACATATATAGGAGCTCAAGAAGGCTGGTCTAGTGAGGTAGGTTGGGATGACTGGCCCAAAGTCACCTGTGAGCTTGAATGGCCAAAGGTAGCCTTGAACCTTGGTCTTCCTGCTTCAAGTCCAACACCTTTCCCTACATCACACCTTTATACTACTTCATACTTGGTCTGATCAGTTGGTGAAGATGAAATTACAGGAAGACGGGTGGGTGAAGGAAATAAAGTATGGCATAGATGTGAGATGCTGACTTGTGGGGTGAAGAACAAAGGAAGGAAAATAAGTCCACACCCCAGGAATTTCCAGGTTGGCATCCTCCACAGGTATTGGAACTGCACCTCCCGGTTTGTTTTGTTTTTTTAATGATAACTAAGAGGCAGGGTGAGGTCAGAATTGGAAGTATAGCTTGCTGGTAGATGGGCTAAACATGTATTCCTGCTGGTTATTATCAACTGTCCACCCTCCCACTAGCAGCTTCCCTTCCAAGAATAGAGCTTTACAAGGGTGATATGTTCCTGCAAAACATTCACACAGTGTTACATTTAGCCTTGGGTTTCTTTGTGTTCTAACATGTTGCTTCAATGTTTTTTGGAAAAAGAGCAATGGATAGCTGAATCTGAAACTGTAAATGTATTTAACATCATGATTCTAAGATGAACTTGCTGACATTAATGGCTGGAGAAATCATTACATCGCCTTGAGAAGTTTGTGCTTTTCGGTTGCATCTGGTGTGCCAGTTGCAGCCATTCTTGGATCATCAGGTCCTGCTCATGGCCACTCATGCCCTGGTCACCTCCCAGTTGGATTACTGTAATGAACTCTAAATGGGGCTGCCCTTGAAGAACATCTGGAAGCTACAGCTGGTGCAAAATGTTGTGGTCCAGGCAGTGATGGATGTGCCCAAATATATTTGGGTGTTCTCTCTGCTGCAGGAGCTCCATTGTTTGCCAGTGGTCTTCTGGGTGAGATCCAAGATGTTGGTTGTCACCTTTAAAGTCCTATATGGCTCTTATCCAGGGTATCTGAGAAACCATGTCCTCTGGCATTCATCCAGCCAGCCAGCCAGCCAGATCTCAACGATCAACAGGTCAACAATCTCCAGGTCTGATCCCTGCAGGATTGTTATCTGACAGGACCTCAGAGGCGGGCTTTTTCCATCAGTGCCCCATTCTCTGGAACTCCCTCCCAATGACATTTCAGTCCTCTTCATCCCTCCTGTGCTTCAGAAAAAGTTCTAAAATGTTCTGGCCTGCACAGGAGAAGGATGCTTTACAATATACAGGTGGGGTCTGTGGCATGCATGGCTGATTTAGATGGGTGAGAGAGAGGGGGGGAGAGGGTTTGGGGGGTGGGGGTGTTAAATCATATATGGTTAGCTGTCTGGAGCCTCTGGGAATGGGTGGCATACTAGTAAGTAAGTAATTTAGTAAGTAAATAAACAAACAAATAAATAAATGCTTTCCCAACAGTTTTCCCTCTTTTGATTATTTACTAGCTGGTTTGCCATTCACCCTGTCAGTATGAACAACACCAACCGTTTAATAAATAGTGACAATACTGGCTATGCAGCTTATCTCTTTGAACAAGAGAAAAATGAAGGATACTTTCCAGGAACGGTAAGAACAACTCATGTGCATCATCATGTGTAACACAGTAAGCTGAGTCAGCCCTTCTACTGAATGCAGCTAGTAGTTCAACTAGCCCAATGTGGTTGGCAGTGACTGACAGCTACCCAGTTTCAGAAAGGAAATTTTCCATTGCTATGTGAAGACGTTGGGATTTGAACCTGGGACCTTTCCCATGCAATGCATGGAATCATAACCCCAACCTGTCACTCCCAATTAAGATTTTAACAATATTTAAGATTTCATTAGTACTTGATTAGTACTTTAGTAACTGTGTTACTCTTGAGAAGCATTGCAACTTCAACTCCTAGAATTCCAGGTCCTATTGAACAAGACATTTGGGGTTTGTAGGCACAATTCAGTTGAGGAGCCTAAGGTGAGGGACCTAAATTGGAGAAGGCTGAACAATGAAATGTGTTCCTTTCTTTCTTGGCAGGAGAAATGTGGGCCAATGGCCCACTCTCCTGGGGTTCCAGAAAGGCTAAAAATCTGGTCCTGTTCCCAGGCCTGAGGTTGATGTCTTTGTGGGGGCCCTGGAGTGGTTTGATTTGTTACTGTTCGATTGTTTTGGTTGGGATTGCATGTTTTGAACTGTTTCTATTGTTTTTGTGTTTTGTAAGTTGCCCAGAGTTTATTGGAGTGGGTGGCTATAATAAATTTAAATAAATACATTCTAATAAAAAGGCATGGCAGTACAAATTAAATGAAATAAATATAAGAAAGCGAACTTTCATTTCCATGTGATACACCTTTTTATGAAAAATCATCTTTCAAATGCAAAATCTAAAAGCACAGAATGTAGCTCGAATGTGGGAGACAATTAAAACGTTGCGATAAATGTCGGGTCTCACTAAAGGCCATGTTGATACGTATCAGTTTGGTCAAACTTGCTCAAATACTCTTGTGCCATCTTAGTCTAGTCTCATAAGGGAATGGACTATTGTAAATCATATATGCTACCAAGCAGAGCACACGGATTTCAATTTCTTACATGAGACTTGAGAATGATTCTGTGCAGCAACTTTGCACGTGAGCATGCATGCGTATGTGTCAAAATTTGCATGATGATAGGTGTGGTGTTGCAAGCCAATCCCAACACCTTTTCTACATACATTGTATGCATGCATTTATAAAAGAGTAGGGCTTCTATCATGATGCCACGCCTGCCATCTTGCAATTTTCATACCTCCACCCCCACCAAATGCCAATGATTCTCCACTATAAATTTTGTGGTATCAATGGGAGTCACTGATATGACTTTCTTCCTCTTTCAGGGTCCATATGTAGCAGCTTTTGCATCCTCTAACTTGGGTGATGTGTCTCCAAATACCAAGGGCCCACATTGCATCAACACAGGAGAGCCATGTGAAAACATGGGCAATTACTGCCCAATAGGTGGGGTAAGTATTGGACCTGGATCAAAGTTTGAGTTTTTTGTGGTTGAAATCATATGGGGTTTCAGAAGCCTCCCTCTTATATTCCAGAGGCCAACAACATTCAGGATGAAAAAAACAGGAACATTATAAATAAATGTCCAGCCAGACTGTCTTTCAAAGAGAGCATCTGGTTTGTCTATGAAGGTTCTCAGTCATCCAGGTGGAATTGTCTGTAGCTTGAATCATGTCAACTGGATTTCTATTTTCTCAGTGGAAACGTTTCGCTCCTTATCCAAGGAGCTTCTTCAGTCTGAGCAAAGTTGGTAAGGGAATCCTAAATATGTTTCTAGGTACTGTAGCTGTGTGACCTTACACCTGGGGCTAGGTCATGGTTATATTGAGATGTTATTTTAAGTCCTTTTATCATCTAAAGGAGGATCATTAAGATCACCATGCTGCTGTTGAGCTTGTGAAATGGTCTTAATCTTCCTAGGCACAGAAGACAATCTTTCTCCCATCTTCCTCCCTGCTTTGTCTTCTGTGCCTCGGAAGATTAAGACCATTTCGCAAGCTCAACAGCAGCATGGTGATCTTAACGATCCTCCTTTAGATGATAAAAGGACTTAAAATAACATCTCAATATAACCATGACCTAGCCCCAGGTGTAAGGTCACACAGCTACAGTACCTAGAAACATATTTAGGATTCCCTTACTAACTTTGCTCAGACTGAAGAAGCTCCTTGGATAAGGAGTGAAACGTTTCCACTGAGAAAATAGAAATCCAGTTGACATGATTCAAGCTACAGACAGAGCATCTGGTTGTTTTGCTTTCAGGGTAATTTACCTAGTAAATTACTCTGTGGAATGCTCAAGATGGTCTAGATGCCCATTAACAAATATTAAAAATAATCATTCCATTGCTGCCTTTGGTTACATCATAATCCACTGACTGTTGGGTAATCATATGCACTCACGCCTGGCTTTGATAGATCATTTGGCTCCTTCTCATTACTCTGTTGCACCTAATAGCCAGTTTGGTCTAGTGGTTAAGGCATCTGGCCAGAAACTGGGAGACCATGAGTTCTGGCCCCACCTTAGGCACAAAGCCAGCTGGGTGACCTTGGGCCCGTCACTCTCTCTCAGCCCAACCCACAAGAATATTAAGTATGTTCCCTGCCTTTAGTTATATATTAAAAGGCAGGATAAAAATCTAATAATAACAATGGCCAAGTTAGAGCTACTGTAAGCCAGACAATTCTAGACATAGGGAGAGAAATGTGTCTGTCAAGAGGGATTCCTTTACTGTCAGTCCTTTGAGGTGGGCCAGGTCAAGAAGTAGACACCGTACAGGGATTCCAGGAGCACTTCTTTATTGTTGTGGGGTATCTTAACAGAACCTCAAAGGCCTGTCAAAACCTTCACTGCCCCATTTTTAAGGATAACAAGTCAAGGTAGGACTGTTGGGAGTCTCTTTCACACACTTTCTTATGTCCCCGGACTGAAGAACTGTTTTGCCTCTCCCACTAACTTCTCAAGGCCAGAGCTACATTCAGCACAGCTAGATTCTTAAGTTAAATTGAAAGATCAAAATAGGGAAGAGTTACATTGTTAGCACATTTGAATGTGCTAGCAACAGATGTACTGGAAAGATAGTATAAGAAAAATCCCAAATGAAGCTGGTTTTAAATTATGCCAACTTGGAAAACCCTTCCTTGAATAGAGGTGGGGGCCTCAGGCACAACCTTTCCCCTATTTTCCTCCCTGCTTTGTCTTCTGTGCCTAGGAAGATTAAGACCATTTCGCAAGCTCAACAGCAGCATGGTGATCTTAACGATCCTCCTTTAGATGATAAAGGGACTTAGAAATAACATCTCAAAATCACCATGACCTAGCCCCAGGTGTAAGGTCACACAGCCACCTAGAAACATATTTAAGGATTCCCTTACTAACTTTGCTCAGACTGAAGAAGCTCCTTGGATAAGGAGCGAAACGTTTCCACTGAGAAAATAGAAATCCAGTTGACATGATTCAAGCTACAGACAATTCCACCTGGATGACTGAGAACCTTCATAGTCACCCAAGTATTAGACACATGTAAAATATGCTGCCTGGTTAGCAGCAAGTTAAAGGGAAATTGAAAGGGGATTATAATCAGAACTCAGAATAGAGGGAATAAAGATAAAATGGAAGGAAGTGGATGCAGAGATAAAGGCTGGTCGACCACACATGACTTTTCCCTTCTAATTTGTTGTTCTGAAATCCAATTTAGGCCAAGATGTGTGTTGCTACAGGTCCTGGAGAAGACATGTTTGAGAGCACACACATAATTGGGAGACAACTCTACTTAACAGCAAAGGTAGATCTAAAAACTTAAAATTCTTGGAAAATATGGATGCCAGAGTTGGTCACTTTTCTTGATAACATGCTAACTTTCATTTATTTTTAATTAGAATGATTTTTTTTCCATAAAAAATTATTTAACAATGATATAGTGTATACAGATATGCAAATATATATAGATAGAGATTTAATTAGAATAATTTTTAATGTAAAAATCAGTTGGTGCATGGTGCCTGACAGACACTGAGAGAGCTGTCTATAGGCATCTGCAATGAATTTGGATCCCTTTCCTATGAGGGCTTGGACCTAAAATTTGCTCAAATGGACTGTAAGATTCAGGAAGGGTATAATCTATTCTTCCATTGCTTGATTGTTCTTTAAATATGTTGAGCTACGACTCCCACCACCTCCAACTAACATGCCCACTGGGGATAGGAGGAAGTCGACACATATCATAGCTTTTTTCTAACATTATGTTATCCGGTTAGTGTTCTCACTTCCTAACTAGCAGGAAACCTTGAGTGCATGAACTATATTGAGGGAAGACAAAAGTCCTTCCCTGTGATGAATAGTCTTACCCCTCTGTCAGAGTAAGATCATGGCTGGGACTCTTTCTACTCAGGACTCCATTTCATGTCTCTCCAACCTGCTAGACTTGCTGAAGAACTGATGCCCATTGTTGAACTGCAAATCATAATAGCTTCCACCCACATGTCTAATGATGAGGGTCACTGAGAGTTGCAGTTCAATTGCAGTCCAGGACCTCCCTACCACATATTCACACACAGACCCACACTTGAACTATATATATGCCTACATAGTAACGGTAAAGGTTCCCCCCGCACAGTTGTGCAGTCGTGTCCGACTCTAGGGGCCGGTGCTCATCTCTGTTTGTTAGCCAAAGAGCCAGCATTGTCCAAAGACGCTTCCACGGTCATGTGGCCGGCATGATGCACGCGGAACGCTGTTACCATCCCACCGAAGTGGCACCTATTAATCTACTTGCATTTGCATGCTTTCGAATTGCTAGGTTGGCAAGAGCTGGGGCAAGTGCGGGAGCTCACTCCGCACGCGGGGCTAGGGATTCGAACCTCCGAACTTGCGATCTTCCGATCGACAAGCCTGGCGTCTTACCCACTGAGCCACCACGCCCCCTAAATATGCCCACATACAGTACACATATATCAGCAGATTAGAGTGATGGTTGGTTCCCATTTGTATTTCAGGAAATATATATGAAGGCCTCAAAAGAGATTGATGGTCCCATCAGGTCAGTTCACCGATGGGTGGACATGAGTAACGTCACTGTTCAGCTCAACTCTACTCATACGGTAGTGTACCTCCATTGCCACATTCTAGGCAGACAATAACAATACAGAAGTATTTACAACTCAGACATTAACTGTTTGCAATGCTTTTCCAAAGGGTAAGACATGTAAACCAGCCTTGGGATACAGCTTTGCTGCAGGTACCATAGATGGACCAGGAATGTTCAATTTCACCCAAGGCAAGTGGAAAGAAATTATCTACAGGTTCTATTTATTACTGTTACTCTTTCTATTACACAGCGTTCCCCCAAGCTACTACTCTGCAGATGTGTTGCGACTGCAGCTTCCCAAATTCTCTTTTTTAAAAAAATAATCGTTATTAAAGATTACAGTTAGAAAAAGTAAAAAGTAATACAAACTCCAGAAAATATAAGAATGAAAAAGAAAAATAGAAAGTGCAGAAAAAGAAATAAAAAGGAAAGAAGAAGAAAAAAAATAAAGAAATAACTTCCCCCTTCATCACAACAAATACAAACAATTTTCGGTAACTTACCACCATCTCAGCAGCTTCCCAAATTCTCAGCCAGCATGTTTTGCAGAGCCTCCAGGTGTGGGAGGCAAATCTGGAAAGCCAGCTTGGTGTAGCGGCTAAGGTGCTGGGCTAGAAACCAGGTGACTGTGAGTTCTAGGCCTCCCTTACGTGTGAAAGCCAAGGTTGACCTTGGGCCAGTCTCTCTCTCTCAGCTCAACGCACCTCACAGGGTGGTTGTTGTGGGGAAAATAGGAGCATTAGGTATGTAGGCTGCCTTGAGTTGACCAAAAGTAAAGTCGGAATAAAAATCAAATAAATAATGAATACATTTGCTTTGCTTGCACTGTGAACTTTGCCACTGGGCCTTGTAAGGCAGGATACAAAACTAATAATAGATTAATTTCCCATATAGATTACTGCAATGCGCTTTACATGGGGCTACCCTTGAAGAGTATCCGGAAGCTTCAGCTGGTCCAGAATGCGGCTGCACGGGTAGTTCTGGGTGCTATAAGATCAGCACATGTAACACCGCTACTCTGTGAGCTGCATTGGGTACCAGTTTGCTTCCGGGTCCAATTCAAGGTGTTGGTTATCACCTATAAAGCCCTACATGGCATGGGACCAGGGTACCTGAGGGACTGTCTTATCCCAATCACATCCACCTGCCCCACCCGATCATGCAGGGAGGGCATGCTTCGGATCCCATCACTAAAAGAATTCCATCTAGCGGGGTCCAGGAGGCATGCTTTCTCTGCGATAGCGCCCGCCCTATGGAATATCCTGCCCCCTGAGGTGAGACGGGCACCCTCGCTCCTGGCCTTCAGGAAGTCTTTAAAGACCTGGTTCTGCCGCCTTGCCTGGAACGAAGGAAATAATAGTTCCTCCTGGGGGTGGTTAGCTTATTAATATCCTCCTTTTAAGAACATACCATCTTTTGGATTTTTATTTTTTTATTTTTATAGTAGTTTTAAAATGTATAGGCTTTTAACTTTTTATATTGTGATTGTAAACCGCCCAGAGTCTACCATGGTAGAGATGGGCAGGGATAAATCCAAATAATAAATAAAAATAATACATTAAAAAAAAAGATTTGTGTTCTGCCTTGACCCTGCACTACCCAGCAGCTGATTCTGACAAATTGGGGATCTTGTATTCAAATATTTGAAATCTTTTTCCTGTTCAGATTCCTACAACATGGCCCTTTGTCCCAGGGACACTTCTCTTTTGTGCTCCAGCCCCTTTCCTAAACTCTGATTCTCTTAGTCTCTCCGATTTTAGCTAAATGATTAATCATCATTAATAAGAACTAATCATCCGGTGGTCTTCCTGAGCCTTAACTCCTTTCTCGTCAGGGGAAATAGTAAGAGAGTTTCAATCAGAGTTCTCCCTTCCTTTATTTCTTCATCAAGAAGAGCCGCTGACTTCTGAATGAGTTAAAAGGTAAGCAAAGGAGAGTGACCCACCCAGCTCTGCCCACACAACTGTAGCTTTCCAGCTTTAACTGTACTAGCGTGAGAAACCATGACAGTGTGGTAAGTGGGATACTGGTTAGTGAGAAGACAATCCATCTGACAACAGAGGAACACTGTTCACAACTTCTGTTGTAAAATGTATCAATACTATTAACACTCGGATAGCACTCCTATGGATCTGACTGCAGAGTTTGCTTTCCAGTAGAAGCTCGGTTGTGTCTCCAACAACTATGGAGGGTAGGGTGATGGGTAAGAAGACAAGGGCTTTTCAGTAGCATCACCCAATTTACTTCCAGGTAGAACAAGGCTGGCTGCTTTCTTCCTCTGGTTTCAGCAGGCAGTAAAACATTGCTCAACGGGGTGTCTTTCAAAGCTTTTCCATTTCACAGCACCTCTGTGAAAAGGGCTGAATGTAGGAATGTCATCAAAAATAAAATAAAATAATAAAATAAAATAAAATAATAAAATAAAATAAAATAAAATAAAATAAAATAAAATAAAATAAAATAAAATAAATAAAATAATAAAATAATATAAAATAATAAATAAAATAAAATAAAATAATAAAATAATATAAAATAATAAATAAAATAAAATAAAATAAAATAAAATAAAATAAAATAATAAAATAAAATAAATAAAATAAAATAAAATAAAATAAAATAAAATAAAATAAAATAATAAAATAAAATAATAAAATAAAAAAATAAAATAATGAAATATAAAATATAAAATATGAACGCAGATAATACTGTATTAAAGATGGCCAGTTCGTATAAAATGGCACGGTAGCCCATGTTTGGCATATCAGCAAAGTTTCTGAAGACAAATCATATTCCAGTTATTGAAAGTTATTACCGCTTACAGTGTATTTTGCACTGAAGTTTATTTAATTAATTACTTGAGTATTTGATTAATTAATCATCAGGCCAAGCCCCACTGAGCTAAGGAAGATCAAGTTAGCAAAACCTCCACAGATTACAATAAGGTGTATTTAATGCTAATCTGGGCGTAAATACAGATTCTTGGAAATTGTAAGAGGAATTTCCAGTCCTCATTCATAAGGAGTTCATTCAGTCTTTTTGAATGATCTGTTCAAGCACTTCTTCCCAGATTTCTTGGCAGCTGGGCTAAGCTGCCATTTATGAGATAAACTGCCAACTGTCTTGCCCACTGTCTCTTGATTGTAGGTCTACCCCCTCTTTCATCCCTTTCCCAGGCTCCCACAATCCCTCTCTCATCTGCAACTTCTAAAATAATAGATGGGTGTAAATAACAAGCACCCTTAACTTTGCCAAATAGTCCTCACCAGCAATCAAAACAAATGATTTCCATTTGTAAACAATTTTAGATGAGTCCCTTGTTTGTTTTTTTAAAGGCAATGGTACTGAAACTAGAAATCTCTCAAATGCCTCTTGACAATGATAGGTTGCATAAATTATACTGTCTTTTTTTTAAAAAAATAAGCAAAATGTGTGCCTTTAAGTTACTTGACTCCTGGCAACTGCCTTGACAAGTCCCTGCA
Source organism: Charina bottae (assembly GCA_023362775.1). Classification (NCBI taxonomy): domain Eukaryota; kingdom Metazoa; phylum Chordata; class Lepidosauria; order Squamata; family Charinaidae; genus Charina; species Charina bottae. The sequence continues at coordinate 5,264,677 of JALMGJ010000044.1, read as the reverse complement.
GTTTTCTTGCCAACATTTTCAGAAGTGGCTTGCCATCATCTTCTTCCTAGGGTTGAGAGAGAGGGACTGGCCCAAACTCATCCTATGGCAGGAGTACAACTCACAGTCTCCCAGCTTCCAGTCCCCCATCTCTGACTACTACACCAAACTGTCTCTTCTTTAAAAAAACTTGCATTTGCTATAACTACAGTTAAAAGGTAAAGGTTTCCCCCGCACATTTGTGCAGTTGTGTCGAACTCTAGGGGCCGGTGCTCATCTCCGTTTGTTACCCGAAGAGCCAGCGTTGTCCGAAGACGCTTCCATGGTCATGTGGCTGGCATGACGCATGCGGAACGCTGTTACCATCCCACTGAAGTGGTACCTATTAATCTACTTGCATTTACATGCTTTCAAATTGCTAGGTTGGCAAGAGCTGGGGCGACTGCGGGAGCTCACTCCGTCATGCAGGGCTAGGGATTCGAACCTCCGAACTTGTGATCTTCTGATCGACAAGCCTGGCGTCTTACCCGCTGAGCCACCGCACCCCCTTAACTACAGTTAGATATTCTTAAATATTTAATATTAGTTCAATAATGTATTTTAAAAGGGTGGAAAACATTCTATTATCACATACTTTTTTTTTGACAGGCACCCTTGAAGGCCACCCATTCTGGGATGCTGTCCGCGATGCTCTCCTTGTTCAGCCATCAAATGAATCGGTAGAATGCCACAAACCTAAGCCTGTTCTAGTTCCTACAGGAGAGGTATGAATCATTAAGTCTCACTGGGAGTAGCAAACTCATTGGTTAAGCTAGTTATTGCATCAGAGATTATGTCCCTTGCACTTAGCAGCAGCAAGAAGCGCAGCCCTTGCTCAGATTTATTGTTTTGGAAAAGGTCATAGGAATGTCACAGTATTTTCTACTGTTTAATAGGCTTCACTTTGATGATACACTTCATGCCACAAAGGCAATAATATTTGCCTTTTTTGAGGGGTGGATTGTGGGCATTAGGGGACTCGGGGTGGGAAGGGAGCCAGGGAACCTGGGCCATGTCTATGGCTCATTAAATAGGAATAGCTGTGAGGTAGATAGCAAGGATAGGAGGTAGCATCATCGGGATGTGATGGAGCCTGGAGAGTGGGGAAAAGGTTGAAGTAGTGATGGCCAGAGAGAAGTATGATGGGAGGCATGCGAGTTTGATGGGAGGCAATTGACACAAATTTAGCAATCCATTTAGATATATCTGCTGGTCTATCAGCTCGGACAGAGCTTTCCAAACTTTTCAGGTTGGTGACACACTTTTTAGACATGCATCATTTCGTGACACACTCTTACAGCAGGGCATCATTTCACGACACACTGTTACAGCAGGGCACAAGGAAGGCACTAGGACTTGCGCGGAATCCTGGCAGGACAGGTTTGGAGGCATCCAGGCACAAGGCAGGCACTAGGACCTGTGCAGAATCCTGGCAGGGCTTGGAGGCAGCAGCAGCCGCGACACACCCAGACACTGCAGCCGACACACTAATGTGTCCCAACCCACAGTTTGGAAAGCTCTGAGCTAGGAGGAGGAAAGGTCATCTGTTGGTTCAAGGTGGACTATCATCAATACACTGATGATGTCCACCTGTATATCTCCATCCCATACTATGCCAGAGAAGTGATGGAAACCTTGACCAGGTACATAGAGACTGTTAGGGATGGGATGAATCCTAGCAAAATGGAACTACTCTTTGTTCATAGACCTTAAGATAGTTCCACATTTAGCTTTGGATGGGGGGCACTGCCTTGAACAACAGTTGCACAATTATTTGGGGGTCTTCCTGGACTTGCAGCTCTTTTTAGAATAGCAAGTGGAGGCTATAGCCAGGAGACTTTGGCCAGTTTTGGTTGATTCACTGTTGCAACCTTTCCTAGACCAGGAGCACTGACTGGAATGGCTCGTCCTTGAAACTCTTGGTTAGAATATGACATCTCCTGGTTACTACTGCAATTTGCTTTTACATGGGGGTTATCCTTGAAGATAACTCAGAAGCTGCAGCTCATGCAGAATGTAGCCACCTGCTTAGTGACCAATGGAAGCTGGTATAACAGAGTGACATATATATTGCAATGGCTGCACTTTGGGGGTGGTGTGTGTGTGGCTATTGGGTTGGCCAACATGATGCTGCTTGATCACTGTGTATTTATTTTGACAAAATATAACTGGACAAAATATTGGGAAACGAAACATTATACTATAGCCCAAAGCACAGTTGCTGAGAATAAACGGAGTATTGGCAAAATACTCATACCTTCCTGTTGTCTAATTTTTTGGCTGAAGGCTGTCACCATCATCATCATTGTCATCATCGTCATCTGGGGAATGGAAGCCATAATAAAACAGAGTAGAAGCTTCATGATATCGTGGGAATAGTGGACAAGTTTTTAGTTTATTTTTTGGATTTTCAGGGATTTGGGGTTCTAGGTTTATGGTGTTTTGGGTGTGCTAAACCTATAAAAGGATTTGTGTATCGTATTTCTGACGTTTTCTGCTGGAAAACAGCATGGAATCAATCCCAGGGGTTGATCTGAGAGTTCCATGTGCTCACATTTCCCACCCGAGTTCTAACCTGTCACAAGCCACTTGAGTGACTTCAGAGAGAGAATGTGGTTTTATCATTGATGACATTATTTAATATAAAGGCTGGCCTAAGATTCCCCTTTCTTTCTTTAATTACTTAAGCTTACCAAGCCTTACCCGTGGCATCCAGAAATAATTGATGTTCAGATGGTTACCATTGGATCTGCAGCCATCGTGGCTCTTCCAGGAGAGTTTACGTATGATTTCATATTCTCTATTTATAATATGATATCATTCATGCACATACTTGGTATTTTATGATTAACTCGGAAAAAATAGATTTTTAGAGGAGAAAACATTTATTTATGAGGAAAGGCTTGTTCTGGAGGACAGACCTGCAGCTGCACATTAGAGACGAAGTGAAGAAGAATGGGAAATATAGAAAGACAGAAGAGACCAGCCAGAATTGTTGTGATAGATGGAAATTCTGGGAACTGAAATCCAGATATATCTGAAATGCAAGAGGTTGTTGAAGCCTGCAGCAGACAGTACTCTACTTACGTACTATAAAATTAAGAAGGGAAAATCAAAGTCAGTGATTGACATTTCAGTATTCCTGATCCAATTTAAGTGGATTAAGGTGCAGTCCACCACTTTCTTTGGTGAAAGTCCCATTAAATTCAATGAGTCTTGAGTAGCATGTTCAAGCCTCAATAAAAACAATGTGACAAGTTAATAATGACTCAACTACTGTACTTGGTTAGTTTCTGTAGATTTCCATTGCATTAGAGCGGATAGGAATCTGTTTCTGTATTCTCTTGCTCAGAAGTATTAATGATTATCCTTAAATTTTTCTTAAAATGAATAATCTAACCTTCTTTGAGAATCTGTCAGCAGCTCTATAGAAGGATATGGAAACTGATAGGCCTTTTGTGTGTGTATGTCTTCCAGGACAATGGCTGGACGAAGAGTCCGTGAAGCTGTGAAAAAAGTAAGTTGGCAGCTTTAGAATAAGAAAGGGATCATTTGTTCCCTTCAGGTAACAGGAGATTCGAAATATGGCTTATATGTAGCCTCTTTGCATACCCATGCTGCTTAAATATGGGTCCAGGTTTGGGATACCTGAGTCTTTTCAATACTAGTCGCTTACATCTTGGTATCATTGCTTGGTATCTACATTGTTTTTATTTAAACAATAAGCAAAATATTTGTGCCTTCCAACCTCTTTATTAAATATATGAGTGTTTTATTTGCCGGTAGCATTCCTTGGGGAGGGGGATTCTTTGCAGACATTAATTTAATAGCCTATTGTAATTATTTTAGGATCAGCTATTACATTTTAATGTGTTTCTGTTTGCAATTCTGGTCAGTGGCTATAACAAAAATATTTCTATTCTATTCTATTCTATTCCATTCCATTCCATTCCATTCCATTCCATTCCATTCCATTCCATTCCTTATTATTTTAGGGCCGCATCTTTGACATTTATCACATTTTCCTTTTTTTTTCTAAATTGCTAGCCATGGTAGAAATCTTGAACACATGAATTCTGTCCTCTGAATTCAGAATGGTTTTTGTTTCTTTGTTTGTTTTTTGTGTTTTGAACACTGTTCTTCTGTTTCATAGGAATTTGAAATTCAGGGGAAAGCAGGAATGGATATTATACTTTCAGGAATATGCAACATTTACACCCATTATGTAGCTACTTATGAAGAATATCAGGTAATAAACTGGTAATATTCTTAAGACAAAAATATGTAGCATGTATGGCTTGTGGCTACAGTCTGTATAAAATTTAGTCTTCTGTTAGGATCATGAACCTGTCATGATTTCATAGACCTTCATGTCTCACTTTGTAGGTTCAACGGTATGAAGGAGCATCCACCATTTTTGGACCACACACTCTTTCTGCTTATGTACAATTATTTCAAGGCCTGGCCAGAGCTATTGCTACGGTAATAACAAATTGCAAACATGCAACGTTAAAGAACTAAGACTCTGATTCTTTATATTTAAGTGGAAATAGAAGTGCAACCTGTAGAGGTGCACATAGGATAGAAGGTTTCAAAAAGGCTGCAGTCTAATGGGGAAGTGTTCCACCAATAGAAACTCCAAACAAGCTATTTTGTTCTTCATCCTTTTCTTTTTTTAATCCGTTCAATCATGTCTGATTCTTGGAGACTGCCTGGACAAGTCCCTGCAGTTTTCTTGGCAAGATTTTTCAGAAGTGGTTTGCCATTGCTTCTTTCCTAGGGCTGAGAGAAAATGACTGGCCCAAGGTCACCCAGCTGGCTTTGTGCCTAAAGTGGGACTAGAACTCATGGTCTCCCAGCTTCTAGCCTGATGCCTTAACCACTACACCAAACTGGCTCTCTCTTCATCCTAGTGCCCCGCAAATAAATGTGCTGTTAATCTATGCTGACTACTCCCTACCATCCATGTATACAAAAACTTCCCAAGGGAATTATTATTTATTTTTTAACAAGTACATTCCCAGAGTAAAACAAGCAGCAAAGTGTAAATGACTATTGCTTCCATGGTTTGCTATGGAAGTTTAAGACTAGGCATGTATATTTGAAGGTGCCTCAAAATGATAAACAAGGGGGAAAAAATAGAACTGAAGATTCAGAAGAGGATATAGAAATCCTGAGCAGGATCTCTCAAATCCATGCAGCAGAATTTTTCTTTATTATATCATCCCGCTCCCTTTTTCCTTTGCTGTATTTCCTGGTTAAGGTTAAAACGCCTTTCATTCCAAACTGAATTACATTTGTTTCAGGATGCCACTCAAGATTTACCAAATATTCCAGAGCCACCTTGCTTAAATATAACAAGCCTGAATTTTTTGCCCCTTATTATTGATGCAAAGCCACTTGGATGGAAGTATGGTGATATACTACAAGATGTTCAGCCAACATACAAAGTGGTATGTCTACTTCTTTCCCCCCCCCCCAACTATTTTATTTGGCTGTATCTTTAAACCTTGTTTAATCATATAATTTTGATTGACAATATACTAGCTCTCTCCATGGCAGTGTCCTGATGTTTTCACACATCAATTCCAAGAATTTCCAATGGTGCAACAATTAGGGCATTAGATTAGGATTAGGATTAGGATTAGGATTAGGATTAGGATTAGGATTAGGATTAGGATTAGGATTAGGATTAGGATTAGGATTAGGAAACCTCAAGTATGGAAGCTCACAGGGTGCCTTTGGATCAGACCTACTGTATATCTCAACCTAGCCTGTTTTATTTATTATGAAAATTATACCCACTTTTCTGATCATAAAAGCACTCAAGGCACTTAAAACAATAAAATAAAGTGCAAAATATAAATTTGACAGTACAATGAAAATAAGGATCATGCCTTTTCTGCCATAGCACACACCCTAAGGAATATTCTCCCTGTAGAGATTAGGATGGCCCAGATCCTGCCGGCCTTTCATAAGGCTTTAAGACCAGGTTTTGGGCCTGGGCCTGGGGCCCCAAGCGTGTCTGACTACTTCTCTGGACTTAGAAGAGTACGGAGCAGCATAGGGGCAAGCATTCCGATGGCACTCCATTCCAAAGCAGTGAATGATCCCTCTCCCAAGTGATTCCGTGCAGATCTTAAATAGCATAGGAGACAGGACATCATAGGTCAGCTTCCTAGGTGTTGAACAGTAGTCTTCCCGCACCACCTTCTAGATATATCCTAGAAGAAGGATCCAACCCACTGCAAATCAGCATCCCCAACCACATCAGATGGACCAGAAAGATACCATGGCTGGTGGTATAAAATGCTGCTGAGATATTCAGGACAATTTGTAGGACTGAACTCCTTCTCCATTTAATGTAGGTTCCAGTGTAGGTCATTCACAGAGGCAACCAAAGCAGTCTCAGTGCCATATCCTAGATGAAAGCCCAGTTGAGAAAATCAGCTTCATCCAAATGCATCTGGAACTGTGAGGCCGTAACTTCCTCAATCACCTTACAAGACAGGAATATTTGGGAGTAATTTATAATTACAGAAGTAGGGAGGGTTCTTCCAGTAAAAGTCTTGTAACTTCCTCCTTTAATTGGGTAGGAACCTATCCCTCACTCAAGGACCATCTATATGCTGGTGATCCCTAATTGTACATCTCAAGCCCAGGCTGCATAGGTGAAGCGGTCCGTGTATTGACCTAGTGTCTGGAGGCTGTTCAGCCTGGTGGGGGGGAACACTCAATCCTGATGATGGAGTGGCTGTGGCTGTTTGGGCCCCCTAGGTCTGGGACGTTTTCACCTTTGGTCTTGGATAGGGTCGCACTTCTCCATTCAAGACTAATACGTAATTTGGGGTTCCTCCTGGACTCACAGCTGCTGCTCCAGGAGTACCCCTGAACAGCCTCCAGCCATTGAGTCAATACATCGACAGCTTCACGTTGTGCGCCACTTCTGCCCTTTCATTCACAGTTAAGGAGAGGGTGATTACCTTCCATGTTGAAGCTCTGAACACTGTTGGACATATTTGCAGCTGTACTAGAATGTTTCTAGCACAAAGGATGTTCCTACTCTTTAAATAAATGCCTAGTAGAATATGTACCTGCACACATGTACACACATCTCCTTACCCATTCGTATTTTAAGAGTTGAACAGCCACCAGCATAACACCCAGCGAAGCTGCTCATTTTGAACACAAGGTAATCTCTGAAGTTCAAGAGGCTTGTGCCATGTCTATGACTTACAGCTCATTGCCATCTCTTTCACCTAGGGGGAGGCTGCTGAAGTGCATTTTATAGGTGCAAATCCAAGGAGTTCTGCAGAGAATATGGTAAGATGAGAAGTTGGGGAGATTATTCAGAAGAATTGAGTGGTCTTTAGATTCCCTGCATTTAAGTAATTCTGAGATGCAGTATATCTATCATCTATCATCTATCATCTATCATCTATCATCTATCATCTATCATCTATCAATCTATCATCTATCATCTATCATCTATCATCTATCAATCTATATTCATAACTGCAAATATGGAGAAGGAAGGTGGGGAAGAGCAGGCCCACAACTAGGGTCTGTGTCACCCGGGGCAAACATGGATTCCGCGCCCCTCCCCCATGGGTTGGTGAGGGAGGTGTTGTCATTTTGGCGCCCCCCCCCCCCCCCAGTTGCGGCCCTGGGAAAGAGGAAACAAATGAACACAAGAGATACAACTCTGAAAGAGGTTTAAACAATAAACCATTAGGTGACCTAAGGAGATCCTCTGATCTCATCCAATATACTGTATATCCACAATTGATAGTCTCTGGGAAGCTATTTTACATGTTGGTATTTCATGTCTCTATCACTGTATTATTCTTTCCAGGTCACTTTTACTTTCCTTACAGTAGAGAAATATGACAACATTTCTAAAAGTTGGCAAGTGCTGTATGACGATGCCTCATGGGATACCCGGTAAGCAATCCTATCAAGACTTTATATATTTCAGCAGATATTCCAGTTGTGCTACATCTTCCAAAAACTGATGCACACTATCATCTGATGTTGCTTAGGTCCTTTTTAAAGACTGCAACAGTGCAGGGAGGTCAAAATCAGGACCAGGGCCTGCATGGAAAGAGGTGTAAGGGTTAGGTTTATGGCGTGGCATCTCCGAGATGTTCCTTCTCTGGTCAAATAATACTTGCAAGCAGACAGTTGTGGCAGGACCAGAGCTTGGGAAGAATGATTTAAAATCTTTTCTGTGTGCAGTTTGAACCAGTACAATCAAAGACATGGCATGAATCAATTCATAAGACTCTACAGATGGGCTCTAGTGTTAATTGCTAGAGGAGGGAAGAAACAAAATGTGCACAAACATTACATAGGTAAGACATAGTGACGATTCTTTAACGTGGAGGCTATCTAAGTTCATCTGTGAGCTTTGAGGAGGATAAGGTGAGATGTTATGTAAATATTTTAATTCAGCCACTGAGGTCATTGATATATGACTTAATCTTTCATTTGTAGATATTATGACATTAAAGGCCTTGGTCACAAATGAAAGATCACTCGCCAGTTTTTTTTTTAACTCTTTTCCTGAAGACATTGGCTTTGAAAGCACAAGGCAGGTACAGGTAGTCCTCACTTAACAACCATTCGTTTAGTGATAGTTCAGACTTACAGTGGTGCTGGAAATACCAACTTATGACCGGTACTCACACTTATGACCATTTCAGCATCACCGCAGTTATGTGATCATGATTTGGGCACTTGGAAACAGGTTCGCATTATGACCATCACAGCATCCCGTGGCCACATGATCGCCATTTTTGACTTTCCCGGCCAGCTTCTGGCAAGCAAAATCAATGGGGAACTGCGTGATTTGCTTAACAACCACATGGTTTGCTTAATGCCCGTGGTGATTCGCTTAATGACTGCTGCAAAAAGTTTGTAAAATCGGGTCAGATTTGCTTAATGACCGCTCCGCTTAGCAAGTGAAATTCCTGTCCCAATTGTGGTCGTTAAGCGAGGACTACCTGTAGTGCTCTTCCCTTTCCCACAAAGAATGAATTCCCCCAGCATGTCTTTACATTATAATGCTACATTATAATGTGGTTTCTTTGCTTTTGTTCTTGACTTTCATCACCACCACATCACTGTGTTCTGGTAGGGAAGGTGTTGGATTAGGACTGGACAGAACCACGTTCAAGTCCACCTTCAGCTGGAGAAAAGTTATGAAGAATCCTCCTTTTCTGTCCCACAGAGATTGGTAGAATCTTCTTCTTTCATTCTATGGTGATCTGAATTTGGAAAGGGAAGAATTTCTAGAAAATGCCTGTTTCCTCCCCAGTATTCCACAAATGAAAGTGGAGCTGTTTCATAGCCCATAGGATGGGTTGTTATCTCTTCAAGGCACTGAATTTTGAGAGAGATTTTGCTAGTTCTTCGATTGTGTTTATTTTGTTAAATAAGTAGCACTGCAGTGTGGATATAAATGCAGCACCTGAGTCATCTGGTACTGTATTGAGACCTGTGTCAATACAGAAATCTGGTACTGTATTTGACCGAGTCAAGCCTGCATTACTCTTAAGGCAACCACTTTCATTCATGAAACCTGCTTTTCCCATTAGGTTCATCTGGAAGAAAGGCAAGAGGAGCCAAAGTACATCTATAATAGAATGGCGCATCCCAAAGACCACTGAATCAGGAACGTACAGAATGCGGTATTTCGGACACAGCAAAGAATTATTTAGTCCAGTCCAGGCATTTAATGGGTCGTCTTCAACATTTGAAGTTTCTAATTGACAATTTCCTATTGGAAAGCATCAAGTTGCCGCTTTCAGCTTGAAGAAAGGATGATTCCATAGCCCCTCCCTTGTCCATTAAGACTTTGCAAGTTGCTAAAGCAGCGATGGAAGATTTACTACCTGTGGGGGCTGTGTGCAGCCCGCGGTTCCCAGTACTATCAAATTTTGGAAACCCATTTTGTTTGCATACCACTAAGAATTTGTTTTCCCATCTCCCTTAGTTTCCCCCCACAAACCCATCAAAACTGAAAGAGGCTCCCAAATGTATGGCCTGTTCTTTCCAAAGTAGTCGCTGCCTCGTCAGCATGGTCCATGATGCCCTCTAAGCCTTCCCTGAAATGTAAAACCTTTCAAAAACAGTCTTCATTCCTTCTCTTGGGAAACCTACTTTGAAGATTTGGAAGAGCAAACCACAGTATGATGTGAATCCTTGTGCTACAATTAACACTTTTCTCAAGTCTCAGAAGCTCTTCTGGGTAGAGCAGCTGTAATTTCTGAGATTTAATGTGTGGATGGAGGAGCCAGAACGAGGACTCCATGTGGGCTGAGACCCATCACAAATAATAGCTCGGCTTCCTTGGACTTATCAACAAGAGAACCAGTAATGAAATCGAATCAACATTTTGGAAACTGCCTTCTGAACCTTTGGCAAGCTGATTTGTGATGAAAGGTGGTGTTACTTCACCTTGTGTTGAAACTGACGAAGGAACACAATCAGTTTATGTATAAATTGTTTAGCGATGTTCGCAAATGGATTCAAGAAACACTTTGGTTTCTAAAGGAAGGATCAGACAGCAGAATAGCCTGTTTTATCAAGCAACAGTTGATAAAAGTTGAAAGGAGAAGAACATCAGAGATTCATAATCCAGAAACCAGGAGTTGTCCATGCAGCTGGATATCTTCAGTGAGGCTGCTGCTGTTGAGGTGATCCTGAACGAAATGCCCTACAGATGGTTGACGTGCACACACAAACACCCTCAGGGGCACACCATCCAGTAGTCAGTCAGTCCCTCCTTCCCTCCTCTCTCTCTTACACTCTTCAAACTTGTTTAGAAGAGTTTGGTAAGCTGCTGGTGAAACATCCTCAACTGGAGGAGGAGGACAAGACCTCTGCCATTTTTGCTCTGATTTTTTGATATATGCAAAGCTGAATTTAAGTTCCTAGTCCTGCCCAGCCTTAGCAACACTGCTGGAGATCCTGATAGCGTAACTTCCAAATTCTCTTGCAGACCAGATTATATATTCAATAGTTGAACTAGAGACTTTGAGTGGATTTCCACCAAGCCAATGGTATTTGGCATACGTCTGAGAAAGAATGGCAAACACTCCCAGAGATAAAGTGGACTGTAGTCCAAAAATTCACATGCTGTAATAAACTTGATAGTTCTTAACGTGTCACAATGTTCTTAGGTGTTTTTGCTGCAACAAGCAACTACAACTACCTCTCTGAAATGTGCAAATAGCACATTTGAAGTCACACAGACTGCCTTACTAAACAAGCTACCATATAATGCTGTAACTACATGGTTAATTCACAAGCAAGTATTCCTGTGTATAGGCACAGGTTTGAAATGATTCACAGCGACCTCATGATTTACCCTGATACTCCAAAGGATTTGGCTGAAACCAGTTGGAGCCACTGCCTGTTGGGGTAGCGCAGGAATAAATCTAGGCAGTTTTGACAGCCCCACAGTGTGGTTTCTAAATTAAGCCTTAATAGATTACTTGACTGCTCTACCCTTGAAAATGAGTTCTCAGTGTCTTGTTAGTAAACCAGGATCAGCTTCTGGCATCCTTCCTTCCATCTCACATGCCAAAAGTAATGAGATGGTAACATGACATCATTGGGAAGTCCTGAAGGCAATTGATTAAAGGTGTGGTTGCAACTCCTACCTCTTTAGAAGCAGTATTTTCTGCGGCAGCCAATGCAGCCATACCTGGAAAGTGTTTATTTCATTTCATTAAGACAGTGCTTTCCAAAGTTCCGCGGTTGGTGTGCGGCGCGGCAGCGGAATGCGCGGCGGCGCGTGCGGCGGCGGCACATGCGGCGGCGTGTGCGGCAGCGGTGTGTGCGGCGGCAGCCTCGTGTTTCACACTAAAACCCCGAAGCGCGCCGCTGCCATAGCCGCTGCCACCACTGCCACGCGCACCACCACCGTGCGCGCCGCCACAGGGGCGGCAGCGGTGTACCATCAGCACTTCTGGGTTTTGTCGTGACACAGAGTTTGGAAAGCTATGCATTAAGAAAACACTAATGTGTTATTCCCCTCTGGGCAGTACAAAGAAAAAGTAGGTTATTGCTAGGTGTGAATGCATCCAGCATCAATAATGATGAACATTCTCTGGTTTCCAATAAACTTGATAGATGGGGAAAATCAACTGGAAAGTTTTAATGTTGGATAGCTTTTTAGAAAAAGCAGGAAAGGTTCAGCTTAAAATATACCTGGATAATGAATGGGTTTCAGATGCTTTGAAAAGTAAACCTCTGACACTCTTCAGCCTTCCAACGTCCATTTCCAGGTAATCCAGGTAAAAAGCTTGTTGTTTGCCACTAAAAAGAAGGCAAGCCATACTATAAAACATGGATCTGCAGAACAATTCCTTGCAAACATGCAAGGGAGACATGTCGAATGAGACATGTCGATGGATTTTCAGAGATAGATGGAGCCCATCTAAAACAAGTGTTAAATTAGAGGTCTTACTGTGCCAACATCATTTCAACCATTTCTGTGTCATCCTGTTTCAATGTCTTGTTTTCTTTCTTGGTGAATACAAGTTATTTCTAAGGATGAGCTCATTTGCCTCACACTACTGGGATCCCATCATGGTTTACAAAATCATCATCATCATCATCGTCGTCGTCATCATCTCCATTTGCTACATTTTAATCTGCTGTGAAGACAAAACATTTCTAGCTGAAAAGTCTTCCCTTGAAGAGAAAAAAAAAAACTTCCATTGTATAGCAGACTTAACAAAATCTGATTTAGGCAAACATTTCTGTGTATACAAAGGGAGACATTTAGCATGTGTGTCATCGTTTGCCATCACCAAAATAATTAACAGTGTAACAGTACAGTTACAACTCCCAAAGAATTTAAGAAAAGTCCACCCCGTTTTCCACTGTAGCCTACTGAAACCAGTCAAAGACTCAGAACGCTGGCACCCGGAGCAACCCACTCCAGTGCTGATAATGGTAGATGGGGAACAACATTTTGAAGTGCAAGAAATACTAGATTCCAGAAAACATTGGGGGGGGGGTGTTGCAATACTTAATCCAGTGGAAACAATTTCCCAAATCACAGAGTGAATGGGTGGACACTCATCACGTACAAGCACCCGACTTAGTAAGAAAATTCCACGACAAATTCCCAACCAAACCAAAATAGGGGAAAAGAGGAGAACCTGGTTGTATATATTGTACATTGTATATAAGCGCAAAAATGGGAGGTTTATTTTTGGGGAGGTGGTATGTCATGATGTCATCCATGCCATCTTGCCATTGTGCCAAGCTGTGAAAGCTCTCGGTTGGGGGGTGCCTGGCAGTAAAATCGCCAGACAGGTAAAGCGGAAGCCTAGTGTATTCAGGGAACTGCAAACATGTAAATCAAGGTAACGAGACGAACGATTCAGCACCCAGGACAGATCAAAGGGCAAATCACTGCATCAGTTGATTCGAACAGGAATAGGAGGAAACTGAGAGACAAGAAAGGAATGCACTCCAGTGGCAAATTCCCCCCCCCCAAAAGGGGGGGGACTTGGAGACTATTAATTTGTTGGCTACGGGAACTTACTTCACTCAAATCTTTAACGTGTCATGGATCACTAGCATAATAAAGATTCCTTCATATTCCTACGTGACTTGTGTAAGGAGTGCTGTTTTATTAGCTAAAGCAGAGTTTTCCAAACTTTTCATGTTGGTGACACACTTTTTAGACATGCATCATTTCACAACACACTCTTATAGCAAGGCATCATTTCACGACACACTCTTACAGCAGGGCACAAGGCAGGCACTAGGACCTGCATGGAATCCTGACAGGGCTCGGAGGCAGAAGCAGCCGCGACACACCCAGACACTGCAGCCAACACACTAACGTGTCCCGACACACAGTTTGGAAAGCTATGAGCTAAAGGATTGAGATCATCACTGCTTACTAGCCAACAACTCTTCACCTGTTTGATCCAGTTCTCCAGTTACCAAGTAAACTATGTTTGCAGAACTTTCTTGCTTGGCCTGAGTGTCTCTGCCCACTGGCCCTGAGGGAGTTGGTCTGACCTTGGCCAGTCTTGCACAGCACAACAGCATCAAACTGAGTACCATGGAAAACCCACAAAGGAGGAAAGATGCAGTGTAGTTGTCAGTTGTAACCACAAGCCAACCTGTAGGTAACACAAAAGACTAGTTCACACATTTGGACTAGTTCACACAACTTTGTGAATCAGGATTTATTGACAATCAGTTAGCTGGGTTTATACAATGTGGTATAAACCATGGTGTACAAAATGACAGTGGCTAGGATGTCTTTCTTTCTGAAACCTAGCAAAGGATATGAACCCAGCCAGCAGCTCTTGAAGACACAGTTGCATTTCCATTACTCTTGCAACAAAACGCTATCCTAAGTTACTAAGTGAGACATCCATCCAAATTCAAAGGCTATGGGAAGTTAGCGACACATCCACTCAACTGGCCCCGACCCTGTTATGCTTTAGGAAGGCACAGAAGATGGATGCTCCTTTGGGGGTTGGGGCCAGGATGTCGATGAGGTTCTCCTGTGAGGTGTGGGGGACTCCCCAAAAATGTATGTTGTCTTGTTGTGACTTTTGTTTCCTTTCATGGGACTGATGATATTCTGCTTTTATTGCTGTCCACCCATTTTTGCAAGTTGGGTGGTCATATAAGCCCTTAAACGAATGAATGGATCATCTCCCTGCAGCATCAAAATGTTTCACTTCTCCACTCCACCATGTCCAGATTTCTTCCCATTCATAAGGGGCAAACTCTCCCTGGAGGTCAGGAGAGAACAGACCTTCTACTGCAGAGGCAAAGGGTTTATCTTAAAGGGGCAGTGGCCCTTCCATTTAAAAAACAAGATGGTCCAACAGCTGTTTATTCTCCTGCCCCATTTTTATCAGTCTAATTTTCTAGAAATTGAGGCCAAATTGCTCAGTAGAAGATGCTCTGTGATGACGTGTATGTGAAAAAAAACACCATCCTCCCTGGTGTCCATGTGTGTGTGTGGGCAGAATGGTGGACGCAGCATTGCGATGCAGACCCCAGTCCTTTTGAAGATCTGCTTGTCCCAAGGGACACAGCTTCCATCACAATGTCTGTCCACCATCTTGCTGCTTTTGACCTCACCCCCTCCACAGCCTCTGTTGACCATTCTCATAGATTTGAAGGGGAAATAGTCTTGTGAGAACTACAAATCCCAGCATCCCTCACCATGTGGGCTGTGCACAACCAGGAATCGCTCTCCTCCTGAGAATTGGTGACCAGTACCTGAAAGTCTGCTGATTCTCCCCTGTGTCTGATTGCTCTCTTATACAACACAAACAACAGGGATTAAGCCAGTCTGCTGAGTCAGCATGATTTAAGTGTGATGCGCAATTCTGATTGTCTTGGCCGAGTTTCAGTGCCTTGGCACAAACGTTTAATTTCTTTTTTTGAAAAAAGAACACAAGAAGGCATACAGCAGGCCTGGACAGAAGATTAAAAAGGTTCTGAAGGCTGTGCAGGAAGACATACGAAACGCTTCTCTTCTACTGTAATCAGAAGCTTAGATGGATCTTCTTCCAGACTTGTGTGGCTTCAAAACGCCGTGTGTGTGTGTGTGTGTGTGTGAAGCAAAGCGGTGGCGCACACAGACACAGGTGGAGACAGCCAGGAGCAGCTTTGAAGCAGCTTTGCAAGCCAGGAAAAGACTTGGCTGCGTTAACAATTCCAAAAGGGTGCTTCAGGCAGGCTCCCTCTTGTTCCAAAGCACCTCTTTTGAAGGAGTTGCATAGCTCCAGAAAACAGAAAATGACTTTGGCAATGAAAAGACAAAAAAGAACCAATATATGGTAGAAACAAGCAATAAAATGGTTCCTAATATTTCAGATTCACCAAACTCCTTGAAATAATGCTCACAGAAGAGCAACAATAGTGTATCCTTTCTTTTCTGTATTTGCCAGGATGCAGGAGAAGAGATAGGGATGTTCTGCCCTCTGGTGTTGAGTGTATGGAAAATCACGCTTTTGACTGATTTTGCCCAAAGAGATGAGCAGATCTATCTGTTTTTGGATCTGTTATTTCATGTGTGTCCATTTATAAGTCCATACAATCTGTCGTGCATTATTTTAAAAATCCTCATAATATATTCATATAAATGCAGGCAACCTCCAGCCTCAGAGATTCATGTGGCCCCCAAGGGTCCTTCTGTGGTCCTCAGAATCCCTTCCAAACTTCCCCAGTATATTGGTGAGATGGGATTGAATTCCTTGAAATATTGATCACAGAAGAGCAACAATAGTGTATTCTTTCTTTTCCCTTCCATATTTGCCAGGATGCAGGAGAAAAGATAGGAATGTTCTGCCCTCTGGTGTTGAGTGTATGGAAAATCACGCTTTTGACTGACATAATACCTAAGTATTTTACCTTCTTCTCAATTTGAAAACTAGTTTTATCAATCATTTTTTGGGGGGTCTTCCACCTACATATTTTTACTCAACATGTTTTTTTGTTATTAACTTTAAATCCAGCTAGCTCTCCAAATTCTTTTCATTTATCCATTAGTATTTCTACTCCTCCCAGGGGATTTTCTACTATCAGAACAAGATCATCTGCGGATGCCCTTAATTTGTATGTCATTTTTCACTTTCCCTCCAGAAATTCTATCATCCTGTCTTATGTCCCTGGTGAGAACTTCCAATGCGGCTCAATTTCCACAGCACCCAGCGCTCAGGTCTGTGCAGAAGCTCCCCTCTCAAGAGGCAATCCTAAGGTTTTTATCAAAGTCTGCCCCAAAAACTTCATGACCCTGTTTCCATGGTACCGAGACTGCAGGATCTGACCTTGACTAGATAGTTCCCAGGATCTGGAGTACCTATTTATGACATGATCCAAGAGCCTGGGAAGCTATACAGATAAGCTAGTGCTAACGT
Source organism: Charina bottae (assembly GCA_023362775.1). Lineage (NCBI taxonomy): Eukaryota > Metazoa > Chordata > Lepidosauria > Squamata > Charinaidae > Charina > Charina bottae. The sequence goes on along the minus strand of JALMGJ010000044.1, from coordinate 5,247,740 downwards.
AAACAATCTTGGGGTTTTCTCTTCTCCCCCACCCCTTTCAAACAAAAGTAAAAACAACCAGCCAACTAAACATTGCTATGACTCAAAATAAACTCTAAGCTTCTTCGAGTGAAGGAGAAAATCAAAATATGTCACTTAAACTCCTTGAAACACAATGGTCTTCCACATTGCCACTACACTTACCATCTGTAAAGGCTGTATCAATTCATCTTCAAAATATTTACAGTATAATACAATACAGGCAATCCATCTGGTCCCAGTGCTTTCCCTGATTCACTCTTTTTTATTGCTTCCATTATTTCTTACTGTTATAGGGCCATTCAACACACACATTTCAAACCTGTTTAGTACATCAAAGCAATAAAAGATATTAAGCATCCATGCAAATATTATTTATTCATATTTAATTAATTGGTGTCTTATAAGGGCTTGTTAAGGGGCATGGTGGCTCAGTGGGTAAGACACCAGGCTTGTCGATCGGAAGATCGCAAGTTCGGAGGTTCGAATCCCTAGTCCCGCGTGACGGAGTGAGCTCCTGCACTAGCCCCAGCTCTTGCCAACCTAGCAATTTGAAAGCATGCAAATGCAAGTAGATGAATAGGTACCACTTTAGTGGGTAGGTAACAGCGTTCTGCGCGCGTCATGCCGGCCACATGACCGCGGAAGCATCTTCGGACAGCGCTGGCTCTTTGGCTAACAAACGGAGATGAGCACTGGCCCCTAGAGTCAGGCACGACTGCACAAATGTGCAGGGGGAACCTTTACCTTTTCTAAGGGCTTGTTAGAAAGACCTAGTTATATCTATATCAACTTATATTCACCATCATGTGAACTGGTTAACTTCAGAGCACCATCAGGTAGTTTCTAGGGCTTCGCTTCATTTTTCACCTCAGCTCTGGACATACACAATGTTTTACAAAGCATATTTTCTTCAGTTCTGGTATATTCTTCTGCCATATTAAAGCATAATGAATAGCAATCAGAGATGCATTTTATGAAGAAGAGGCTAGCAAAACAGCACCTGCAGCCTGCTCTGAATTAAATTGGAAAGTAAGTTTGATTGTTTTCAAAGTAATGGGGAAAAAAAAGCCAGTATCTCAGATTTTGGGGAAATTCTTTTGGGAAGGGTGCCTCAGCCATCATGTGAGATCATCTAATTGCCTCAATGTCCAAAAATAATGTTGGCTCATTGTGTAAAAGTTACACTAACAAAAAGCATGGCCAAGTAAACTACTTCAGTTCAAATTCTTTTTACTCCTGATATTAGTTTTTTTATTCTAATTACGACTGTAAATCTTCAAATTGATAAAAAAAGAAAAACAAATCTTCTAAGTGGAGCATTTTCGAAAGTTGAGAGATTCGAATAAGCAGACTGGGAGCATCTGTTGATACATTTTAAAATCAGTATTAATGGAAAAATACCCTCATCTGGGAATGCTGTTTTACAAAGAAAGCTTCAAGTTCAAGATAGCACTGAAATATTCTTCATTTCCAGGATCAATCTTCAGGGCTCCTTCATAGGCTTCTAATGCTTGTTGCTTTTCCCCGTTGAGCTGATGAATAAATCCAAGGATGCCCAAACTCTCAGCATCTGCTCTCAGCATCTGCCTCACCCTTCTTGATTTTCTTTTCCATTAATTTCTTCAATATACATTTGCCTTTCTCTCTCGCAAAAGACTCCATTTCAATCTTCAGCCCTGTGAGGTAGTGTTTGATAGTGATTTTCTGTGAAATTCTTGAAAATGCCCATAATTAAAATGGAGCTGTTGCTTCTCTGTTGAAGTTAGACTGCTCATGGCAGATACTTTCTGAAAGGTTTCATCTGCTTCCCGTAGCTGTCCTTTTTCTGCATACATGTTAGCAAGGTCAATATAAGCATAGGCAAACTTGGTTTTACGCTCCACCACTTTATTAAAATGAGAAATGCAAAGCGTCATCAGTTCATACATCTTTAGAACGGATTGGAATTTGCCTTTTGACACTTTTTTTTCCAATGCAAAGTACTGTGTTCTATAGCAAATCCCAATCTGATGGTGCAAGAATGCAGAGTTGGGGGTCAAGCTTAATGCTTTCTTCAAATGTTGCAGCGATGCCTCTACATCACCTTTCATCCTGTAAAATTTGGCAGCATACCTTAACACGTAAGGAACATCAGGATATTTCCTAAGCGCTTCCTCAATGTACTTTTCTCCTTCCTTCACTTTGTTTGTTTCTTGCAGCTTTAACGCAAGTAGAGGAACAACAAATACGTTATCAGGATTCAGTTTTACTGCAAGCCTCAGAGGTTCCAGTGATGACCCTTTCCCTGAACATTTTTTTGCGTAATAATCTTCCAGGCGGTATACCGTGATTGCATAGCCCGCGTTAATGTCTGGGTTTTCTGGTTCTTTTTGCCGTGCCTTTTCAAAGCTCTCCTTGGCCTTTTCGTAGTACCTTCCTCCAAATTTTAGGAGCGCCCAACCCTTTTCACAGTCGATCTGGGGAAGCTCCAGCTTATAAGGAGACTCGCTTCCAAGTTGCTTGCAGATGCTTTCGACCTTCTTCACGTAGGCTTGGGATTCAGTAAGATGGTCCATGTGGCAGTACACCCAGGCGTAGTTGCCCCACGTAACCAGGCTCTCCTTTTCACCTTCCCCAGGATGCTCTATGGGCACAGCCTCTTCAGCCTTCCGTAGGTTTTCCAGTGCTTCGTCCTTCTTGCCATTCAGGAATTGCACATAGGCCAGCAGGTTGTAATTTCGGACTCTGGATTTGCTGCTTAAGAACCGGATCTGCTCAACAATTCTTTCCTCCAATTCATCGGGATCGATATCCTCCTTTTGCAACATCCACGTAAAATGGCATTCCAACTGTTGGAGATTCTCCTTTAAACCTTCCTGGGAGAGGAGACTGCAGAACAAAAGGAAACAGAATGAGACACAAATTTCATTTTGAAAGTAAGAAATGATTCAGCCCTATAATCCACTATCATGGGAGATGTTTAATGAAACTGAAGTAGTGAGGCATTTTTGTACTTTTTAAATATTATTTTACTTTTTTTTAAATTTCGTATGGCATTTTTCTTGCTGGGAAATCCCTTGTGAGGTCCAGCAGCCGGATGTGTAGACTATTTAGCCGTGACAAGTCACGTTGCCCGTGATGCACCACGAGGAGGCTAGTCTACATTGCACCCGCTGTTACCTTCCCACCGAAGCAGTATTACAGACCTTTAATCCAGAAATGTTCTGTCTTCCTAGCAAATTAAATTAAAAAGCCTGTAGTAAATGAAGGCAATGATGATGATGATGTTGTAAACTGTGATGGGATCCCAGTACTGTAGTGTGAGGCGAATGAATTCATCCTTAGAAATAAGTTGTATTCAGAGGGGAGGGGGAGGACACAGAAATGGTTCAAATGATGTTGGCACAGTAAGCCCTTTAATGTTATACATTTTTTAGATTGGCTCCCTCTATCTCTGAAAATCCATCAATATGTCTCAGCATTGTTTGCAAGGAACTTTCTGGAGATCCATGTTTGATAGCGTGGCTTGCCCTCCTTTTAGTGACAAAGAACAAGGTTTTTACCTGGATCAGGATATGCAGATGGAAATGGACATTGGAAGGCTGAAGAGCCTCAGAGGTTTCATTTTCAAGGTATATGAAAACCATTCACAGTAGCGTGAGAACATGGAATGGAGGGCAATTCAAAAAATGGGTATCCCATTGGTGAATTTAACCCTGATAAATATAACCCATACAAACAAAAGCTCCTTTGGGGTCATTCATAATTTTAAAAGTGGGAAAGGGTCCTGAGAGCAAAAAGTTTAAGAAGCACTACACTACACTATTATTCTGGCCTTTCCTAAACTGGTGCCCTCTGATTGGTTGGCTTTCAACTTCCTGTGCTGGCTGGGAATTCTGGGAAATGAAGTTCAGCACATACAGTATGGAGGCCATCTGGTTGGAAAAGGCTCGCCTATCCCATTTTTTTGCTTAATATACCCTATTTCTACTTAAGTTGGCCAATAAAATTATTCCAGAGATAGTCTTGGAAAAGAATTTGTAAAAAAACATCCCAGCCTTCTTGTGTTCAGACTGAAACATGAAAAGTTTATGTCAGTTGGTGATCATGCAGGCTTTTCCTAAAATACATCTGCTGCCTGATGCTTTTACAAACTTCTAAAAATTATCCCCACAGAATGCAATGGAGACTAGTTACTCTAATCACTCAGCCACCAAACCACTCTAGTTACTCAGCCACCAAAGTGAAGAATGCTCTTGGTAGGGCATTAGCTTCGTTCCAGCTAGAGTCAACCTACGTGGTTCTCCCATTATACTGAATATTTTCTTTAGGGTTTTTTTTAGTTTAAAATATATTTATTATTAGAGATCCAGTTTGGTATAGTGGTTAAAGGCACCAGGCTAGAAACCAGGAGACCGGGAGTTCTAGTCCCATCTTAGGCACAAAGCCAGCTGGGTGCCCTTGGGCCAGTCACTCTCTCTCAGCCCTGGGAAGCAAGCAGTGGCAAACCACTTCTGAAATCTTACCAAGAAAGCTTCAGGGACTGATCCAGGCAGTTGCCAGGAGTCACAGCTGACTTGAAAGCACTCTATATTCATTGTTATCCCACTTTTCTCCAACAGCTCAGCCCAGCTTACATGGGACTCTCCCCTCATGTTATTCTTACAATAACCATCCTGTGAGGTTGGTTGGGCTTAGAGGGAATGACCGGCCCCTGATGAAGGGGGACTTGAACCTGAATCTCATGTTTGTTTGTTTGTTTGTTTTGTATGGCCACCCATCTCACCTAAGTGATTCTAAGCAGCTCACAACGAACCAATAAAACAAGTTAAATACTAATATACAAACGTATCAAACCATAAAGGGTGTTATTTATTTATTTATTTATTTATATTTCAAATTTCGTCACCGCCCATCTCCCTCAAAAGAGGGACTCTAAGGTCTTTCCTACTTTTGGCCCTCTACCCCCCACTGGCTCAAGAACGCTTTTGGCAAAAGAAATCTCTTAAACCATCTTTAAGTAGAGAATATTTTCCAATTCTCAAGGAATGAGGATGAAAACAATGTGATATTTAATTAACAGTTGATGCAGGTCATGTGATTTCTGTCCTAACCTGTATTTAATCATTTGTTCCCTCAGTCACAGTAAAATTAGTGTTAATGCTTTCAGGGCACTTAAGGCTTTAATATGCCCCTAAGGAAGCTCAAACTGAAGACTTCCATTTTATGGTGCGTGAAAAATCAATAGCAGGATTAAGTTGAACCAGCGGGATCAGAGATGGCTGCCTGTAAGTGAAGCTATAAAGCATTTCTTTCCTCTTTTCTCCCTGCATATAAACCTGCAGAGTTGTCTACAAAAACTGAAACTTACACTTATTTTGTCACTACCCCTCCCCTTGCTGACGTCCATGTAAATCTGCTTCCTTTCTTTCTCCATTAAAGATTTTAGCTAGTTAGTCCCTCCACTCTGGCATTCCTCATTTGCAATATTCAGGGCACATACATGCCCCGGCAAGCCTTTTTTCCTGCCACATCCCTGTGATGTCACCTTCATGTCCTCCCCAACCCATGAGGGAGATAGACTTAGTTGTCTTCTCACTCTGACACTCTCCAGGGGCAGCTTCAAAGTGTGCAAAATCTGTTCAGCTTTGTCACCCATTACCTTGGAAGGACACATGAGATTACAGGGATGGATAACTGTAATGGGAAGAAGAATGGCCTTGAGGGACAGGAGGCAGAGCCACTACCAAGACAACGGTCAGATAAAAGAAATGGTCAGATAAAAGAAAAGAAAAGAAGTAGAACTGTAACCTGAGAAAGTGTCTCAGACAAGACCCTCCCTAGAAGATAAAGGGAGGGAGGGGGGAAGCGCATTCAGACTTGCAAGATTCTCTTACTATTACTTTATAATAAAGGTAGCATTAGGCTGCATAACTTAGGTTTCTCTACCTTGAAGGGCTGACAAAAACAAAGACAAGACAAGAATTGGCAAGGGGTCAGCAACTTCCACACCAATTTAGTTTTCTGCCAACTCAAGGTGGGGGGGGGCAGGGACCAGGGGTGTCCATAGGGTGTGGACAATAAAGTTGAGATGGGGGCCACAATAGTAGGATTGAAGCTCCACCCATTTTGTTGCACATAAAGAAAGAGGTAGACCTTTGACTGCTCCTCAACACTTTTGTCCATATCTTGCCGACACCCCTGGTAGTGTGGAAAGGCCCTAAGTGGGCAAGGAAGGAAGAAAATAGCATTTTTGAACCTCCCCAAGTTTTGAGAATTGCCTCCCCTGTTTACAATCCTGTGATCAGATTTATAAATGTCTTTTGGCTTAATGTTTGCCAGTTTCTTCTTTTGTTTTTCTCTCTAAAGATTGCAGTTCATTTCTCCCTCCCTCCAGTTCTTATCATTAAGGGTTAAGTAGTTTAAGGAGCTGAAAAGTGACTACACAACACACTGAACAAATGAGCCCAGTATGTTGTGTGAACCTTGCCTGCTTCTTTTACTTTCTGTTTCAGTGTCTCATCTAAATGTAAAAAGGTAAAGGTACCCCCCGCACATTTGTGCAGTCGTGTCCGACTCTAGGGGCCGGTGCTCATCTCCGTTTGTTAGCCGAAGAGCCAGCGTTGTCCGAAGACACTTCCACGGTCATGTGGCCGCATGACGCTGCGGAACGCTGTTACCTTCCCACCGAAGTGGTACCTATTAATCTACTTGCATTTGCATGCTTTCGAATTGCTAGGTTGGCAAGAGCTGGAGCTAGTGCGGGAGCTCACTCCGCACGCAGGGCCAGGGATTCGAACCTCCGAACTTGCGATCTTCCAATCGACAAGCCTGGCGTCTTACCCGCTGAGCCACCACGCCCCAGTCATCTAAATGTAAAAAACTGTTTATTAATAAATCATGATGCAATTAAATATGGGTAAGGATGTCACGCAAATACAAATTTTCTTTCTCCAAAAAAGTAAGGATAACTGTGCTAGCCCTATGTAATAGAGCACTATCTTTTTTATTTAATCTATTTGGAGATCTAGTCTAAAAAAACATTTCCCTAATAACTATTCAAATATCCCCTCCCTGTGCTCACAGGAGCTATTATTTGTATTAGAAAGAACAGAGTTAATTGTGTATGCAAACTATCTCATGTTTGCCTGAGACTTAATGATACAGATTTAATCTGACTCAGTGCAATAAAATGCAATTGATTTATACTCTGGATAACTGTTTTAAGTTCTCTACAGTATTAACAGATTTAGAGAACAGAATGTGTATTTCTTTGAAGGAAACACCTAACCCCGTAAAAAGAAGCTGAAGCTTTGCATGCTGAAAAAGACCTTTTCTAATGTTAAATATTTTATAAGTAATATAATCAAGAAAGATATACTATCCTGTTACTTACCTCATTTTGCCTGATTAGCAGCTTTTAAGAAAACTTGATTTCTCTCAAATAATAATACCAGATAATAAAGTAATACCAGAACTCCATGCAACTTCTTATTAGTATATAGCAGAGTACAAGCGTTCCCATAAACTTGCAAAAGGCTTAATCAGTTCAAAACACAAAATAAACACACTTCACACGTTAATGTAAAGTAACATAAAAAGAGCTTACAATTTTATTGTACCTCACAGTTCCTTAGTATAAATGGTCCATGCGTGTGAGCAATAGGTTCTGACGTGACCCACAGGCTTCTTTAATGTGGCCCACTTGAATGGAAGTATGAGCAACGTGGGCAGCCATAGCTGACCATCCTCCTTGGTAGGAGATTCAAGCAGAAAAAGGGAAGAAGAGAAGGGAACAGGAAATCGGGATTCAGCCCCTCCCACACAAAGCAAGTAAGATTAGGTTACAGCAGAGGCTGCCTCCTCCTTCAAGCTTGTGTGAGATGTGCTTGGTTGAAACTGGATATCTCTAACACTGGGGACCCCCACCTTACAACTCTGAACTTCTCCAAGCCTCTTGCTGCCACGTCTGAAGCCTCCACTGAAAGTGCAAGTTACTAGGAACCTGGACACACTGTCCCTGCAAGGCCAGGCATAATTACTGGGTCTCCAGCAAAACTGGCACAAAAACTGGCTTTGCAGTATCCCAAGAGACAGCTCCCAGGATCCCAGGGTATTATGTGTGCATCATCCCTCCTGATTTAGTCACTCTCATTATGACTTTTCCTCCAGTCCAGGGGCAACCAAATAAATTAAGAGAAGAGCGAACTGCAGCCTTCTAATGCTCTAAGTCAACACGGGCAGTTATAAACCTCTTAGTAAGAATAAAGTGTAACAAAATAAAAATGATCCCAAAATATAAACTTTCCACAACATAGGCTAATGGTTTTGATCAGGTTACACTGAACACTGAGACAGATTATGAATTTCTATCTCCCAAGAGATGTCTTTTTAGGAAGCCAATTCTACAGTAGCAAGGTATACCTCAATCAACTGATGATGCCAAAATTCAGAAGAACCTTACACTAGTTCATTTCAATGTTATTTATGACTGAATTGGAAAGGAAATGTAAAAAAAAATGCTATATGTCACATGGCTTTGCCCATGCAGACTGAGAGGCACTGAATCTATAGGTCATTTTCTATATATATTGTACTTTTTTATAAGGGTATCCATGCACACTGTATAATTCTTTTAGTCAAGGCCACTCAAACCTATTTTATCTGCGCTATTTATTGTCCAATCAGAATGACAAAATCTCCTTCAATGTTTCTGTATTTTGCTTTCCTGCCTGTAGAAACTATCAATTTGTTTACCTTCATTCAATTGTTTGTTGTTGATCTGTTTTGTGCTTTATTGCTGGGTTTTGCTATTATTGTTTTACTATTTTGTTTACTAGGTTTTTTTCTTGTCATTGAATGTAATAAAGAGTTACTACAGTATCTACTTCCATTTAGTATGAATTCCATTTAAAATCATTATGTTTGCTTTTCAAATTCGACCCTGAGTATGTGAAATCAGATAAAAGGGGAGCAGAAGTCATACATTGTTTGCCCCATTGGATATCGTAAATCACACAATTCTCATTTGCCAGAAGGCAGACTAGTAAGACTAAAAGAATAGAAACTTACTTAGGAACTTAAATGCAAAGTAAAAGGTTGGAAATTCTGATGTAAAACTCATGATGCTCAGATAAACTTTTGTCAGAAATTGCCCTCAGCCCCCAGAAAAAATTCTTTCTCCAGAACTCAATACTCTCATACGAAAACAGGAAATTGACTTGAGTAGGTAATTGGCGGAGTGTCAAAAAGTCAAGATGGCAGCTGTGTCCATGTGACTGAAGCCCTGCCCCTTTTTAACGTGTGTCCCATGTGTGACACATGTAAAAAAAAGTGATGGGGCTTCAATCATGCAGTTCCAGCCACCATCTTGACTTTTTTGACACCCCCTTCCCCCTCACAGTTGCCCTATGGATAAAACACTTTTTTGCAGATACAAACAACCTTCGTTAAAATGAAGAACAGCTTCTGCAAAGAGGTTTAAATCCTGAGCTTCTTTCTCCCATCCGTCTGTGACAGGCTGTTCATAATCTGTTTTTCATACTGGCCCAGTAGCACCAGCTTATATTTACAAAATGGGTTCTTCATCTAATTGTTGTTTATTCGTTCAGTCGCTTCCGACTCTTCGTGACTTCATGGACCAGCCCACGCCAGAGCTTCCTGTCGGCCGTCGCCACCCCCAGCTCCCCCACAGTCGAGTCCGTCACCTCCAGAATATCATCCATCCATCTTGCCCTTGGTTGGCCCCTCTTCCTTTTCCTTTGCCATTTTCAGCCCACAGACTATACTGCACTCTGATATACCCCCCCCCCATTAGACAAGACATATATCTCATCCATTCAATACAAACCAAAAACTTCATTACTAACGTGATACCCACCAGGGTACAATCCAACCACAATAAAAAAATAAAACTTAAAAAATGAAATAGTTGAAATTACACAAAAGCTGTTAAAATTACACAAAGTTACAGTAAAATCAATATAGATCATGATGCATTTATAGTCACAATCAAAATAATATTTATAAAATTATAAAATCGTAACGCTTGCTGATAAAATTTACAACATAACAGCTTTGCTATTATTAAACAAAAGCATTAAGCAAACTAGTCTGTGATACTTTTTCTTTTAACCTGTTACAAGTAAACTACCACCTCTGATTTACTATGGACCTTTTCCAGGACATATGGCAATACTTCCTCCAACATTTTTATTTTTCCCACTCAGAAATCTATGGAACTAAAAATACTAATGCTGGAGGCTGACACTTAAAACTTTGTGGAATGTCAAATGTTCATTTTTTTTAAGAATCTTTTAAAAATGCATACAACAGGTGGGAACCAAGGTTGCCCCATGTTGAGCACCCTATGTTTATGTTTTAATGTATGTTTCACCAAAGATTGCCTTGAGTTCCCATAGCACACTGATTTGTAGCATAACCATGGCATTACCCCTTCATAGATCACTGCCTTGTCGTGGCGAAGGGGCTTGCGTAACTCAATGAAGTCAGGTCAAGAAGAACAGGTCATGATGGAGAGTTCTGACAAAATGTGGTCCACTGGAGGAGGGAATGGCAAACCACTCCAGTATTCTTGCCAAGAAAACCCATGGACAGTATCAAAAGGCTAAAAGATATGACGCCGGAAGATGAGCCCCTCAGGTCGGAAGGTGTCCAAAATGCTTCTGGGGAAGAGCGGAGGGCAATTCCGAGTAGCTCCAGAAAGAGTGAAGCGGCTGGGCCAAAGCCGAAAGGACGCTCAGCTGTGGATGTGTCTGGAAGTGGAAGGAAAGTCCGATGCTGTAAAGAACAATATTGCATAGGAACCTGGAATGTAAGATCTATGAATCAAGGTAAGCTGGATGTGGTCAAACATGAGATGACAAGATTAAACATCGACATCTTGGGAATCAGTGAACTAAAATGGACAGGAATGGGCGAATTTAATTCAGGAGACCATTATATATACTACTGTGGGCAAGAATCCCTTAGAAGAAATGGAGTAGCTCTCATAGTCAGTAAAAGAGTGGGAAAGGCGGTACTGGGGTACAACCTCAAAAATGACAGAATGCTTTCAGTTCGAATCCAAGGCAAACCATTCAACATCACAGTAATCCACGTCTATGCCCCAACCACTGATGCCAAAGAAGCTGAAGTTGACCGGTTCTATGAAGACCTACAACACCTTCTAGAACTAACACCAAAAAAAGATGTCCTTTTCATCATAGGGGACTGGAATGCTAAAGTAGGAAGTGAAAAAATAACCGGAATAACAGGCAAGTTCGGCCTCGGAGTACAAAATGAAGCAGGGCAAAGGCTAATAGAGTTTTGTCAAGAGAACACGCTGGTCATAGCAAACACTCTTTTCCAACAACACAAGAGACGACTCTACACATGGACATCACCAGATGGTCAATACCGAAATCAGATTGATTATATACTTTGCAGCCAAAGATGGAGAAGCTCTATACAATCAGCAAAAACAAGACCTGGAGCTGACTGTGGCTCAGATCATGAGCTTCTTATCGCAAAATTTAGGCTTAAATTGAAGAACGTAGGGAAAACCACTAGACCACTCAGGTATGACCTAAATCATATCCCTTATGAATATACAATGGAGGTGAGGAATAGATTTAAAGGATTAGATCTGGTAGACAGAGTGCCTGAAGAACTATGGATGGAGGTTCGTAACATTGTACAGGAGGCAGCAACTAAAACCATCCCAAAGAAAAAGAAATGCAAGAAAGCAAAGTGGCTGACTGATGAGGCTTTACAAATAGCTGAGGAAAGAAGGGAAGCAAAAGGCAAGGGAGAAAGGGAAAGATATAACCAACTGAATGCAGATTTTCAGAGAACAGCAAGGAGAGATAAGGCGGCCTTCTTAAATGAACAGTGCAAAGAAATCGAGGAAAACAATAGAATGGGGAAGACTAGAGATCTTTTCAAGAAAATCGGAGATATCAAGGGAATGTTTTGTGCAAAGATGGGCATGATAAAGGACAAAAAAGGCAGGGACCTAACAGAAGCAGAAGAGATTAAGAAGAGGTGGCAAGAATACACAGAAGAACTATACAAGAAAGATCTTACTATCCCTGATAAATACGATGGTGTGGTCACTGACCTTGAGCCGGACATCCTAGAGAGTGAAGTCAAGTGGGCCTTAGGAAGCATTACTAACAAGAAAGCTAGCGGAGAAGACAGTATCCCAGCTGAGCTATTTAAAATCCTAAAAGATGATGCTGTTAAAGTGCTGCACTCAATATGCCAACAAATTTGGAAAACTCAACAGTGGCCACAGGATTGGAAAAGGTCAGTTTACGTTCCAATTCCAAAGAAAGGCAATGCCAAAGAATGTTCAAACTACCGTACAATTGCGCTCATTTCACATGCTAGCAAGGTTATGCTCAAAATCCTACAAGCTAGGCTTCAGCAGTATGTGAACCGAGAACTACCAGAAGTGCAAGCTGGGTTTTGAAGAGGCAGAGGAACTAGAGATCAGATTGCCAACATTCGCTGGATCATGGAAAAAGCAAGAGAGTTCCAGAAAAACATCTGCTTCTGCTTCATTGACTACGCTAAAGCCTTTGATTGTGTGGATCACAACAAACTGTGGCAAATTCTTAAAGAGATGGGAGTACCAGACCACCTTACCTGTCTCCTGAGAAACCTGTATGTGGGTCAAGAAGCAACAGTTAGAACCGGACATGGAACAACCGACTGGTTCAAAATTGGGAAAGGAGTACGACAAGGCTGTATATTATCACCGTGCTTATTTAACTTATATGCAGAATACATCATGAGAAATGCCGGGCTGGATGAATCACAAGCCGGAGTTAAGATTGCCGGGAGAAATATCAACAACCTCAGATATGCAGATGATACCACCCTAATGGCAGAAAGTGAAGAGGAACTAAAGAGCCTCTTGATGAGGGTGAAAGAGGAGAGTGAAAAAGCTGGCTTGAAACTCAACATTAAAAAAACCCAGATCATGGCATCTGGTCCCATCACTTCCTGGCAAATAGAAGGGGAAGAAATGGAAGCAGTGACAGATTTTATTTTCTTGGGCTCCAAGATCACCGCAGACGGTGACTGCAGCCATGAAATTAAAAGACGCTTGCTCCTTGGGAGGAAAGCTATGGCAAACCTAGACAGCATATTAAAAAGCAGAGACATCACCTTGCCGACAAAGGTCCGTATAGTTAAAGCTATGGTTTTCCCAGTAGTAATGTATGGCTGTGAGAGTTGGACCATAAGGAAGGCTGAGCGCCGAAGAATTGATGCTTTCGAACTGTGGTGCTGGAGAAGACTCTTGAGAGTGCCTTGGACTGCAAGGAGGTCAAATCAGTCAATCCTAAAGGAAATCAACCCTGACTGCTCATTGGAAGGACAGATACTGAAGCTGAAGCTCAAATACTTTGGCCACCTAATGCGAAGAGAGGACTCACTGGAAAAGACCCTGATGCTGGGAAAGACTGAAGGCAAAAGGAGAAGGGGACGGCAGAGGATGAGATGGTTAGATAGCATCACCGATGTAATGAACATGAATTTGAGTAAACTCCGGGAGACGGTGGAGGACAGGAAGGCCTGGCGTGCTATGGTCCATGAGGTCACGAAGAGTTGGACACGACTAAACGACTGAACAACAACAACATGGCATTTTAAACTACAAACGGGGGTCCAAACAACACACCAATGCATAAACTGTGGTTACGAGCCACAAAGCTGGGCTCATACATATTTTGGTTTGGGCTTATCCAGGTGTGTAATTCATCCATTGCTTTCAGTTGGAAAACAGTACAAAGCCATTATAAATGAAGCTTTCAACAGTTTGTGTTGAAACACAATGAACACAGAAAAAGCATCTCATATCTTTCAAAAGCAAGAGAACCCACTCATCAAGTTAGCATTTCTGTTTAACAAACCAAATACAGAATTTGTTTACAGAAGATTTTTCTATAACACATCTCACTGAAGCAACACAGCAAGACCAGGAGAAATGGAACCTGATCTCGCTTCTGGGTAGGTTAATTTTGGAGTCCTTGGTGCTCTCTGAGCCTTGTTGTTTTCTTGCAGACGTTTCATTGCCAGACTAGGCAACATCTTCAGTGTGAAAAGGGAGTGGGACTTGCTCTCTGTTTATAATCCATGGGTTGTCCTGCTTGTGTTGGTGGAGGCCTTGTTCTCTCCTTAGGAGTTCCTTGATTGGGTTGTTGTTTGCTGCTTGGTTGATTGACTGAGTTAATAGTTCCTTGATTACGGTATATTGTGCTGCTTGTTCCTCTGGTGCTAATCCTGGTGTTAATCTTTGCATATCTGGGTGTTGATTGCTGGCAAGGAGGTGTTCTGGTCTTTTGGCTTTTCTATTGTCTCTTATGAATGGTATGTAAATGTTGTTTACCTCTATGTGCCTGTTGATGGCTGCTTTGTCTGAGTGCCAAGCTTCCAGGAATTCCCTAGCATTTTTGGATTTGGCTTGGTTTAAGATGCTCACAGTTTCCCAGTTGAAAGTATGGTTGAGTCTGTCCATGTGTTGTGAGATTAAGGAGTTTTCATTGTGTCTTCTGACTGCTAGTTGGTGTTTGTGGATGCGCTCTGCTAGCCTTCTGCCCGTCTGTCCTACATAGTGGCTGCTACAGTCCTTACACTGTATGTTGTAGATAACGCCTGTTTTTTCTTCTTGGGTTACTAGGTCTTTTGGGTTACATAGGATGTTCTGAAGGGTTTTGGTTGGTTTTCTTGGCAAGATTTCGAAAGTGGTTGCCCTGGCCTCCTTGCGAGGGCTGAGTGTGTGTGACTGGCCCAAAGGCATCCAGCTGGCTTCGTGCCCAAGGCGGGACCAGAACTCACCGCCTCCCAGTTCCTAGCCTGGTGCCTTAACAACTACGCCAAACTGACTCTTGGATAGCAGGTAGCTCAGAAAATTGTTCAGGCAGGGCAATTCTCCAGGTTGCAGCACTTTGTGCCAACCCGCCAGCCACTCTCTCTTTCTCAATTTTATTAAAAGTTTTAAAAAGAAAATAAAAACTAACAAAAAGGAAAGGAGAGGAGAGGAGAGGAGAGGAGGGGAAAGGGAAGGGAAGGGAAGGAAAGGGAAGGAAAGCTACAGAGCAGACGAGGCTGCAGCCCCCTTTCCGTCTCTTCGCAGAAGCCTCGCTAAGGTCAGTGGGACTCGCTTCCTGGAAGACCTTTTGCTTCTCTTGTTGGAACCGCCGTGCGAACAGCGGCAGCGCTGCGTAATGCGCAAAGAGGCTGTAGCCGACCGACCCTTGACCGCTTGCAGCCGCCGGTACCATCGCTAACAGCTCCGTCCCCACCCTCTCCGGTCTCTGTTAGGTGGGAGGAGGAAACAAAAAAAAAAAGGGGGGGGGCGATGCTTTATCTCCGGGAGCGCTGATTGGCCAATACGCATAGCCTGAGAGGCTCAGGTTGGCTGCGCTTCGGTGACGGGGAGGAGCCTAAAGAACCCGGAGTCGGCTCGGTTGCGCTTTCCCGTTTTCTGGTGCCGCCGCTGCTGCCGCTTTCCGGTGAGTTTCTCGCTCGCGCCGTTTCCTCGCCTTGCCCGGGTCGGGAAGGGTGGAGGGATACTGCAGGGCTCCTTGCTTAAGGAAGGACTCGGAGTGGTCCCTGGGATGACTCTTCTATCAGGCTGGGGATTCTGGGAGTTGTAGTGGAACATACTGGGGGAGGGGGCCTTCGGGAAGAGGGTTTTTCAAGGCTGCAGGTCTCCACGGCGTGACTTGAGGGTAAGCCCTAATGAAACCAGGATGGCATATTTCCGGGATCCGATTTTAATTCTGTAATGCTTCCCAGGAAAGTGGGATGTGGGAAGGATGGTTCGAAAACGTGCATTTTCGATCACCTGGTGATCGAAGAGCTGATGGCTCTTAAAATGCCATTAACTGCCTCCTTTGGGGAGGGTAAAATGGTAGCCTAACTGAAGTCAAGCGAGTCCACTTTCTACTCTGCAGGAGTATTACAACCTAGAAGGATTTTTGTGCTTTTAAAAGCTAATAAACTTAATGTGGCATGAGCTTCGTGGGCTAGGTTCCACGTCATTAGATGTATATCCGTTGTGGTTTAGAAAATTGCCAAAGACAGAATGTCAGCAAAGAGAATGTTGTAATTAATAATGCGCAGAGATTCTTCTCCCTTTTTAGCCAACGTGTGCTCTTTCTCTGTGTTTAATAAACTAGATAAAAATCATGGCAGGATGATAATCTGAACAGCCTGACACAGCAATTGAAGACAAGTACTGATTGCATAAACTTGAGAGGATGGAAAATTACTACTCTGGAAACATGTTAAGACCAGAACTGCATCCCTGTAATCCCTGTGTATACCTCTTTTAGTGTCTACAAAGCCCCACCTGACATCTTCATTTATAAGACTGCCTCTAGATCAGTGTTTCTCAACCTTGGCAACTTTAAGATGCCTGGACTTCAACACCCAGAATTCCCCAGCCAGCATGGCTGGCTGGGGAATTCTGGGAGTTGAAGTCCAGACATCTTAAAGTTGCCAAGGTTGAAAAACACCGCTCTAGATCCTGCATCTTAACTTTAAAAAAAAGTGGGTGCAAAGCAAAATGCAGCCTCCTACATGATCTTAATTGACAAGAATATCCCTGCATCCCACAAAAGCCCCATCAGCACTCCAAGAAAATAAAGATGGTGAGGAGATGCAGCCTGGAACTTGAGATGTACTTACCTGTCACCTGGCAAAGTAGAGAAAGCTACTTGAAGAATGGTAGAGAGCATATCGGCAGGGTTAGAAGCAGAATGAAAGTTTATGGATTTGTTGTCTGGAAAAGGAGTGTCTTGTGGCAAGCTATTTGGACTTGTCCGTAAAGTCTCCATAGGAGATCAGTTCACGTTGGAGGAGGCTTTACTCATATAAGTAAAGCCTGTTTTGAGTCGCGTTTGATTTCTGAAGGCAACATGGAGTTCTTTGGCAGCAGTGTGGAAGTAGTTTGCCACCACCTCTTCCGGGGTGCTTCTCAGATCGCCTAGTTTAACCTTTAACTCCCTATTCTTCAACAACCTTTCATCTAGTTACAAACCAGGTTTCACCCAGGCCTGAATTGGCTTAGCTCCCAAGCCCAGACTAAGCTAGGTGCTACCAAGAACAAGCTTTGGCTTCAGATTCTGGCATGTTAAAAATGGGTAACAACTGTGGTTTATTGTTGTCAGTGAATTGACTCAACATAGTATTCACAATACAGAATGCAATGAAGATCCTAAGCTGTGTTCATAATTCAAAACGGGGAAGTTAATTCAGAATTGTTAATGGTTGGCACTGAAGTTGCCAACAATGCTTCTAACCCTCCCGTCTGGACCTTCCACAAGAGTTTGTCCTGCAATTTACCAGCTGCCCTGTCCTTTCCATAGCAACCAATACACAAGTGACAAAGTGCCCAGCTGCAGTCCTATAATCTATATGCCACAAAAGGTTCACCTGTTGATTTCTGTAGATCATAGTACTTGTTCAGCCTGTTACAATAAAAAGGGCTGGGAACAGACCAGGTTGGCCTCTTCTGGTCAGCCCAAAAGTGTGCCTATGTGCTTCCATCCAGCCCTCAGGCTGTTTCCCACGTTCAGAGTTTCTTGCATGCATGTGTTTTGTTTGCTACTTCTAGCTCATCTTCCTGATCTTTAGGCATTTTTATTGCAGTAGTAGAACAATGTGTTGCAATCCGAATGTTTTGGGTTCCTCTTTTTAATGCAGTTTCCATTTTCAGCATTAATAGGGAAGTGACTTTTAAGGGGACAGGTGAATTGTGTGGCCTGTCATAAGACTTGTGGAATGCTGCCTCCAAAAAAGAGGAACAGCCCTTTTGGGGGAAAGTTAGCTCCACCACGGAATGACATCCTCTTTGAATAAGAAACGGACAAGTGTTTTATCACTTGCTTCTATTTTATCTTCTGAAAAGCACCACAGTCCTGGTGATTGTGCTGGTCAGTAATGCTTTATTCCAGAGGCTCCATTCCATCTTGGTTTCCACTCCATTTTCTCCTCTTAAATGCCTAACCTGCATTTCACGTTCACTGGGTATTGAGCTGTTTTTGGAGTTGTACACGGCTCCATACTTTAATTACCCCCCCTTTTTGGGGGGGGCACTTTTACAAATGTTGGGATTTTCCTGAGCATGCACATCCTCCCCCCAGTGCATAAATGGTGCTGTATGTCATTATTACAATTGGAGACGTGAGCTTGCTATTTCTATATAGGATTAGGTTGTGTAACGGGAAAATAAACAGTACAAGCACCATGCTGGATCAGATCAAAGTTCTGTGTAGCTCAGTAGACTTTTCCCACAGTAACCAGACAGATACATATGGGAAATGTGCAAGCAGAATATGAGGCCAATAATAGGTGAAGATGCCCTAGAATTGAGCTCAACTCCTATTGACTGGTGGGAGACTTGGCAACAATATGGAAATAGTTTGGTTTTGCCTTTTTATTTGCTGCGTTTTTAACTTCCCAGGCTAGCTTTCAGCCCTGAGGTTTCCTAGTGGTCTCATGTCCAAGTAATCAGGTCCAAGTTTGCTTCAGCCAAGCTATAGACATGTTGGTTTTTTTAAACTAGGTTTTCAATGTGTAGAGGCCAATTAGATCCAATCTGATATTTATCTTGTGATTTTGGCAATTCCAACTTTTAGTACGTACACTGAAAATCCAACATTTGCAAGTGTTTATATAGGTTAAACAGATTTGTGGTGGTGTTAATGTTTCTCTCCCCCCCCCAACATTTAATATCCAGTAACTGGAAAATGGTAGCAGTGGTTGAAATGGATGTGTGTGTTGTAAGTTGATGCATTACCGCTTTGTAATGATAGTACTGCAGTGTGGTGTAGCAGTTACAGTGTTAATAGTAGGACCAGGAGATGCTGATTCCAGTCCATCCCAGCCACGGAAATTCCCTGGGTGACTGGGCCAGTCAGCCCAGCCTACCTCACAGGGTTGTTGTGGGGAAAAATCAGAGAAGGGAGTGCTGTGTAGTTTGCCTTGAGTTCCTTGAGGAAAAACAAGATACAAAAGTAACAAATAAACGAACAAAGCTCTTCAGATAATGTAGTGTCTTAAAGCACAGATGCAAATGCACAAAGATTAATTTACTGATTGGCCCCCCATCAGAAATTAATGAGGACAGTCTGTTTCTACCAAAGCGAATGATTGTGCAGTTTGTATGGTAAGAGGCAAAAGAAGTGATGGGAAGATCATTGTGATCTAGTTCAGTGTTTCTCAATCTCAGCAACTTTAAGAGATGTGGACTTCAACTCCTAGACTTCCAGAGCCTATAACTATAATGGAGCAATTTTTCTTCTAGGCAAGCACTATTTTTTTTTTGAAAACAGCTGAGTATAAGATGAGTTTAGATTAGTTTAAGCTGCTTTATCTCTCATTTCTCTGTATAGAACACGAGAGAGCTGCAACTGCACATTCTGCTGTTAGAGAAGGTTGATTATTACTGTAGTGTTTGTGATGGGACAGACTTGCATATCTGAGCTGCAAAGATGACATTTTTTTTTGCAGAGATAAGATGTGGCTGTTAATAATCACAGTGAGTTTGGTCCAAGGCCTTGTAACTTCAGGAATGCTTGAGAGAAGAAGAAGAGGTGTGGATCCAGAAACAACCATGAACATTGTAAGTTGTTACTGTTACCACTTCAATTTAAAACCTTTTCAGTATTTGGTGCTGCATATTAATTCTGTGCCCAATCTTCCTGAAGTTGGATCTTCATTGAAAATTAGGATTTGCATAGTATGCAAAAGCTTTATTTAAAATCCTGACACCCTGCTTTTACTGCAAGTTTGACCCAATCAGGAGCAATTTATAACTAGCAAAACCAAAACAGTGCAATAAAATGCAGAGTCTGTAAAGGGCATTAACCCTAATGTTACTCTACTGGTGTTCAGCCAAACTCGTGTGAGATACATATTCAAAAGGGCAAACGTTCCTGATTTTTACTTGAGGCCCAAAGGGAATGTGATATTCACCCATGGATATTATATCCACACTGAAGTCTGCCCACATAGAGCAGGGATGGTCAATCCAGACAATGGGATTGGATGTATACATGGCTACCCATTGTATCTGTGTGGTCCAGTAGGTACATAGAATGGCATTTGGGCATTACCTCTCTGCAGTTGCTAAACCGTTTGTTAACTAACTGTGAAGGTGAAAGCCTGTTGATAGTTGCTCAAGCTACTGACCAGATACAGAGATGAATTGCTTCAGCTTTACTGCTTTGTTTTGGTTCAACAATCATTTGACAGTTTGCAATGATATCTGATTTGCACATGAATGGGACTTTTTTAAAAAATTACCATTAAAAATACCTACTTTGTGATTTTCTTTTATCCTTTGGTACATAGAATTTGCTGTTTTACATGACTTGTTCTTAGATAAGAGAAATAAAATGTCTAGACCAGCCTTTTCCAACCTCTCCAGATGTTTTGAGACAACAAATTCTTCAAAATGCCTAGCTTAAACTGCCAGAAGATGGGAATCCTAGGAGTAGCAGTCCCAAACATCTGGAGGGCACTAACTGGGCCAACGCTGGCCTAGGCACTTTAGAACAACTTAGTAATGTACAACACTATCTTTGATTTGCTTCTCTTTTAGAGTGAAATTATTTTATTCAGAGGATATCCCAGTGAGGAATATGAGGTGGTGACAGATGATGGATACATCCTAAATATTAACAGAATTCCTCATGGGAAAACAAGTCAGAAAACCAAGGGTGAGTGTATGTTTGTAGAGTATTATAAAAGTATATAAATCACTTATAAATACTCTGTGTACTTTTTAAAATGATCGTTTCTTGCTTTGGAGAGAGCAAAAATGGTTGGAAATGGTTCTTTCAAATGAATTTGGCTAATTTTGGATGGGGACAGAAAGAACCCTTGGGATATTTTGATGGATTAAGTTTTAATAACCATCTGATAGGTGTTTTGAGTGCTTCCTTGTCCTACAAAAATAATAATGGAGTGCCTCAGAGAAATGACAGGACAAAAATTCGAATTAAGATTCCACCCCAGCATACACCTCAAAAATAAATATCCTCTAATCCAGAGCTTTCCAAACTGTGTGTCGCGACACAAAAGTGTGTCGCCACACACAGCGTGGTGTGTCGCCACGCCACCCGGAAGCGGCGGCGCACGCCCCTCCCGCGCCGCCGCACGCCCCTCCCGCGCCGCCACCGTGAGCGCGCATGACACCACACGCCCCCCCGTGCCGCCGCCGTGCACGCGCGCCGCCGCACGCCCCCCCCGCGCGCGCACGCCCCCCCGCCGCCGCCGGGTGTGTCGCCAGCGGCAGCACTTTGGAAAGCCCTGCTCTAATCTGATGGGAACCAGTTTTGCACATAACGATTCATTAAAGCACTACCCAGGTTTGTAGAAGATAGAATTCTTTCCTCAAACCCTAAAACAAACCTCTCCCATATTATACTGTGTAGGCTTTCAAGGCCAGTATTTGTTGGGCAGTGTTGGGCTTTAGGGTTTAGTAACCGTGGTCTAGACAACAGATTTCCTGACGTTCTGCCGGCCACTGTGGCTGGCATCTTCAGGCAACTGAGCAGGGACTGACTATGTAGGAGACCACCTTTCCTCTGAAGATGCCAGCCACAGTGGCCAGCAAAATGTAAGGAAATCTGTTGTCTAGACCACCGTCACTAAATCCTGAAGCCTAATGCATCTCCCAATATTCTTGCTTCTTTAAAAAAAAACCTGGCAGGATGGAAAATTTGCACTCGCCAAAAAAGTTTTGAGCTAAAACTGCTATCTATCGCTACTATGATCCTACAGATTGTAAGAGCTCTCAGCTTCTCAAAGGTATGGCAAGTTAAATGAATTTAGTCCAGCAGGAATTCTCAGTCCTTCCTTATTTTTGATGTTGGTTATCTCCATCAATGATGTCAAGCCTTGGTGCTAGTTTGGCGTCAAAAGTCTTTCCTGCATAAAGCATGCCTTCCCCCTTTTCTTTTATATAAGGGTAATTTGCCAAATCTATGCAATTTTCTTTTATTCATTTGTCTCAGCAGTTGCTCAACCTTTATACCAAGGTAGGAATGAATGCATTTGAATGCCAAGCTCATTCTTCTATTTTTATTCCCATATATTCAGTTTCTTAAAAATAGAGGAAATGGTAACTTTAGTGGGGGAACTGTCTTTGCTGAAGGTGGAAAAGGGGAAGATAAAGGGAAGATTTGTCTGTTTAGCATCTTTGGGCTCCCAGTATTTCCTGTAGGAAGAATTATTGCTCCAAAATTTACATTGACCACCCTATGGAATGAGGTTCCCCCTGAGATCTGAACGGATCCCACCCTGCTGGTGTTTCGAGGAGGCCGGAAGACCTGGCTCTTCAACCCAGGCCTTTGGTGGGGATGACCAAAGCCGCCTTTTAACCTAGATGGTTGTTTTTTTGTTGTTTCCGCCCAGTTTGTCATTCTGCCATCTCTACCATTTTTTGTTTCTGTCATTTTTATTGTCATGTTTTCACGTTTTAAATAATTTGTAAACCACCCAGAGTTGCTGGGAGTCTGGCGGCATATAAATTTTATAAATAATTACATCATATTATTTTTATTTGTTTGACTTAAATAAATAATTACATCAGATTATTTTTATTTGTGTGACTTAAGGCATAGACTGTTCCATTGAATAAATAATCCTTTAACCATGGCTTAAAGGAACATGTGGACCTAATCACAAATCCATGAGTTCTTCTGGGAGAGTCCTTTTAAAGAGATTATATTAGCATTCAATCTATTATGCACTGAATTCCATTCAAAGAAAGGCATTTGTACAAACAGCTTTGGAATGAACTTTCTTGCCTTTGGAGAGGATACTGTTGTTCTGCTTGTAATAATATGTGTAAAATGCTTCCCTTTCAGAACCGAAACCAGCTGTGTTTCTGCAGCATGGTTTGCTTGCTGATGGCAGTAACTGGGTGACCAACCTAGACTACAACAGTCTGGGTTTTGTGCTAGCTGATGCTGGTTATGATGTTTGGTTAGGGAACAGCAGAGGAAACACTTGGTCCAGAAAACACGTCAACTATACCACGAAGCAACAAGAATTCTGGATGTTCAGGTAGACAAATTTGCTAAACATTGGATATTGCTTGGTTTTACCCCTCTACCCATCCCTTTCTTTATGTGCCATGTGCCTGCTTTTTATAGCATGTGTGTATGCATATGTATATATGTATATGTATAGAGTCCATTGGAGTTGGACAGCCAATAAATTTAAATAGATAATGATAATACCAGAAACCTATGGTAATTCTGTGCCATGATACCATTAGTGAAGTCAACAGGTATTAGTAAATGAGTTTAGCCATTGGTTTTTGCATGTGTCTGCTTAAAGTTTTTGGGGGCGTGATGGCTCAGCGGGTAAGACGCCAGGCTTGTTGATCGGAAGATTGAAAGTTCGGAGGTTCGAATCCCTAGCCCCACGTGACGGAGTGAGCTCCCGCACTACCCCCAGCTCTTGCCAACTTAGCAATTCGAAAGCATGCAAATGCAAGTAGATGAATAGGTACCACTTTGGTGGGAAGGTAACAGCGTTCCACGCGCGTCATGCAGCCACATGACTGTGGAAGCATCTTCGGACAACGCTGGCTCTTCGGATAAGAAAAGAAGATGAGCACCAGCCCCTAGAGTCGGACACGACTGCACAAATGTGCGGGGGGAACCTTTACCTTACCTTACTTAAAGTTTAAAATGATTTTTAAAAGCTTTTTTTCCTTTTGTAAAAAATAGATCAATCTCACAAGAAAGAAAAAGAATTACTCTCCTGAAACCGAACGGGCTGATTTCCATAGTCACACGCCGCTGTGTTACAGGGCCAGGAGACAGTGCTATATAAATTATTTTAGTTTAATCATCTTTTTTAAAACCCTTTTTTCTTGCCAGTAAGTGCCATAGGCTGGGTGTTGAGGCAGAGGGGGGTGGTTATTGCTCTCTCACACACACGGAAGTTGGGGGAAGGACCCATCCATATGGATGATAGATGATGGCAGTGAGAACTGCTAAGCCGCTATACTGAAGCAGGAGGCCTAACTAGGGTGGATACATCTAGAAGAGTTCTTGGGAAGGAGATTTAAGAATGCCAAGCTTTCTGTAGTAGTGAAACTATTGTAGGCTCAACACTGCAGCTGTATTATACAGCTAGATGCAAGAGAGATCACTTGATTACTGCCATCATATATATGTAGTTTATACTGTGTGGCATACTGGTGCTAGTGCTGATATCTAAGGAGGAAGACAACACATGATGGCTGATGAATATTGCGTGATTTGTGTGATGAATCACTGCACGTGATTTTCTTGCCCCATGATAAACAGCTGCTGTATGGGTGACGTTTACCATAGCTTCTTCACAAAATCCATAATATGTAAACTGGCCTTTTTGCTTTCGTAAAGAATATTGCTAATTACATTTTTATCTCGGCATTTTCCCAAAGGTGACATTTTTTAAAAAAATTACCCTGCTCTTCAGACTATAAAGAGAAACAGGACCCACCTCCAGATTTACAAACCAAAAAAGACAAGATGCAGAAAGGAAGGGGAAAATGCAGAAAGGAAGGGGAAAGCATGCTGATTGGGGAATTCTGGGAGCTGAAGTCCACAAATCTTAAAGTTACTGTGGTTGAGAAACACTGGACTAGAAGATCTAGATTCCAGATGACCCTCAGCCATAAAAGTTCAGTGGGTAATTTTGGGCCAGATACTCTTTCTTGGCACAACTAATCTAACAGAGTTGTTGTAGTTGGGAGAAATGGGAGGAGTGAATGGTGTGTAGTCCACCTTGAGCTCCTGAAGGTGGAATATAATTAAAATAAAAGTTCACAGTAAGTCTAATAAAATAAATAAATAAGTAAAGAGGGAGCCCCTTTTTAGGAATCTAGCTCTTGCCTTTCTCATGTGCTCATATTCTTCTGTGTAAGTTGCAAGGTCTTAAGAAGCAAACTATAGGAGTCACTGGAAGACACTACAAGTAAAAATTACAGTTTTATAAAATTAATCAGGATGATTCTTGAGGGCTTTCTTGCAGAATGGAAAGAGGGATTTCAGATAAACCTACTGCCATTGCTAATGTTAATTGCATTTTATAGTTGTTTAATCTTTGACTTAGTCTTTTAAACAAGCCTCATTTCCATTGTAAGGGAAGAAGCTAAATCAGAAGTATCTTGATAGGTCCCTAAAGGAGGCATGACTTGAATCCTGGTATCTTTCCATCACACTGGCTAGATAATATTTCAGTGCTTGGAGACTTGGATAATATGGGTCCTACTTCATTATGTGTAAATCTGATGGATTCCCCTCTCCTCTGTAGTTT
Source organism: Charina bottae (assembly GCA_023362775.1). NCBI lineage: Eukaryota > Metazoa > Chordata > Lepidosauria > Squamata > Charinaidae > Charina > Charina bottae. The sequence goes on along the minus strand of JALMGJ010000044.1, from coordinate 5,222,396 downwards.
TGATGAAATGGCTAAGTATGACCTTCCTGCTTCAATAAACTTTATCCTGAACAAAACCGGCCAGGAGCAACTTTTCTACGTTGGCCATTCTCAAGGCACCACAATAGGTAGGTTAGCAAACTACTTACTGCACATTGGCAATTTTAATAGCTACATAGGTGAAGTTGAATTTCATAATGCTTATCCATAAAGCAGCAATTACACTGAACACAGGTAAATGATCATCTTGAGCAGTATTCTTCAATTTGATGTTTTTCGGATGTGTTATGACTGCAACTTGTGGAATGTGTAATCTGGAGGGCACCAGGTTAGGAAAGACAGATTTTAAGTATGGAAAATATGTATGTATGAAGGCTTGAATGAAGAGTATAAAGTTTTGAAGTGGCTCTGGACTGAATTAAGGTATCCTGGGCCATGTGAAGGCCCAACTTCACTTGAAAAAACTGGGAGGAGAGAAGAACTCTATAAAGTGATGTATGGAATACAGTGTGTCTGCACAATGTGTTAAATCCTCCTTGTGTTTGTTGTCTGCCTATTTTAAAAATGGCACACCCTGTGTAACTAGCAGATCACTGTTGAAAAAAAGAAACCAAGCTGTTGAAAAAAAGAAACCAACTAAGCTGTTCAGCATAGCAGAAAAGGTTATAGATGCAATTCAGAACTTCTGCATTTAATCATTTTGAAAGCTGCTTCAGATTTATCAAGAAAAATGAATTAGAAATTTCTCCATGCAGAGAGAAAGTCCCCTTTGCCTTAATGATGCTAGCCGTAAACAGTGTAAAAATTATAAAATATGAGATACTGCTTTTGTGTTTTCATACTGCTTTTGTTCAACCACGTAGTTTGAGATCTATTCATGTCTTCTGTGTCTCTGCCTCCTCCAGCTTTCATTGCATTTTCAGCTTTGCCACAGCTGGCAAAAAAGATAAAAATGTTTTTTGGATTGGGACCAGCTGTTTCTGTGAAGTTTTCATCCAGCCCTTTGGCCAAACTTGGAATGTTTCCTGAACTGCTGCTCAAAGTATGTGTTTTGTTTAAAATATTTGCTTGAACCACAGAGTGCAAATATTAGGAGATGTAGCTAAGTACTACATTTTTTTTCTGTACATACTTGAAGAAAAGACCAACATGCCTTTGAACAAAAGCCTTAACAAGGAGTCCACTTTTAAACAAACACTGCCTGTGACTGAGATATTCTTGGACATCTCAGATGATTGCTGTCTATTCTCCCTCCTCTTCTTTTCCTCACAAAAGTGGGGAAGAGTGAGGTTGAGCTGGGAGAGAGAGTAACTGGCCCCAAGTCACTTTTTAAAGATGTCTGTCACTCCAAAAATTATTGAAAGTTGCCCACCAGAGATTTTGAAACACCCCCCCCCCCAAATCCATATGGGGATTAATTAATGTCTTGACCTTGTTGCCTGCAAGGACCTTGTGCAGATTCTTAAAATGACTATAAAGTGGGGAAAATCCTCATAATTTAAGAAACATCTGAACTGCTATAGATTAGATTTAAGTTTGGATGGAATATAGGTATTGAATTGTATTTCAAAAAAATGTTCAAAGCAGTTCCTCTTCCAATTGAGATATTTAACTCCCGGTTTATTCTCCTTCTGGTGCAGACAAAAGCTTATGAGCAGCATGTTAAGCTAATCAAAACCTTGGTCACAGCCTTGCATGGATAAAATAAAAAACTAAATATTTATGCTGTGACCTACTTCCAGAGGACTTGTTCCAACCTGCACGGTCAGGGTTGTTGCATGTTGTTTAATTAAACTTTAAGGTTAACTGGCATTCTTGGTAGTAATGCCTTGTAATGCTAGAGATAATAGTGTCTTGTAATGCTAGAGATAATCTTGATTATTGAACATGCTCTTGTAGGGCAGAGTTTACACTGTAGTACCATGAGTTCAGTATTAAAACTGTTGCTGGAAGATGTACCAACTCTTCCATGGAATGTATAAGCAGAGTTTGATGAGTCTGTAATTATAATATTTAGCATTTAAACACTGTGCCATAGTACATTGGTTTGATTCATTCTGCCAGTTGTAGATTGAGAATGAGAGATGATCAATTGCTTCAAGTTCTCTATTGAGCTGGTGCCTGGAGAATACTTGAACTGAGGTTGTATGTTTCTCCTGTTGTTCTTACTACTGTGCGGTTCTACTGCCAACTTCCTTGAAAAGATGAAGTACCCTGTTCAGATTGGAAAAAGTAGTCACTGCTGATCCTTTTGGCATGGGGACGGCACCAGTCAAGAGACTTGATAGCAGTTTCAGTCTCACTGAAGTAGCCATGAAGACCCTGCCCAAATGGATTAATCTGCTGAAATTAATATAGAACTGGAGTGCACAGATTTTGTGTAATGTCCAGAGTGCCTCCAAAAACACTTTATTTTTTATTTAAAAAAAAATACAAGGGGGAGCAATCATACTAACTTTATTGTATTAAATCAAATGCAGTATTTTCACTGTGTCTTGGCCTCAGGTCCTTTTTAGACTGTGACTCCCTTCTAAGCCCCCCCCCCCCAATTGTGTACTTCTGGGCTAAATCATTGTTTTATTTATTATTTATTTATTATTTAAATTTGTATCACCGCCCATCTCCTCCATACCTGGGGACTCTGGGCGGTTATGAAATAGTTAATTGCAAACATTCCCGAAAGCTGGAAAACAGAGCTCTTTAAAGCAGATAGAAGAGGAACATGAAATATAGGACGCCTAGCTCAGTGGTTAAGACGCCAGGCTTGTTGATCGGAAGGTCGGCGGTTCGAGACCCGAGCACCGCGTGACGAAGTGAGCTCCCCCTCTCGCCCCAGCTCTTGCCAACCTAGCAATTCGAAAGCATGCAAATGCAAGTAGATGAATAGGTACCGCTTCGGTGGGATGGTAACAGCGTTCTGTGCGCGTCATGCCAGCCACATGACCGCGGAAGTGTCTTCGGACAGCGCTGGCTCTTAGGCTAACAAACAGAGATGAGCACTGCCCCCTAGAGTCGGACACGACTGTGCAGGGGAAAGCCTTTACCTTTTTTTAAATAATTGTCTAAAGTTACAGGAAGACAAATTCTGGTTAAATATTAGGAAGAACTTCCTAACTCTAAGAGTAGTTCAACCACAGTATAACTATAATAGTTATGATGGCATAGGATATATGAAATAAAATTTATTTTTACATTTTGGGGTTGTTTTCCATGTTAAAAGAAAATCAATAGATATCCTTAATTAACTTAAATAGATTAACTTCTACCCTAAATGGTAGAGTCGACATTCCTTGAATCAGATACGTAGTATTTTTCTGCCTGTTAATGGCTGGGTGGATTCATAACAGCAAGGTACAAAATGGCTTGTTTTGGACCAGCATAGGTGAATCCACCCATTAAGACAGGGCTTTCCAAAGTGCCGCCGCTGGCGACACACCGGCAGCGGCGGGGCGGGGGGGGGCGTGCGGCGGCGTGCACGGTGGGGGCGTGCGGCGTGTGTGTGCACGGCGGCAGCGGCAGCCTCCGCTAAAACGCGGAAACTGATACCGCGCCGCCGCCGCGCACGCGCGCAACACCACTTCCGGGTGGTGTGGCGACACACAGTTTGGAAAGCTGTGCATTAAGACCTAGCGGAATGTGTGAATGAAGCCATGTCAGCTCAGCTGTGGTTAAAAACAACAATGGTAACATATTAACCATATTTCGAAGCATCCTTATTTTCTAGCAAAGTGACCTATGTTTTATTATTCTTGTTTTGGCAGGAAATGTTTGGAACTAAACAGTTTCTTCCCCAGAACTCTGTTACGAGATGGCTTGCTACCCATGTGTGTGACCATGCCTTACTTGACTATCTTTGTGGCAACATTTTTTTCCTCCTATGTGGATTTAATGAGAAAAACCTAAACATGGTAAGAAAGTGAATTAAAGAGCCTAAACATGTAAACTCTGTTTTGAAATGAAATGAATGAAGCTGTAAACGGGATGAGGTATCATCAGTATGCTGATGATACTCAACTATATATCTCCATCCCGGGTGAGTTAAGTGATGCAGTTTCTGCCCTTTCTCAGTGCCTGAAGGCTGTGGGGGTCTGGATGGGGAACAACAGGCTTCAGCTGAACCCTGGTAAGACGGAGTGGCTGTGGATTGATGGCGCCTCGGGATCCAAGGAGTTGTCATCTTTAGATCTGGACGGGGTGGCACTACCCCGTTCAGACTCAGTGCGGAACCTGGGGGTCCTTCTGGACTCACGACTCCTGCTTGAAGAGCAGGTGGCAGTCATGGCCAGAAGGGCTTTTGTGCAACTTCGAGTTGTACGCCAGCTTCGCCCTTTCCTGGACCTAGATGCCCTCCGTACAGTCACTCATGCCCTGGTCATCTCCCATATAGACTATTGCAATGCACTCTACATGGGGCTACCCTTGAAGAGTATCCGGAAGCTTCAGCTGGTCCAGAATGCGGCTGCGTGCGCAGTTATGAGTGCCCCAAGATCAGCACATGTGACATCTCTGCTGCGTGAGCTGCACTGGTTACCAGTTTGCTTCCGGGTCCAATTCAAGGTGTTGGTTGTTACCTTTAAAGCCCTACATGGCATGGGACCAGGCTACCTTAGAGACCGCCTCATCCCCAGAGCATCGACCCGCCACACCCGGTCATGCAGAGAGGGCATGCTACGGATCCCATCAGTAAAAGAATTTCATCTAGCGGGATCCAGGAGGCGTGCCTTCTCTGCCGTAGCACCCGCCCTTTGGAGCATCTTGCCCCTTGAGGTGAGGCTAGCCCCCACACTCCTGACCTTCAGGAAGCAACTGAAAACCTGGCTCTGCCACCTCGCTTGGGACGGGATGAGTAATAGCTCTTCCTGGGGATGGCTCGCGCCGTAAAGTTTGGTTCGTAAACATCACATACAGCCTCTTGGATTTTATATTTTTATATTTTATATTTTTAATGATTGTATAAAGTATCTTATATGTTTTTAATTGCTGACTTGATTGTAAACCGCCCAGAGTCCCCTTGTGGGGGGAGATGGGCGGTGATATACGTTAGAAATAATAAATAATAAATGTAAAAATAAACAAATAAAACAGTGTTTATGTTATCAGACAGGCAAATACTCATCTCTAAGCTAATATCTTATTATGAATGGGGCGCGATGGCTCAGTGGTTAAGACGCCAGGCTTGTCGATCGGAAGGTCGGCGGTTCGAGACCCTAGCACCGCATGACGGAGTGAGCTCCTGCACTTGCCCCAGCTCTTGCAACCTAGCAATTTGAAAGCATGCAAATGCAAGTAGATAAATAGGTACCACTTCGGTGGGAAGGTAACAGCGTTCTGTGCGCGTCATGCCAGCCACATGACTGCCGAAGCGTCTTCGGACAGGACTAGCTCTTCGGCTAAGAAACGGAGATAAGCACCGCTCCCTAGAGTCCATGCAGGGGAAAACCTTTACCTTTTATGTTATCAGACAGGGAAATACTCCTCTCTAAGCTAATATCTCAGCTATTTGGTAATGAAAGACTGAGAATCATGGCTAGCTTAAGAATGGCAAGATGGTGTCTCTCAAGTGCTAAAGACTCCCTCACGTGAAGTTGAACTGTTTTTTTCCCCAGTTGCTTAAATTAGCCTAGTTCATCCAAGGACTAGTCAAGACCAGCCCTTCTTAGCCCTTTTGAGATTAGCCAAGGTCAATTACATTCGGACACCATAATGTCCAAATATTAAGCCTTGATGCACTTTTTTCCTTCAGATCAAATTTTAGAAAGAAGTAATTGTTGCACTTGGTTACAGATTTAGCTAATCATTTCACTGTTGGTTTCAGACCCGAATAGATGTATATTCAACACACTGCCCAGCTGGAACATCTGTCCAGAATATGATTCACTGGAGTCAGGTAGAGTTGAAATCCCCAGGCTGATTGAGAAACGCTTGCTGCAGTGGTGTTTAGGTTATTGGCTTGCATTTATGTGTCATGACTCCAATGTTTGCTTTCAACTCTGCTGCAATTCTGCATGTGCTTTTCTAGGAGTAAGACCAATTGAACTCTGTAGGTCTTGCTTCTAGGGAAATTCCCCCCAGCAGGATGGGGATCTTCAGATTACTCAGTGCAATTATTTGCAGCTAAACCCTGGATGCGTGCCAGCATGGGAAGACTCTGGAAAATATACATAGCTGTGTATCTTTCTCAAGGAATGGGTGGGTAAACAAGTGTTACAGGAAAACTGCAACATCTGATTATTTGTTTTCTCTTCCTATGCATAATAAATGCCTCTGAGCAGAAAGCCGGTGTATAGAATGAATGAATGAACAAACAAACAAACACGAATGAACAAATGAATACATGAATGAATATATTTTGTGAGAGCATACACACCTTTAAATGCAACTTAACTCTGTTTTCAGGCTATAAAGTCTGGGGAATTCAAAGCATTTGACTGGGGAAGCAGAAAAGAAAATATGGCTCACTATAAACAGGTAGGAGTTTCCAAATACAACGAATGATCTCTTCTTCCCATATCCCATCTCTTATCTATAAACAAATCCTTAAAACCTCGTCATTCAGTCCTGGTCTGCAAAAGTCCATTAAGGGTTACCAGAGATAACAACATATCTGTTTTAACCTTGATCAAATAAACCAACTTTATATTCCTTCCTTTTACTTTTAACAATCTTGATCTTCAATCCCTTCAAATAGTAGGAGTTTCCAAAGGGATAGACGTATTAGACTGCTGAATTATCAGATCACCGGTGTAATGCTTTTTTTTTTGTTTTGGCAAATATATAACTTTTCTTGTGAATGGCCACATCCTAAAAAAGTGATTGGGTATCCCCTGCTTCCCCATTTATAATTGTGCTTTCAGAGCAAAAATTCCCCATTTGTATCTACATAGGGACCTATCATCCATGGAAGCCTTTTTCAAGTGAAATTAGCTGTGTGGCTAACAAGGGAAAAGTCTTCTCGAGTGTGGTACTTGATTGTAATGGTTGATACCCAAACTGATGAAGATTCAGAACACCATCATATATATAATGCATCATATATATATATATATCATATTTATAATGCCCTTCTTTTATTAATACTATCTCCCACTTGGATTTTTATTTTATATTATATTAATTGTAAAAATTGTTGGTTTATATATTTTATATTTTATGCTTTTATCTAATTTTATTTATTGTAAACCGCCCAGAGTTCCCCGTTGGGGGAGATGGGCGGTTATATAAATTAAATAAATAAATAAATAAAATAATAAATATAGCCAGTTGCAAGCTGATTCATTATCCATTATCATTGTGCAAAGACCACTGCCACCTTCACCGTTTATTTATTTATTTATTTTTCAAATTTATTCCCCACCCATCTCCCATGCAAGGGACTCTGGGCGGGTTACAATAAATAAAATTTAAAAACTATACAAAATATCTCACAAGCATAAAATAAATAAAATAAAATCTAAGATGGATTAGGACCCGCAGAACGGATCATGCGGCTACGGGGCCAGCCAACCCCAGGAGGCACTACCACCTCCGTTGTCCCAGGCCAGGTGGCAGAGCCAGGTCTTAAGGGCCTTCTGAAAGGCCAGGAGGGAGGGGGCCAGTCTCACCTCCGGGGGCAAGATATTCCATAAGGCGGGCGCTATCGCAGAGAAGGCACGCCTCCTGGACCCCGCTAGATGGAATTCTCTTGTTGAGGGGGTCCGAAGCATGCCCTCTCTGCATGCACGGGTGGGGCGGGCCGACGTTATCGGGACGAGACGGTCCCTCAGGTACCCTGGCCCTATGCCATGTAGGGCTTTAAAGGTAATCACCAACACCTTGAATTGGACCCAGAAGCAAACTGGCACCCAATGCAGCTCGCGTAGCAGAGGTGTCACATGTGCCGATCTCCTGGCACCCATAACTGCTCGCGCCACCTCATTCTGCACCAGCTGAAGCTTCCGGATACTCTTCAAGGGTAGCCCCATGTAGAGCGCATTACAATAGTCTATACGGGAGATGACAAGGGCGTGAGTGACTGTTCGGAGGGCCTCCCGATCCAGGAATGGGCGTAACTGGCGCACAACTCGAAGCTGTGCAAAGGCCCTCCTGGCCACGACTGCCACCTGCTCTTCGAGCAGGAGTCGCGAGTCCAGGAGGATCCCCAGATTCTGCACTGGATCCGACTGGGGTAGTGCAACCCCACCCAGAACCAAAGATGACAACTTCACGGATCCAGGCGGGCCATCAATCCACAGCCACTCCGTCTTACCAGGGTTCAGTTGAAGCCTGTTGTTCCCCATCCAGACCCCCACAGCCTCCAGGCACTGAGCATCACTTACTTCACCCGGGACGGAGATGTATAACTGGGTATCATCAGCATATTGGTGATACCTCATCCCGTGGTGACGGATGATCTCGCCCAGCGCCTTCATGTAGATGTTGAATAGGAGAGGAGAGAGAACCGACCCCTGCGGCACCCCACAAGTCAGGGGTCGCGGGTCAGCTCTCTCCTCCCCTATCAACACCGACTGGGAACGGCCCTGGAGAAAGGAGGCGAACCACGCTGCCCGCCCCCAACTCCTCGAGCCGCCCCAAAAGTATACCGTGGTCGACGGTATCGAAAGCCGCTGAGAGATCTAAGAGAGCAAGGATGGACGCACTCCCTCCATCCCGCTCTCGCCAGAGATCATCCATAAGTGCAACCAATGCGGTCTCCGTCCCATATCCCAGCCTGAAACCTGACTGGAAGGGGTCCAGATAATCCGTTTCCTCCAGAATCCTCTGGAGTTGCAACGCCACCACCTTCTCAACCACCTTTCCCAAAAAGGGAAGGTGGGAGATGGGCGAAAATTGCCCAGGATTGTAGGGTCTAGGGAAGGTTTCTTGAGGAGGGGGTGCACCGTTGCTGGTTAACAGGAAGAAAATAAAAAATGTACAAGGGAATAAATTGGTTCTACATTAGAAATTGTTCGATAGCTAAAATTCTTGTAACCTCTTCTATTTTATCTGAATAAATCTTGTTAAAGAGAACTCTGAGAATCTTGCCTAAAGAGAATCACTTACAGTTTTGGGCAACCAAAGAGAGTGACACTCACCTATGGACAGCCATGCCTGTCTTTTGGGCACCAGCTAAAACTTTCTTTTAGCCCAGGCATTCTGTGTTTGGAATTCTTTTTATTCTATTTGCCCAAATTATGTTAGGGTACTGACCTAAGGGGCGTGGTGGCTCAGTGGTAAAGACGCCAGGCTTGTTGATTGGAAGATCGCAAGTTCGGAGGTTCGAATCCCTAGCCCTGCGTGACGGAGTGAGCTCCCGCACTCGTCCCAGCTCTTGTCAACCTTGCAATTCGAAAGCATGCAAATGCAAGTAGATTAATAGGTACCACTTCGGTGGGTAGGTAACAGCGTTCCGCGTGCGTCATGCGGCCACATGACCGCAGAAGCGTCTTCGGACAACGCTGGCTCTTCGGCTAACAAACGGAGATGAGCACTGGCCCCTAGAGTCGGACACGACTGCACAAATGTGCAGGGGGAACCTTTACCTTTTTACTGGCACTTACATGACTTTTTCCTGTAGTTTGTTTTAAGAAATGGAATTATTTTTGTTGTTTTATATTATATATGTCTGTGGTTTATTGTTTTTGTATTTTTACTGTTTTAATGTTTTACATAACTTGGAAATCAGCCCCCAAAACTTCAGTTATGGGGCAGATGTAAGTCTAGTAAACATATAAGGACCATTGTGCCCATATTATTATATGTTACATATAATTTGACCCTCTGTCTTTTGAGGGCTGGGGAAAAAATGGGTAGCATTTGTTAAATATTCTAGTTTGCCTGAGATGATTTGTTGGACAGGTCTGGAGAATCTCTGGCTTTCCAGATGTTGCCAAACTACACCTCCAGCCGGTTTGCTCAGTGGTCACATCAGAATGAGTATCTCTTTGGGTGAAGAAGTCTTTGCAAACTGTTTTTTAACTTTGTTTTTCCTTCCTTCCTTAGCCAATACCACCTCTCTACAAAATAAAAGAGATGCTTGTTCCAACTGCTGTTTGGACGGGTGGCCATGACTGGCTTGCAGACACAAAGGATGTTGCCCTCTTACTGACTCAGATCCCAAACTTAATATACCACAAGAACATCCCAGAATGGGAACATCTGGATTTCATCTGGGGGCTTGATGCTCCACAGCGCGTGTACAGAGAGATGATTCAGTTGATGCAGAAATTTCAGTAGGCCCATTACTGAGAGTTGTAGTCCCAAAACACCAGGACAGTTGTGAAAAGGAAGTCCAGCTTTTTAAATATTATAGTATTAATACAGTATTAATCTGACACATGCCTTCTTGCAATACCTCAAGAAATGGAAATTTTGCATTGCTCATAGATATTTAAATCCATGCAGCTTTAATGGAAAGGCAGAAATTAGGTACTGAATGACAACAAATGCCTTACAGTGCTGCTATTCTTGCACTATTATATTGAGATGATTTTTGAAATGAGGGAAAGGGAAGGGTGGAGGAATTACAATTGATTGAACCTTGCTATCATCCATGATACTGAGGCTGTGAAAGCTATTTTTTTTTAAAAAGCCAGGGTTTTGGTTTTATTTGGCTTCTTTTGTTGGAGCAGATTCCTTTCAAAGTGCACTTAAATGTTGATAAGTTTGCATAGTTTGGATTTGGAATATAAGAGGATAATCCATGATTATAATTAGTAATTATCTAAATTTGACATGTGTGAAGTCTATATTTCCTGCTCATTCCAAAGCACATTCCTTGTTTGATTAAAATATGGAAGAAGCATTTGGAAAGCAGCATCTTGATTCTCTAAACACAAAAGGTCCTGGAACTTTTACAAAGCAGGTTCCCTGGTTTAAAATCCTTCTGTGGTCCAGGAATCTAGCAACACATGTTTAAATGCCCCTCTCTGTAATACTGGAAGAACAAGTATTGTATTTTCACTTTTTTTCAGTAAGGAGAGGCTTGCAGGGCAGGCTTCTGAGTTGTCATAAATTTGGGAACACATGCATGTGTTATATTTTGGGGACATCTAGAAGAGATTTAGAGTGGGTATTTTAAAGGCAACATCATGTGCAGCACTTATTTAAAAGACTCGTGTCTTGGAAATAAACACTCTTTTTTAAAATGAAACATGCTTCAAGTTCCTTAGTTGCCATACTGCAAGTTCTGAATGTGTATTAGAATTAAATATTGAATGAAATGCATTGTAGGTCAGTGGGTGAACACATGTTTTGTCTACAGTGTTGGGAAGGAGCTTCGCTGCAACTGATAACTTTTTACCAGCCCAAGATGCAGTGTAGAGCAAGATAGAGCAATAATTGAACCCAATGGAGATGGATGTTTTCCAGCCGAGCCCTCAACTTGTTGAATGGGATTTCTTCTCCCTAAGAATCTGATTGCCCTGTATGCTAGAGGTTTCAGATTCCAACCTCTGCCCTACACATCTTACAGCTGTGTAACATGGAGCGTTATGAAAATGTTTAAATGAGGACTCAGCATTAAAGTTACGTGAATATTTTGCCCTGAAATTTTCAGCTACATTTTAGAACTTTTTGCCACTTTTGTAACTTCACAGGCCCATTAGAAGTGGTAGAAAGGAGAAACCATTTTTAGCAACACTTTGCAATTTGTGTTCCTAAAAGCACATCTATTTCTCTGCATTGATGGTGTGGGCTACAATGAAGCTGCCAGGGCATTGGTTCAATTGTTCTGATTTATTTTTCTTTAATTCTGTGAAATTCATTCAGCAGCTAAAGGGGTAAGATTACAATGGCTGGGGAATTCTGGGAGTTGAAGTCCACACATCTTAAAGTTGCCAAGTTTGAGAAACACTGCTTTAGACTTTCAACTGCCAACATTCTGGCTGGAAATGTTGAGCATCAGTAAATGGGGTAGGTTGGTGAAACCTTTACTATTGACTTGCTTTTTGTTTCTGGCTAATTTAACAGATCACCTGTACTATACATCCAACGGGCTCCACAAAGAACTAATTCCAGTTTTAATAGTGGTGGCTAATTTGGACCATTAGAACTTGCAGAAATATTTGTTTTCCATAATCACAATTAGGGAATCTCTTTAGAGGAATTAATATTTAAGATAAATCTAATACTTTTAGGGCAGCCAAGTATTCCTGGGGCTAGCAGTTTCTTACAGTGGCCACTCACAAATATGACTATTTTCCAAACAGTCTTTTCCAATGATAAATGAGCCAGGGTGCTAAATGTAGAAGCAACACCCCCCCCACCCTGATTAGATTTGCACAGATACACACATACAAGATTTCACATGTTCACACACCCTCATTAGTTCCCTGGTGAGAAAGTGCTCACACGCATATACACAGAGAAAGAGACAGGCAACATACTACAGGTACCCCTTGCTTAATGACCACACTTGGGACCGGAATTTCAGTTGCTAAGCGGTCATTAAGCAAATGCAACCCGATTTGATGATCTTTTTTGTGGCAGTCATTAAGCGAATCACTGTGGGCATTAACTGAACCATGTGGTTGTTAAGCGAATCACGCGGTTCCCCATTTATTTTACTTGCCAGAAGCCAGCCGGGAAGGTTGGAAATGGTGATCATGGGATGCTGTGACGGTCATAAATGTGAACCGGTTGCCAAGCATCCAAATCATGATCACGTGACCCCAGGTACGCTGCGACGTGATTATATTTATCACGTGAGGACTGGTCATAAGTCGGTTTTTTTTAGCGCCGTCATAAGTCTGAACTGTCACTAAAAGAATGGTTGTTAACGAGGACTACCTGTATAGTTTCCATATCTCGTTTTCTCAGACTTCGGGCACAATTCCAAAGAAGCATTTGGTTGCAATCAGCCTCCATTTTATTTTCTCTGGGGCCCATAGGCATTCTTTTATAAATACTGCTAGAAGGTGGTGGCTTGATTTACAACATGCCAAGTTCCTATTTAAAATACTATTAAAACATGAAATTAGGTGGGTTGACAGAACCTGGCAGGTACCCAGCGAGATGTCCATCAGCATCCTGTTGCTTGCCCCATTCTATGATACAGAAAAACACCCAAGGCTAAGGTGGTACAAGGTGCTCTGGTCGTCTGGTTTTTGCATCAACTTTTTTTCAGATATTTTTCAGAGTGGATTTTGTAGGGTATATGTGTGCTCACAGAATGCAGCATAGACAGGCATTTCATGGTTCCTATTTATTGCAATTCCCACATTGCAAGTCCTGCACGTTATTGCTTCCTGCCAGTCACCATTTTGCTATTTTAAAAAATGAAAGTGAAGCTTTAAATTTCCTTCAAGAAAAAGAAGCTGAAATTGGGGCAATTAAAACTGTCTAGTCAGAGCAGGAATGACTACGATGTTCACTAATACGCAGCTGTGATTATAGTATTAGACCAGAGCTTTCCAAACTTTTCATGTTGGTGACACACTTTTTAGACATGCATCATTTCGCGACACTAGGACCTGCACGTAATCACAGCAGGTTTGGAGGCAGCAGGGCACAAGGCAGGCACTAGGACCTGCACGGAATCCTGGCAGGGCTCGGAGGCAGCAGCAGCTGCGACACACCCAGACACTGCAGCTGACACACTAACGTGTTGCGACACACAGTTTGGAAAGCTCTGCCCTCTGTATTAGACAATGTTCTCAGCTGAGTTGGAAAGAATACAGTACAAAGGTAAAGTGAGGTAGCAAAGTTTGTCTTGTGGAATGGGGGCTAGAGGGATGGGAGAGAAAAATCTCATCCCCCCATGTAACTTTGGATAAGTGGCTATTTTGCTTTTGACCAGGCATTGCTGTGGAGCCCAACTCCATAGGAAACATTTTCTGTGTTGTGGATTCAGTCTGAAGAAGGAGCAAAACACTGAGGAGAAGAGCCATGTTTACTACGATTGTTGGGTGCCTGCTTGAAAAGAAAGAGAAACAATGGAAAAATAAAGATGTTTATAGAACTTGAGGGCTACAAGGGGGGAAATACTAGGGATCTGATTTGCTGGCCAGTTTGGGGAAGCTGGGCAGATCCTTGTCAATGTACCTGGGGTTAGTTCCATTGTTAGGCAAAATGGGCCTTTCAGGAGGGCAGCAGAGCTGAGGAAGTTCCTTGCAAAGGAGATGGGTTGTTGAGGTCATCAGCTGATGGAGGATGGAAGGTTGGGGTTTCTCTGGGTTGCAATTTTTTAAATTTAAATTTTTTTTATCCCGACTTTATTATTTTTACAAATAACTCAAGGCGGCGAACATACCTAATACTCCTTCCTCCTATTTTCCCCACAACAGCAACCCTGTGAGGTGAGTGTCGTTTGGGAGGAGGCAAAGGTAAAACAAAACAACACGAGCAGAGTTGTAGATGAATCACGCTGAAAACGGCTGTGCGATATACAAGCTATAAAACTTTACTGAAGATAAGCAGGAGTATACAGTACATACGACAGCTGAACAGCAAAGCGTGTCTTGAACAAAACAGCGCAGTAAACAGCACAAGAACAGAAGATCAAATGGTCTTCCCCTCTTCTTGCTTCCATCGACTTACAAGACCCAAGGAGCACAAAATTGCATTGTAAGCCAATGGCTACACTTCAAAGTCTTTTGTCGAGAGCAAAAGAAAAGTACTTGGCAGCGGCTACCAGACATACAGTCGAGCACACAAATCATTACAACACACACATATATCGGGGGATGCGAAGCTCCCATAACATGTTCCCATTGGTTGGTGGGATATCTGGAGATTCTGAGCGCAGAGTGCTACCTGCCAGTAGGTGGCAGTGCTACACCTAGCAGGCATCTCTCTAATCTACATTAGAGATGTAGACATAACATCTGTGAAGACAAGCAATTTGTACCTTCTTTCCCATGGGAATCCTGACAGTGAGTTGGGCTGAGAGAGAGTGACTGGCCCAAGGTCACCCAGCCGGCTTTCATGCCTAAGGTGGGACTAGAACTCACAGCCTCCTGGTTTCTAGGCCATTTCTAACCACTAGACCAAACTGGTGCTCTAATTTTCTTTAAGGGCCACCCTTGGACTCTACTGTGAGCTGATGAGGAGGCTTCTACTCTTTGATTTGATGGGATTAGGAGGCTTTGGGAGCAGGGAGAGTCAGTCTGGGTCTGATGGGATGAACTGGGTCTGACCCTGGTCATTGCCAAAAGACGGGGGGGGGGGAAGGGTGCAGTCTCCATTTTGTTTGTTAAGTTTATTTTCTCCACTACACTGCAGACATACGCTCTCAAAATTCACAATGCCAACGCCCCCCAAAATGCCTACTAGTCACAAAACTGTAACATGGAAATACGCTATGAAAAAAGGGTGTGAGAAGTTGTACTCCAACCAGCTGGCATGATTCTTTGTAATGTTTTTTTGTCTAACTTGTTACTCAGGATTTTATCTTTTTATAGTGGTGACTTTTAATTATTTCTTACTAGCCACAGTGGGAGAGTAGAAGAAACCCTTTTAGATCAAGCTGGAAGGTGGTGTATCATTGCAGCACATCCTGCCACAAAAAATTGTGATGGTAGTGAACAGAGGAAAATTGCAACCTGCAATTGTGTGTTCATTTGCAAAACTGTATGTTTGTTTTGTTTTTTTGTTTTTGTTTAGATTTTTTATCCTGCTTCTATTACTTTGTAAGGAACTCAAGGTGGCAAACATACATAATACTCCTTCCTCCTCCTATTTATTTATTGTATGGCACATTCACATCGCGTTACAATAAAAAACATAAAGCATAATAAATATTAAATATAAAATATAGACAGGAAAATTACAAACGTATGTCTGGGTTACAAATACAGTTTTTTGCTTCAGTTGTCACAGCCAGGAAATCAGCAAAGTCTCCATTGTAGGCTCGGTTTTGACACTCTGTCACTATACGTTGGATAGTTTGTTTTTCGGCCCCACAGTCACAATTCCATGATGTTGTTTTGCCCCTTCACTCCCTCCCTCCCTTCCTTCCCACTATTTTTCCTTTTAAAAAAGAGATATCCAAGGGCCACGTTTGATTGGATGAGGCTAATTATCTTTTTCTCCATTTGGAGGGATAGCATTTGGAGAGAAATTTAAACAGCAAAATAGGCCAACATTTCCATCCCATTTTTGTAGGGTGAAATTTTAGGAAAAGTTTAAGGGGTGAAGTTAAAGTGTTCAAGGGACTCATTTTCCCCATAACTGTTCCTAAATATCAGGTGGGGGAGCTTTATATAGTTTGTAGACTGCATAAAGCTCCCACCACTGGACTTTAGCCTCTATCACTTCAAATTATATGCAATACTGGCCGCATTTCTGGATATACTTTTCTGAAAAGGCAAAAGCCTCACCGTCGATTCTGTGTTTGAGGATACAGCTGAGATGAGCTGCTGATTATTTTAGGAGATAGTTAAAATCAGGGTTAAGACTCCGGAGTACTCCAACATGCCTGTATATCATTAGATTTTTCTACACTTAGGCCACAATCCAATGTTCCTTGGAGGGTCCTGGCCTTGATGTTATCAGATAGTGTGGATCTCTAGATTGGTAGTGAGAAGGGAGCGCCATATCCTGAAGAGGAAAGGCAGGTCCTATAGAAGCCCCCATGTCCTTGCTGATGATAGTGATCCAAACATGAAAAGGGGACAAATTAAAAAAATGTGGTAGATCTAGGTAGGCTTTCTTTCCACGGACCTAAAGATCTTCCAGTTTGAAAGTGTCTTTGACACGGAAAAGATGTACCAGTCCATGGGGAAAGAACAGAAAGCAACACAATCATGGAATAGGCAGACCCTGAGGAGGACTTTGGAGATTTGGAGTCTTTTGCATTGGACCTTCCTGTACTCACATATCTAGTTTAACTAGATAAGTGGCTGAATGTATATACTGAGCCAGCCACAGATTTGAGCCAATGTGGTAGTTCTGGCTGTGAAATTACACAATGGCCCATTTGCACGCTGAGGCTTTGGCTTTCTCAAGTTGGTGCTCTCTTCACCCATCTCCTCGGTAGGGGAGCCATACAGTCAGTCACTAAGAAGTCCTTGCTAGCTTTGACCACATAACAGAAGTGTTATCTATAGTTTTTGTATTTCTATTAATGATATTTCTAACCAGTCTTCCTTCTATTGCAGAGCTGTGTGGAGTTCTCCAGTGGTCTTCCAGAAATAGACCTAGTGACCTTGGTGCACCCTGTACCTTCAGGCCAGGCTAATTTGCCAAAATGTGATACGTTAGGGACCTACACACACACATATGACTCTTTTCTTTTATTGGAATTGGGGAAAACACCATTGATACAGCCATTTTCATTTTACAGAAAACATGCAGTTTTATGCTCAAATGTAAATTTATGGAAAACACAGCAGGGGCATTGGCAACTGGCAGGTCATGTTGATATACTAGCCCTGGTAAACAGTCATGATGGCTGAACCAAGGGGTCATCTTCTCCAGAGTTCTATTTCCAAAATTGATAAGCCAGATACTTCTGGGGCATTTATAAGCAGGGCAGAAAAGAAATGGTTGAATTCCACTGGCAAGATCAAAATCTGGGTCTTGCATCTGTATCTGTAGCCAGTAGATGGAGCTAATAGCTAATTTTCTCCTCTACTACATGACAGATATAGCCTGACTGCCTGCAGCCATGCCAGTAATTTACCTACCTTTTTACGTACACCTGTAGCTGTGGAGTATGGAGACAGATTGGTCTTGTCATAATTTATTTATTTATTTTATTTTTATTTTATTTATCAAATTTCTATCACCGCCCATCTCCCTCCTTGGAGGGAGATGCCCTTGAATCATTGATAAGTGGAAAAAATCATGGAAAGGCTGAAATTGGAAGTCACACCTTTAAAAATCATAGGAGGTTGGCCCTCATGGGCAGAATGACATTGGCTGATGTTGCTGATGTTTATTTATTGTACCTTCCATTTTCCCAAGAACATAAACATTTCTGGACAGAGAAAATATTAGGTGTATTAGTTGGGATGGTTCCTTATATACTTTATATTATTATTATTTTATTATCATTATTATGTTCCTTCGAGTCAGTGTTGACTCCTAACAACTGCCTGGACAAGTCCCTGCAGCTTTTTTGACAAGGTTTTTCAGAAGTGGTTTGCCATTGCCTGCTTCCTAGGGCTGAGGGAAAGTGACTGGCCCAAGGTTACCCAGCTGGCTTTGTGCCTCAGGCAGGACTAGAACTCATGGTCTCTTGGTTCCTAGCCTAGTGCCTTAAGCACTACACCAAATTGGCGCTCTCATATATATTAGTGTTCTTTTTTTCCCTTCCTTCCTTCCTTCCTTCCTTCCTTCCTTCCTTCCTTCCTTCCTTCCTTCCTTCCTTCCTTCCTTCCTTCCTTCCTTCCTTCCCTTAAATGCCAATAAAATATAACAGAAATCCATAAAAGTGGCTTTCAACCAAGGGAAGAGGGAAAAAATACGCTGCCATATATATAAAACATAGCACATGCAATTACAATTCCACATGCCTCTAGGATTCCCCCTCCTGCCACAAGCCAAGGTATTATACTGTTTTGTCCTTTGGCATCCAGTCTTTTCTAGGCCAAACAAAAGAACAATTTTGCTGCTTCCCTGAGGGTGGCCGTTTTGCCCTCTTCCTCTGTCACATAAAACTGACATGGTAAAATGAAGATCAGGAACGGGGTGAAATGTTGGCTGCTTGCTCAATTGGGCCATCCCTCCTCAAAGGGGGTGCTGGCCAGCTCAAGCAAGCAGAGCTCATGGACGTTCTTGTGGTAGCGCAACATCATTGCTGTGAGTTTGAGTGACAAAGCTAATCAGTGATCTTTTATGGTGAAGGAATTTCAAAGATAGATTGCAAAACCGCTATAACTGTGTCTCATCAGGATATTCGATTATTTCCTGTGGCTTGAACAAAATTGGGTGTCAAGTCACACTACACATATTAATCAGTTCCTGACTGATATAATTTCTTTGAAATATTACCTAAGAACAATTTTGGATGGCTAGTGTTAATTAGGTAATTATTACTGTTTGTCCCTTCTGTGTGTAATTTTCCTCTGGTCTTACTGTTTCTAAATCCACCCACCCACTCACGTTTTGTATTTATGTATGCTTGTATATAATATTTCATGCACTTTATCAAATGGAACTGAGTTCACAGATTATTATGTCATAATAAAAGTGTTAAGTGCTTAATGTTCCAGAATAGCTAATAATCAGCCAAGAAAGATTAATAACACACAGAGAGAGATGGATAGATTGACAGATAGATTGACAGATAGATAGATAGATAGATAGATAGATAGATAGAGATAGGTAGATAGGTAGGTAGGTAGGTAGGTAGGTAGGTAGATAGGTAGGTAGGTAGATAGATATAGATAGGTAGGTAGGTAGGTAGGTAGGTAGATAGGTAGGTAGGTAGGTAGGTAGGTAGATAGATATAGATAGGTAGGTAGGTAGGTAGTAGACAGACAGATATTAACATGGCTCAGTATTAAAACAATATTAAGGGATGTTAAATGAATGTTATGTGCCCCCTGAAAATAAAAAAGGTATTTCACTGAAATTATATTAAGGTTGATCCTCAGCACACCTCTTAGGGCAGGGCTTTCCAAAGTTTTCCCGTGGCGACACACCAACCGCCGTTGGTGTGTCGCTGCGGGAAAACCCGGAAGCGCTGATGATGATCACACACCAGACTGTGTGTGGCGACACACTTTTGTGTCGCGACACACAGTTTGGAAAGCTCTGTCTTAGGGAGAGAACAATGTGAGCCCATAGAATCTCTTCATTCTCAGAGGGATCCTCAGATTGAAGCATCTGTGGCATGGCAACTGCCTGAAGTGGTAGCAATGGCAGCTTATGTGGCCAGATGACCAGCAAGGCCTCAGCTTTGATGTTCAGGATGAGGCATCTTGAGTTGAGTGTGCCTTCAGTGTTCCTTGCCATGGCAGGAAAGAGGCTAACAGGGTTTTCCAGAATAAGTTGTCCTCATGTCTCCTTGTGACAAGTCCTCAGAGTGTGGCATCAGAGGAAGAATGGCACCTACTCCTTTTGATGTCTTACACTAAGGACCCAACAGTATGGAATAACTTCACCTGCAATCTACTTGTCATTGTGCCTCAGCCACAAGGTCTGTTGCTGTCCTTACAGAAAGTAATGTGGGTTACTTTCAAGGAAAAAGCAGATGAGTGTATTCAGAGTGCCCCCCCCCCACCCAACCTCAAACCAACCTCTCTTACTAGAATAGCCACTGCTCTTTTACTTTCAGGATCTGGAAATGGCATCATGGGTTTTTAAAAGTTCTGCCATAGGAATATTGACCTTTGAATGTTCCTACATATAAAACTGAAAAAAGAAAAGATGTGATTTCCAAACCATGGAGGAACAAAAGTACTGCAATCAAATGAAACCCTTGTGCTTGATGGGGGCATGTGGGAGATCCGCAAGCTTCACACCGCAATCAACATATCCTTCCATGAGATCAATATCCTCATGCCCAAACAATAGCAAATCACATGAAACAGCGCCAGTGAGGTGTCCAGTCCCACTGCAGTCACAGCCAAAATGGCCATGGAGAGATGGAAGGGGGCAGTCCTGCAATGGGCCAGTTGGAGCCCAGCAGTTCTTTGAAGGCTCTTTCTACATATGACCTAGCATGTCCACATAGGAGGCCTTCCCCTGGTATAGGATGGAAAATATTTGCCAGCCTTAGCCTGACTTCAGCCTGATGGCAGGATAGAGGCTCCAATGTGATGACATACATTGCCAAATCATTGGTAAGTCATACTTATACTGTGGCAACCAAGATGAATTGATGAACCATGAAAGCCACCCGAAATTCAAGGTCAGAATGACAACCCCACTCTGCCTCACTGATGTTAGACTGAAGTGGTCTCATTCTGTTTAGTAAAATGGGGAAAACGGAGGCTGGAGGCAAGAAAGTGGTGTCCTGTCTAATCTGCTAGAAATTTCTAGTTAATTTTTCCCATGTCAGGTTGTTGAAACGTCTGAACATCTGATGGCTGAAATCTGGTTATAGATTTGTTTTGCTCTGCTTCTAGAATGATACACTTTTTGTTTTAAATGCCTATGCTTCTGAGCCCTTCAGCACCATGTAATCAACCTCAGAAACCAAAACAGAAGTATTCAGATGGTATTATTTAAAAAGAAATCTTAATTATCATAAAGCTAGATTGTGATCTTTGCTTTCCCCCCCTCCTCTATTTGATTGTGGCTAAATGCCATTAATATAATCCTCTTCCGTGCCATTCCTATGCCATCTCATAGATTTCCTCTGCCTGCTTTTCAGCTCTGAAATCCGATCTGTCGTAACAAAAAGGCATGGCAAAGAACAGCTCATCTGAGGATAAGCGTGGAAGAGGAGAAGGGGAATTCCTTCCCCTGATCCTTTTTCTTCAAGAGGAAAAGAAACCGAACTGATTACTTGCGGGAAGTTTTTTCATGACGTCATTCGAGGGAGTAGATAAAAGGGCTTCAGGCATAAGAAAAGCTCCAGAACACAAGCAGCGACGGCTGCAGCAGCAATGGAAATCAGCACGCAGAACGGAAGCGCGCCGCTCTCTTCTAATGAGCTAAATGACATGCCAAGCGCGCTGGCTTTGCAGCCACTCTGGGACTTCGTCAGAATGCAGGAGGGCTTGATCAAGTCTCCGTTCTTCCCAGTGCTGTTCAACTTTACAATATACACAGCTTTCTGCTTGCCTTTTATCGCTCTGGATTTTTTAAACGCTTGGATCTCCACCTTGAGAAAGTATAAAATCCAGCCGCAGACGTCACCTACGCCGCAGATGATGGCACTTTGCCTGGCTCAAAGCATCTATCACCATATCGTGTGTATCTTTCCAGTGACTGTTGTGCATTGGTACTGGAGGCCGGTGAGCTTGCCCCAGATAGCTCCCAAGGTGCCAATGCTTATCCTGGAGGTAGCTGTTTGCCTGCTGATGTTTGATTTCTTCTCCTTTTTGTGGCACCTGCTCCACCACAAGGTGCCGTGGCTCTACAAAACTTTCCACAAGACCCACCACAAACACGTCTCTACCTTTGCTCTGACCACCCAGTATGCCAGCATTTGGGAACTGCTCTGGCTGGGTTTCTTTAGCGTAATTAGTCCAATGCTGTTGAAGTGTCATCCGCTGACGGAAATGACTTTCTTCATTGCCAACATCTGGTTTTCAGTAGAAGATCATTCTGGCTATGACCTGCCATGGTCAACCCATAGACTGGTGCCTTTTGGCCTGTATGGAGGAGCTCCACACCATGATCTCCACCACCTGAAGTTCCAAGTCAACTATGCACCTTACTTTACACACTGGGACCGGCTGTTTGGAACTTTTAGTTATGCTGTCGGGGAAAGCAATATATCTGTGAAGGTCAACGAAGATTAATGTTTAGCCCCATCTTTCACCCCTTCCTTCCCAGAGTCAATATTTGGAAATTCTGGTGTGAAAACAAGCTGAGGAAATTTGCACTGCCCATATTTATGTTAATATATTTATTTGATGTACAGTATTTAGTTAATATTCGTAACTTACGATGTTTGGAATTTGATTGTAGTACACAAACTTTGTGAAAGAGATGAAAACAGTATGTTTTGCTTGGGATATCTGCTTTTATAAAGCTGCTATAAATGATTGACTAATATGTAAGTCTGCTGGCTGAAGAAATAATGCATATATATAATTCCTATGGAATTTCTCTTGTCTTCACATTGAGGAGAAAAAGGTTCTTTTTGTAAACATTTCTATTCATTGCTGACCGAAACGTAGCATGGATCTTTTGTCCTGTGAGATTTAAATTATTTAAATTATTTTATATTGGTGAAATAAACCAAAATTTGATATTATTCCATGTCTGTGGCCTATGCAATTTTTGAAAACTCTAGAATGGCTTAATATGTGTGATCGATCTGTTAACTGGCTAAGAATTTGATGCTGTGTGTGTGTGTGTGTGTGGTGTGTGGTCTGTGTGTTTATGAAAAAAGAACTTTTTGCAGGTAAAGAACTACCGTGTTGGAGAAGGAGAAAAGTTCAGTCCTTGAGTCTTGGGACTTCTACTTGCAATTTTTTTTCTGCTCAGGAAAGCATGAGCAAGAATTACAGTATTCCTTCAGCTGCTTCTGACGGTCTATCTATCGCTCTAGAACTCTTATCACCTTATTCTGCAATAAGGGAATCAGACCTCAGTTGGTTCCTCTCTCTTTTGTTTTAGGCATAATTCTATCTATCATCTATCTATCTCTATCTATCTATCTATCTATCTATCTATCTATCTATCTATCTATCTATCTATCTATCTATCTAATATTACCGCCCATCCAATAATGCATTCAGAATTGCTACATAGCAATGCCAAAAGCTATTTCTGTGACAAAATATTGGTAATGTCTTCTGGGAGGGGTGGGGGATCAGAGTCCTAAATCTTTGTTTCTAAGTATCTGTGCCTGCGTAATGGTGTGTACTGCAAGTATATCTACAGTATTACCATCCCTAAGTTTGCTCAGCAAGAGTCGGTATTTCACTGTTAAAGACAGATTTAAATTCCAAGGTTGGTGTCTATACTGTGGGTATGTGCTTATTTAAAAAAAACCCCACAAAAACAAACCCCACATTAACAGAACATGAGAAAATATTGGGAATTTCTATTGCAATTTTCAGAAGGGACTAATTTCATTTTACATATACACACACCAGAAGGTAATAAATGAAATTTAAATTTATATTGTGGTACATTAAAAAAAAAGGTTTTGGAATTTTTTTTTTTTACCATTTGGCAGCCTGTAGAACAGAGAAAAGTGTTGCAATTCAGGTTTCAGTTTTCTGTCTTGGTTTGAGTTTTGGAAAGAACCTGCTACAGCCATCGAATTTTAGGCTGTTCTTACATTTATTTGGCCCTCCGTATAAATAGTTATTGCCTATAGCAAGGGTAGTAAAGTAAACAATGCTAGGGATATATACAAATACACATTAAAAACTTTTAAAGAGCTGAAGGGACATGGGGAGTGGTGTGGTATGTGTCATCAAGACAGAGTAGAGCAACATTTCAGTTGTGTTGGAGAACCTACAGCTGGTTGATAAACAAAAAAAAATTATGCCATCAAAAAGTGGCAAATTTGACAAATTTCAGTGCAGTCTTTTTGGAAGGCTCTAGTGACTATAAAATGGGGTGGGGGCTGCATACAGTGTGGGACCACAAAAAAGGGCCTTCTCTGTGGTGGCTCCCTTCTTGTGGAACATCATTCCCTTGGAGATTAGATTGGCCCCCACCTTGATACTTTTCCAAAAGGCCCTGAAGACATGGCCTGTCAATGGGCCTGGGGACCCCAGGTTGAGACGGAGCCGATGAAGTGGCTGATCTGATCGTGTCTGTAGCTGCTGCAGGGGGTGGGGGTTGATGGGTTTTTTATATTGTGGATTTTAATTTTGTAAGCTGCCCAGAGTCACTGTGTGTGAGTTGGGTGGCCATATAAATTTAAAATAATAAATAAAATAAAATAATAAAATAATAAAATAAAATAAAATAAAATAAAATAAAATAAAATAAAATAAAATAAAATAAAATAAAATACACAACACAAAACACAACACAACACAACACAACACAACACAACAGAACACAGCTCATGTCCTTACATTGCCCATCCCTGCCATAGAGGGCTGAGCTGCAGAATACACATTTTTCCAGAAGCTCTTGTTTGAATTCCTGAAATTTCCAGTGTGAAAGATAGGATTACAGGAGATGGGAAACGTATCTGCCTGAGAGGCTAGGGAGCTGCTACAATTAGAATAGAACATATTGCTCTGTCTAGGCAGCTTAATCTAAAAGGGGAACCTCCTAACTTTTTAATCAAGTTGCAACCAAAACATAGATACTATGCCATCATTACAACATCTATTAACCAGGCTTGCCAACTTTGCACATCATGTTAATGCAACTAACAGATGTGGGCCTTCATGATGGTTGTTGGT